>CM056587.1:34239578-34662078 GCA_029721435.1 Gymnothorax reevesii
CAGAAGCAATGTGGAGTCCAGCTAATGGTGCAGTATGAGCGAGGCTGTTCAGGAACACTCACTGATACATATTCTGGGATTGAGAGCTTTTCCTCAGGAAGGTCCTTTAGTTCCCAGTACTTCTCCTCCGTCAGCTCCAACTCCCGTAAGCTCCGCCGGACGTCTCCCGACTTCTCGCTCAGCTGCCTGTTCGTCTCTTCCAGCTGTTTCTGTCGCAGCAAAATGCCATCCATTTCCTGTTTCCTCAAAGCCTGCTGCTTCCTGTTGGTCAAAAATTTGTTTAAAAATCAAAATTAAAGCAAATTAATCAGCACTTGCTTGAGAAGCTTATTGTATCCCTGTTAGACCAGGAGGAGCATTATGCAAAGAGGGTTGCATAAGGGTTCGTACACACCTGCTCTCCTCCTGCTGCAGTTTGAGCTGGCTGTCCAACCGCAGAGCCAGGAGCTGTTTATGATGGAGAGCATCGTTCAGCCGCTCCTCCAGCTCTTCAATCTGCACCACAAAAAGGACCATTAACGGCCGCCATTTTGTGTATCACATGCCGTAGAGTTTAGAGCCACAGGTTTGTGTGAGGTAGTCTTGGTGGTTCAAAAAAAGTGTGACGTGTCAAGCAAAGGACATGATGCCACCAAGGTGGATAAAACAGAGAATAGTATTTTATCCTAGTCTATGTACAGGAACCGAGAGTGAAATTAAAACACCAATGGATCACATTAAACGGATTAATATGATGCTGAACTATCATAGGCCTTTACTATGAGGCAAGTTCCACGTAACCAGGATATCTTTTTGTTATCCGGCTTCACTTAATTAAACAACGGTAATTAAGCTAAGGGGTCACATGAGCGTTATCAACTTGGTAAGTCACCCCTGGTTTTCCAAATGCAAACACGAGCTCACTCACATATAAGTTGGCAGTTTATGACCAGGGGCAAACAAGGAAAAGATGAATAGCAGCAGAGCGGCATATTTCACACAAGAGGAACAAACCATAATAGGAAAATATGAAGAACACAAACGATCTAAAAGCGGCACAGTTGCAGCTGGAAAATGCAGGAAAGGCAAATTGACTAAAAGAAATTACCTACTGAGTGAATGCTCAAGTTTATTGGTTTGTGACAACACTGCCCCAACATTAGGACATGAGTAGCTCTCACTAATATGCTTTGTGTATTTTATTCAATTGCTAAGATGTATACATGGGTGTGTATGAGAACTATAACTACATTATTTAATCTACACCCCTAGCGAGGGGAAACCTATGAAAGGAACTGAATATAATATCCAACAGTAGACATAATAGGATCAGAATTATTATTGGATAAAATACTCACACGGGTTGAGGTCTATGTTATAAGAGCTGACTTTTATGGAGTGTATGGTTAAGTGGCAATGGAACACTATAGGAGCATTCAGCAGCTATCCAACGTGCCACCCTGTGAATTGCCGCGCAGACTGTACTCTTGCTGAAGTTCTCTCACACACAGCATACAGAAAACTACCAGGGGCAAAAATTTGTAGGGCAATGCATACAGTTAGTGGGACTATGAAGGCATTACTTCTACATATTGCACTGGCAACAAATGGCTCCAGACGCCGACAAAGGTAAATTCCCTCTGGTGAGAAACGTTATCTCTGATAGGGACCATCATCACAGAAAGTTAAAGGGTTTTACAAGGTCTATGAATATTCAAGCCCTCCTCAGAGCCCCCCTCATGATCTCAACACTGAGCTCCACAGGACCCTCAATGAACGGTGATGCCATGTTCCCAGAGAATCGATTTGTCAGTAGGCATTGCTTCTTTGTTCACTGATCTCTTATCAAGACCTTAACCTGCTCCGGAGCAGGTTTGGCATTCAGCGCAAGTTGCCATGGTGAATTACTCCGATAAGAAGTGAATCGCCGTTGCAGTCCTGAAAACCTGGGGTTAAACCTGAAGTAGCCTCTACCTCAAAGCCTGCTTTGTAGTACAGGCCCCAGGTAGAAGCCCATTTACAGGGAAGCTCAGAGTATCAGGCAGGAAGAAAAGAACACCACTATTACCAAATAAGCAATATGACTCGACCAATGTACACTTGGACCAGAAATGGGGAATAATTCAGTGACAAGTGAGTCAATCCAACACACAAGTACTCCATAATCACAGTATCACCAGCAGGACTTATGTGTACACATTGTCAAATCATTCAGAAAATATGTTATTCAAGTTTTTTTTTTTTTACCACAATAATACACATCAGCATTTTATTGTGCTGAGCAGTAAGGCCCTTACCTTGGTCAGATGGTCCACCTTGAGGTTGTCAATAACGAGATTTTTCTGTGAAAGCTCAATTTTCAGCATTTGGAGATTGTGGAGTAATTCCTTTCGCTCGATCAACTGCCGAGTGATTTTCTGCACCCCATCTCTCTCGTCAGAAGATGATATATCTTCGGTGGGTACTGTGGTTTCCAAACTGAAGTCTTCGGACTCAAGGGAACTTGAAACATTCACTTTGCCATCTTTCTCGCCTTTTTTAGGAGGCATATTGAGGAAGCTTTGTCTGTTGAACGAAACAAATGACGTAAAAATGAAGAGAAAATGTTACCGTAACGTGCGCTCACTTGGAAGCGCATCATCAACGTTAGCAGTAGTGTAGTGGATGGTAGAGGCAGGTATTCAACCCCTGGAAAAAATGGTGGAATCACCACACATAGAGAATGTTAATCCGGCTGTTCTACTTCATTGCCAATAAACAAAAAGCAGATTTGACGCAAAACAATTCTGTTTATTAGCTTGACATTCATGCTTCAAGAAACTTAATTATTTTCATTAATTGCATATTTTAGTCAGAATATTTAAAGGCAACAATGTGGTATAAATCAATACTGTTGAAAAAAATTATGGGATCATAGCCAAAAAAAAAAAAATCAGAATTATTACTTTGTTTGGGCTTATGGGCTTTCATAACGGCCAGAATTCTTTGAGGGGTGGATGAACAACCTCAGTGCGTGGTTATTTCATACAGGGAGCACTGCATCACTGAGTTTTAGCAAGTAACGTTACAGCAGTACTTCTCAAACTTCCCTTGGAGGATCACCTGTCCTGCATGTGTTAGATTTCTCCCAGCATCTGCACAGGTGATTCTAACGATCGGCTCGTTATTGACCCCTTAAAGCTAACTGATAACATCCTGATCATTTACATCACCGGTGCTGGGGCAGGGAGAGATCAACAACAGGCAGGAAAGGTGGTCTTCCAGGAGATGACATCGTTAGCTTGCGATGTAGAACTGTAACAATCGCTCAGTAGCGAGGTCGGTGTCTGCAGCTTGGAATCAAGTAGCAAACCGGCTATCCTTGCTCGTCAAGTTCAAACAAAGTGCATCACGTCTATAACCAGCCATTTCGTGGAAAATCATTCCCAGTGTACTTGCTGGTCGGGTACATTTATAACACATTTGCGACTCAGTTCAGCTAACAGTGACAGTGCAGTCAGTAGCTGGCCAATACAGCTCACGATAATTGTCAATCACCTCACTTAACAATGAGTTTAATTCTAACGCCGCTTTCACACTGGACGCGAAACGAATATTTCGCACGACAGATTACATTCAAAGTCAATGAAAAGACAATGCATGTAATCTGTCGTACAAAAAATTCATTTCGCGTCCGATGAGAAAGCAGCTTTAGACATCAGTTAACGTTACAGTGACAACAAAGTTAACCGAAGCAAACTAACATTACCTCTCTGATGAAGGCAAAAGTTACACCAACAACGCAATTTATCTTTCACATTAGTGAGAGGCTAGTTTCGGCGATTATTTCTGCAGAAACATAACTAACGACCCATGGCTGGCAGACTGGTTACTGTCATCTTCCTCCAGGATCGCGCTCCTATGTTCAAGAAACCGCCAGCTGAACTAACGGGCGAACTGAAGAGGGGTTTGATGCTAACGCTGGTTAGCCTATCGAATTAACGTTACAGTGCAGTGTAGTTTGTCGCATTTAAATCATAGCGTGGATAGGAAACATTATTAGACAGTCAGCGCCAATGAGAACACTGTTAGCAAGCTAGACAGTCAATGCAGACGTTATATATCCACAGGTCATGAAAGTATTGGATTAAACCAGTAAACACATCGTGGTTCTCGGTTAGGCAACTTCTTTAAAATCTCAGAGGTGAGGAAAAAAAGAAGAAACAATCGCATAACAGTGTGCACCCATTCCTTACAGACACTAGGGGCGCTACTCAAAGTCACCGACATCTCTAATGTTAGCCCTATCTTGGACTAGTAATTGTTATGATCGTTGATTAGATGGCCTTCTGTAGTTCAGCACGGAGTTAGAAAACTGAAAGTGACTCGCCAATGTTTTCACTTACAATACGCAGTCAAATTATTATCAGTGGAATGTTTTTTTTATTTAATGTAGTAAATATAATAATAAAACAAAAACGCTTAGTTAGAGTATTAAAAGATTTGTATGAGGGCGATCTGGATTGCATAAATATATGAATATAAACAATGCAACCCCGGAAAAATATTGATAGGATATCCGCCCGCACATGTTCCTCCGTGCTGTGGTTTAGTTGAAGTGCGGTGGTATGTTTTGTGAGTGGGAATTTTAACTCTGAGAAGAGTGTAGCCGCCTGGAAAATGTTGAAGTCCAAAACGTTCGTGAAAAAGACCCGGTCGGGAGGAGTTATGAAGATAGTCAGAGAGCACTACCTTAGAGATGACATTTGGTGTGGGAGTGAATTTTGCGTGGAGTGCAAACAGGAGTCTTGCGTGTTGCAGAGAGATGCTTGTATTGAAAGCAATTTGTGTGATTTCCCTCACTACCTTGTTCCTGACACGAACGTCGTGCTGCATCAGGTACCAGCTTTAAATCATGTGAATCATTGCTCACTGTGGTGAATTTTGCGGAGGGAAGAAATGAGCTGAGCTAATCGCTCGTTAATGCAGTTTTAATTCAGCGGTGTGAGAAATTGCATGACACGTTTACTTTCAGACATTTTAATATCTGGCATGGGCATAAAATGTTGATTTTCATATAAGGTTAGGTTATCGACAACATTCCTGAGTAGTTGATTTAGGTTGGGTTGCTCTGTAGGTAATCTTACTGGAGTTACTCCGTTGTGCTGGGTTTTGGTTTTGATCGGACTTTGTTTACGGCGACATCATGTTAACTAGTCATATATTCAACTGTCAATATCAGATCATTCTTTTTTCACCATGTTAGATTTTCCGCAGTGTCTAGATACGGCAGTTTTTATTGGTACGGCAGTCGATTTGAAGGTACTAGGCTAAGGATTAGGGATTATGGTTAGGGGTCAGGGTCAGGGATAAGGTTAGGTTTAGGAGAGTAATCTTCCTTTCCCAAGTTTTCCCCTTTGAGGGCCCCTTGGGAAAGAAAAGTTTGCACAGTCCATTTAGTGTACCGGAGCCTTTATATAGGAAGAATTTGGTCCCTCTTGTGGTGAAGTATTAAGTGCGTTTGCTGAGTCCTCTTGGGGTCGGGGTCAGGGTGAGGATAGGGCAGGGTTTGAAATTGGTACTGCCGTACCTCTCTACATTGAAATGCGCTGGAAAACTGCCGTAGCAATAGCCTGGATTTTCTGACGAAGTGTAACACGGTTGATGCGATTTTTTTAGTTTTATTTGGCAGTGATGGCTGATAATGGTTTCTGAAACAGATAGATATCCTGGAAGATCCGCTGATCAAGAACGTCATCATTCTTCAGACTGTGCTTCAAGAAGTCAGGCACCGGAGCGCCCCAGTATACAAACGGATTAAAGACATCGTACATGATCACGAAAAGCATTTTTATACTTTTACAAATGAACATCACAGGTAGGGATTGCCACGTTTGAGTTGGTGCATTTGAAGCAAATTTTAAGTTGTACAATAAGACAATCATTGATTATTGTGTGCCTGAATGTCGACACTTCTGGGATCTTTGCGTTTGTGTCTCAAGAACCAAATGTTGTCAGTATGCCAGTTGC
Source organism: Gymnothorax reevesii (assembly GCA_029721435.1). NCBI lineage: Eukaryota > Metazoa > Chordata > Actinopteri > Anguilliformes > Muraenidae > Gymnothorax > Gymnothorax reevesii. Next base: position 34,245,567 of record CM056587.1, read on the forward strand.
TCTCAGAGTTGATGCTGGGTGCCCACTGTGTGCCCTTATTTACCTGTTTTCAAAAACCTGTACGCGTGGACAGGGCCTCCGTTTATATTCTGATCTGTTTAACATTAATAATTACCTGAAACTACTTAATATAGAATAGAAGGCATGACATTTGCATAGGTCTGTCATTCTTCATGGTTTGACCAAGTATTATCTTGTTAAAATCCTGGAATTGCAAATGTGGTATGAACCAAACCAGCAAACACGGTAAGCTCTAGAAACAACTTTGGGAACCACTGCACTATGCCATGTTTTTGGTCTGGTCAAGTCCTCTAGATTGAAAGTAAAGCACTAAATTTGAAAAATGGATCATACAAATAAACTGAGACAAAACTAAAACTCCCACCTGCGGTGTCTCTCTGAGTCCATGTTAAGATGACTGTATACAAGTACTCTCTGAAAAACTGTTCTTTAATTTTGCATGAACGTGATTCCTAATAATAGCTTTTCTCCTCTCAAATCTGTCATTTATTGTTTGTTTCCACCCCTATTTGAACAGGGAGACGTTTATAGAGCGCATGCAGGCGGAAAGCGCCAACGATCGAAATGACAGAGCAATTCGGGTGGCGACCAAGTGGTACAGTGAGCATCTGAAGAATGCCCCTGAGGCAAGAGAACTGAAGATCATTTTACTGACCAATGACCTTGGGAACAAGGAGAAAGCCATAGAGAGTGGCCTTACAGCATACAAATGTGAGGAAAACACGGACATTTTAGTCGGGCTCTATTTTTGAGATTTCATCCCCTTTTGAAAATCTGTCAACCAGTGATAACTTCAGCGATCAGATAGTGGAACCCCTACTTCATGTATTTTTTTCACTAATGAACTCAGCCAGCTGATCCCAATCATTTGTTGTATCCTCTAGCAGAAGGATTGTAATTTGCATACTGTGTTAGATGGAAGGAAACATTGGGTATGACCCAGACTTTCTGATCCTGGATTTTATGCTGCTGTTGTCCACAGTAAATGTGCTCCGCCTTAATGAGTCTTTCGATTAATGCAGGTGACGAGTATGTCAAGAGCTTGATCGCCAATCCGGAGCTGGTGGACCGTCTTGCTTTGATCTCGGAAGAAGGCGTACGCACATCACGTTTTTCCAGCATGCTATAATCGAGGTTGCTAAACCTTTATGCATTTTTTTGTCAGAATTGCCACAGGATTGATTGCTGGGCATATCTGCTTGCTGTGTTCCTGTGTTTACAGAAAGATATCATCAGCAGTAAGATTTTATTCCCGGAGCATCTGCCTCTGTCCAGGATCCAGACTGGGATAAAGAGCGGCACCTTTCTACAGGGGACATTTCGCGCCAGCAGGGATAACTACCTCGAGGCCACTGTCTTCGTTCACGGGGAAGGAGAGGAGAGCAAAGAGGCAAGTGCATTGCAAAAGGCAATGTATCCAGGGGAAAAATGTTCTCACAATTTTGTTTTGATGTAGTAGCTATGTTATGACAGTGACAGAATGTTCTTGTCACATTATAATAATATTCTTTCATAGTTGGGTTATTCTTTCACTCAGGCCGTGGATGCCTTTTGTGCTCAGAGAAGGACCGGATGCAAATAGAAAAAATGTGTTGTAAATATGTTTCCACTTAATAAAAATTTACACTCAGGAGCTAGGTATCTTTTCAAGTTGAGCCTCTATTGTGAATTTGAGGCAGCATATAGACTGGGTACTCAGGTGCTTTGCTGGGACCTGCAAGGTTGATGTTTAAAGCTGTCAGTCCCTTGAGCAGGGCCCTTACCCCCACATTGCTCCAGGTGGAGTTGAGCTGAAGATGAGTAAGGAGCTAACAGTGCTCAGTTTGACGGAGGTTCCACCATTTGATGGGGTTCCTGAGTTTGATGGTGGTTCGACAGTTTGATGGGGGCTCCTCAGTTTGATAATCATCTCTCACCTGCTGTCAGATTCTGATCCAGGGTCTACAGAACCTGAATCGGGCTGTACACCAGGATGTGGTGGCAGTCGCACTGCTACCTTCTAACCAGTGGGTGGCGCCTTCCTCCGTGGTCCTGCAAGACGAGGGCCCGAAAGATGAAGATGAGGTCGATGATGCAGAAGACATGGTCAGTACATTAGAGTACAGCATATCCTGAATCTGAAACATGGTCAGTTTGTTTAAGTGTAGAATGGGCAAGAAAACCCTGATTTTACACCTTGAGGGCCCATATTTGTCCAAAAGAGCTAGTGGGGGTGCAAGTTTTAGTTTAGTTTTAGGCCTGCACAGATGCCTAATTCAACAAATGAAATGATTATGGTCTTCAATATTTGTAAATCTTGGAAAATTAAATTCAGGCATCAGTGTGGCACTAAAATAAAAATGAGCTGTCATGTTAAGCCTGCTCAGCAAGCATGAGAGAGTCGTGGTTCTCATTTTAGATCCTGGGAGCCTCCTGTGAATGTTGGTTTTCATCACAACTGCAATCACTATTTTAGACCGAGGTTAAATTTCACTTTTCTATACATATTTTGTGTTTAAAGGGATTATACCAGTTTTGGCCACAACTGTACACCATGTTGGATAAAAATAGTACTTTATTACAAAGATCAGCAAAAAGGATATACATTTTTAGCTGACAGGATTGAAGACCATTGTAAATGGGCAGGGTCTTAATTACTAGCCTGGAAGCCATATATATTTATAGTGCTGGTCGCTCCCAACGGTCACTGACTGTCTGGCCTCAGTCGTATAGCCAGCGTTTTGCCCTTACGTCACTAATTAAGTGAATACATGAATATGCATGTTTTCTGCCCTTGGCTGATTGGGTGACCTTTTGGCGAGAACCACCAATCGAATATGAGTTAGCTGGCCAGCAACGGCATTTGTGAATGTTATTTGACATGAGCTTAAAAATTTGATTGTGACATGCTTGCGTTTACTCTTGGAGTGGTTGTTAGGTTTAGAACAGGATAATGTTTGGCTGTATCTGCTTTTTGTTGTCCCCCGCCGCTCGGAAAGGTCAAAGCGGCGGGACATAGTATTCACGACCGTTCATCCGCACGTCCCGAATCCTTGTCAGCGAGATATCTCAAGAACAAATTGACGGATTTCCTTCAAATTTCATGTCAACATGTATTAGGGTGATACCCCGGCGCCAGTCGATTTTGGTGACCTTTGCGTCACTCTCAAGGTCACGCCGAGAGATTGCTCTTTTTGACACGATTTCACATCTTGTGGCGGGGGATAAAGACACGTTAGTGGCAAATACTTGTTTATTTCAGTGGGATTCCCTGGTTTAATAACGGCTAAATTTAATAATACTCAAATGACATAATGTTTTTCACTGTAATTGGCATTAGCTATAGCTTGAAGGGCATGACTGCCTCAGCTAGATTAAAGAGATACTCCACCCAAAAACTATAATTTGTATATCAATTACTCACCATTAGATGTCTTGAACGGAATAAGTTGTTCTTTACCTGGCGCAACTTTATGGCCACTGGAGAGTTTTGAAAAATTATCCAAATTCCTTTTTTGTTGGAAGCAAATGGGGTCACCCAGTAGCAATGGGAAAACTCCGCAAAACGTCTGTTGACAAACTTTCGAACCATCGTCCAACAAATCGTCCAGTATAATCCAAGCCTGCTTTATCCACTCGTATCCTCAGAACTCTAGAAACACGGTTATTTTTCTCTAAAAATAATAAAATACCACAGTTATGCTTCAAGTAAGCTCGTGCATTCAACGGAAGTCCCACCTCCCGGCTCGTTCATTGCCCAGAGACTCTGCTGCCACTCAGATGAATATGCGTATAAACACGAGCCGAGAGGTGGGACTTCCGCTGAATGCACAACTGTGGTATTTTATTTATTTTTCAGTCTGTCTAAAGGGGCAGGGCACCCTTGCGACTGTCAGCCAATCACCGATCCCGCATGGATTTTGTGCGAATATTTGAAAGTCAAACGCTGGTCTACCGACTGAGGCTTGACATATAAGCAAGTGACCGTTGGGAGCGACCAAAGCTTGATATGGATGGATTCCTGGCTAAATTTTTCTATGCAAAGGAATTATGGCTTGTAATCATCTGCCTTGTGTAGAAATTTTTTATTTGAGTACCCATAGTGACTTTACAGTGGCCAGATGTCCACACTTTCATTGATTAGAGATAAATTCATTGTTTAAATTAATCCGTAACAATGCCCCACTCCTTCTGTGCAATAAAACATATGGAAAAATGACACAATATGATCAAACTCTATTTCTAGCTATTAGCTATTTCTCACGTAATGTGGCTTTAAAGGGTGAATAAGCCTTATAATAATGAACAGTGCAATTCAGAAAAATTTACACCTTGTTGAAATTCAGTGATTGCAGTTGTGGTTGGAGATAAAAAAATTAAAAAAACCCAGCATACACAGAGGTTCCCTCGGCCCTAAGTTGACAAAATCTGGTTGACATTGTTATCATTAGGAGAAGTACATTCATTGATAGAATGAAACCCCACCTACCAGCTTCAGTTGTGTCTGATTTGTTCTCAAAGTGAATTTCTTTATTCTGGGCAGCTGTAATGGACTGGAAATGCAAACATTAGTTTATCCCTCATAGCTGTCCTAATACAGTTTTGTTTTAATATTTCTGCCACGGTTCGGAATAATGGTAGAGGTGTTTCTACCTTACGTAGTTGCTAAATGGACGTTGGATCGGTTTCACAGATTCCGATTAAGTTAAAGGTTTTGTCCCGAGGATCTTCATTCAGAAATGAATTTAGTTGAGAGCTAAGCTCAGTTTACATGGAAAAGTGGCCTATAGATGAAGTGAAGTAGGTCTCTGTTGGTTGTCATTAGATGGCCTCCTAAGACTGGACGGAAGTTTCATCCAGTGCTGGGACAGACAGACAGTAATCAATCACAATTTCGCTTTCTTCAACTTGGTATAAATTATATTTTTCTGAGTTTAGGTTTAGTCACAGGTAGTGGAATGCCCTAGTGAAAGAAAAATGAAATAAATAATAATAAAACTGGAAAATCAAGGTGAAATGCTCCAAATGACCAGGGGCAGAAATTTAATTTTCTCTGGGGGGACCATTTAATGAAGTCTGGTTCTGTTGACTTTGTAGAAGGAAGCATGACCGGAATCTTGTTTTCCTTTCAGCTGAAAAGTGGAGCTGGTGAAACTGCGCTGAAACCCACAGGGAAGGTGGTGGGGATCATAAAGAGGAGCTGGAGGCCGTTCTGTGGGATGCTGGCTAAATCACAGATTAAAGAGGTCTGCTGTGGGGTCAGAGTACCAGAGAGTTCTGCGTTAACACAAAATGTTTCTGGTGGGCAGTCAGAGTACCATAGGGTTCTGCATGCAACTCATGCAGTACTTCCTACTTAACATTATTAATGCCATGTGGATATTTTCTCCTGACTGTAGAAATGTATAACTCAACATGATTTGTTGCTTATGTCATTGACACAATGATTCTAATGCATTAAAACTCTATGTTTCATTCTTTATGTATATTTCTTTACCACTGAGGCCTCATTTGAGAAATTTTAAATCCTTATTTCACGGCAGGCCACCAGGCACTTGTTTACCCCGGCAGACCGCAGAATTCCCAGGATCCGCGTGGAAACCCGGCAGGCCGTAAAATTGGAGGGGCAGAGGATCATGGTGGCTATTGACGGCTGGCCCAAGCACTCCAGATACCCCAATGTACGTCACAGGCTTGCACAGGACCTTGAGAGCTCAGGACTGTGCCACCGCTGTTCCTGATGGTAGCAGCTGACCTCAAGTGCTGCTGATCTAGAGATTTAATGACACATCAGTGCAATGTGACATAGTGTGTTTTTTTTTGTTTTTTTTATTTTTTTTTTTTAGCACAAAATCTTTTTTTGCGCCAGATATTACCAAAACAGTCTGACTGTTTATTCCTGTAGCAAGTAGAGTGGTGTATGCTGCTCTGTCCATCGTGCCCTGTGAGATGTGCCTGCTGTCTTTGGACTGGTCTTGTAGAATACTGGGGAGGGATCTGTGCGCTCCAGTGTAAAGCTGTGGTTACAGTGTTCAGATTGCATGCTCGTGCTTCCTCGGTTTCCTTGAGCGCGTCCTGCCATTTGAAAAATGCCTTCTCCTGTCTTCCTCTTCTCCCCCTGTCTAAGTTTCGAATAGGAGGAGACAAGGAAAGGAAATTGGATACTTTTTACCTCTCAGCCCCGACTAAGTGGGCATCCAGCCATTTTCCAGGCCATTTCTCTGTAACCGCTTGGGTTAGGAACTTCATTTTCCTGGACTCGCCTTGGCGGGTAGCCTTGCCTCAGTGAGGTTTTGTACCTGAATGACCTTTAATCTTTGCTCCGTCACCTTGTCCTGAAGGGTACTGCCTTCGACCCCTCAAAGCAGATTTTTACCTCCGCCAAGGAGGTTATGTTTTGGGCAGTGTTTGTCTGTTTGTTAGCAAGATGACTCAAAAAGTAATGCACCTATTTTGATTAAATTTTCAGAGAAGGTGGGTATTAAGTCAAGGAACAGGTGATTAAATTTTGGCCTATCTAGGCCAAAGTACAGCTGAGATAGATGCCAAAATTCAAGATTTCAAGTCTTTCCAATGGGCCGGAGATCCAATCGCCGTTGCCAGATATTCCAAGAATGTTGAACCAGTGGCGCTTGTGCAGCTGAATTTTCTGTGGTTGTGTTCGGTTTATGTTTATTTTCTGGGTATTGAATTTGAAAATATTTCATTATCTCTTAGTTGTTTTCACAACTTCAAGGTTACGGGTCAATTCTGAGCTGAGACACCTCTATTGTGTCCTTGAGTTGAATGCTTGACTTGTTCTGTCCACTGTGTGCACTGCAGATGTGCAAATAAGCTTTCTGTATAATTATATAAACTCTGTAAGTCAACCTTGATTCATGCTTGCGCTAGATGCTAGTTAACACATAGTTTTTATTGAAATTTTTATTGAAATCTGAATTTGGATTCATTCCCTATTTTTCTTTAACTTGGAAATAATTGGACGTAAATACAATTGTTACACATTTTCAATTTGAAAATCAGTAGTATGTTTTTGGTTGTACACTGAACACACCAAAATGTGTTGGAGAAAATGCCTGACTTGAATCAAACTGTGATGGAGAAGGATTGTGCCCATCGTGTCACAGTGATGTTCCAGGTTTGATTCCCGTCTGAGGGATTGTTGCTGTACCCTTGATAAAGACGCTTACCATGAGATGCTCCTCTAACTACCGAGCAGTATGATTAGCTACAGTGTGAAACTGGAAAAAGCAGTTCAGTCTGGATTAATATGTCCTTGTATCATCTGACCTTATCGTTTGGTTTGTTTGCTGTTTCAGGGGCATTTCGTGAGAAGTCTGGGGAGTGCAGGAGACAAAGAGACAGAGACCGAGGTGCTTCTGCTAGAGCACGATGTTCCACACCAGGCCTTCTCCCAAGCCGTGCTCAGCTTCCTTCCCAAGATGCCCTGGGGCATCACAGAAGAGGTGACATGGAGGAAAATGCTAGTGATGGCGTGACTGCTGTGATTGTGTGGAAGCTCTTGCTGGCTGTGATTGTGTGGAAGCTCTTGCTGACTGTGGCAAAATTTTTGATATGTTTAGTAATGAGCAATGCTAAGACCTGTTAAAAACTGCGCTCTCTGTTAAAAAGGATTTTTTTTATTTATTTATTTTTTTTAAATCATGAGACTAATAGTTCTTATGTATTCTAAAAGATTTGAGGCAGCTTTGATTTAGTGGTAAGGACTCACCTGTTAGTGTAATCCGTTGTTGGGTTGTACATATTTTTACAGTGTTGCAATAATTGCACTTTGGCCTTGTGTCTATTGAATTTAGCTGTATCTCCCCACATAACATGCATATATCAGCCACTCCTCCATTTGTCTGTATGTCTGTCTGTAATAATCTTGATTTCTGGACCATGACTCAAGAACTATGCAATATTTATGCAGAACTCTCTACAAGCAACAAACAAGTATTAGGGTGTTGTCTTTCACCAGTGTGAATTTTTTTTTTTATCAATTGCCCACAAGAGGCCCCTTAATAACAAGCTTTGTTTTGGCCCATAACTTTTGAACCGTAGGTGTCAGAAACAAAATTCCTTTATCACTGGATTTAGGTCAACACATCTATACATATGAGTTATGCCAATTTGTGCATGTGTTCATTTTCCACCATTTAAAATGTTTTGTAGTACGTTAAACTCTTCGTCCTCCTGTGTGGTCCCACCAAATTTGCCTGAAATTTGGTGCTCAATATCTTCAGACTAAGATCCTTTAATGCTGTTTTGCTACGTTAAACAGGCTACCCGTGGTCATGAAATTCCTGGAAAAGTTATGAAATTTGAAAAACCTGTTTTCCAGTCTGGAAAAGTTATGGAATTAACTAACGGTTGTGGAAAGGTTTGGAAAAATACACCGTTTTGCCTAATGCTTATAATATGTTCACTAAATCCCCAAAAGATGTCATTTTACCGCAAAACTACAGTCTATCATTTAAAACCGAACGCGACACTGTTGAAACTAACATGTCGCTTCTTGATACACGTAGGTTACATATGCTGCTAGTTGGCGGGCAGCAAAATTTTTTTCCCTCTTGATTTCTTAATTTATCTTAGCTTACAGCCAATAAGAATTGAACACATGCTTTTGTTTACCTTTTGACGCCCATGGGCTTGTACCGTTTATGCACGTGGTAATTTGGTACGCTGTTCGCCGGAATTTAAAGGGCACCGTTTTTCTAATGACACCAGTTGAATTTTTCCCCTGCCTCGCTTCAAATTAGTGTAATAATGGCATCAGTGTCAATCAGCATAATTAATGAAATAACTTAAATATAATAAGATTTCAATGCAAATACACAACTTTATTTTAATTAATGGTCGACGTCCATCTACGGCCCAGTTTGTTTCTCTCCAAGTCATTTTCCTGCATTATACACTGTTCAAAAATATTTAATTTCCATCCTGGCATTTTTTTTTTGTTTGATCACCCAGGTTCGCTTGAGAAAATGACCTCATTAACTCCACCAATTTGCATTTTTTTTAAATTTCCTTTTCATATAATGTAGCAATGCAACATACGTCATTGACACATAGCTTAATTTGATGGGACTCGGCCCACCCAACTGAATAATAGGCTGATGTTATTCGTACTTACACGTGTGGCCAATGCTGAATTTTTTTTCTTGGCCACACTTACAAGTGCGCCAGATGATGACCATTCCAGTTTTTAGAAAAAGTACCACTTCAAATAAGTTTGGCCAAGAAAAAAAATTTAGCTTTGGACTGACTTATAATAAGTGTGGGCAATGGAGCAATGTGCATCTTAGCCACACTTATAAGTGCGTCTAACGCAAATTGCGATCAATTTTTGTGCTTTGACGCACTTAAATAAGTGCGAAGAGTCACTTCGATAATAATATGAAATTTAGCGGCTACTGTACTGTCAAAAGGTGGACGTCGACCTTAACTTTCTCTTTACACGTACACTGAAAGCTTCCATATCACCGTTTTTGCCAGAGAAGTATGTTCCCGTTGGAAAAATGTGTTGCTCAATCTCGTCTCTTGAGATGAATTTGAGCTTCTCATATTTGTATTATTCTATGATCATTTGTTTCTGAGTTACTTCTCAGAGCCAGAGATAAGCTAAAAAGAGACAAGACATCTCGGAGACAAAGCAGGTTGAGTTGAGAACCATTTGAGCCATACTTGAGAAGTGGGATAAACAGAGGAGATCTCACAATTGTATGTCCCTGATCTCAATTATGTCTTTTGGTTATTTTGAAGGAGAATTAAAGAGAACAACTCAAAAAAAAAAACCTTCAAAATCCTCCAAGCAGTGGGATGCAGAATTATGTTTTTTGGGGAAACTTTAATTCGGTTTTCCCAGTGATTACCTTAGAAATCTTTTTTTCTATTGTTCTCTTTAATTCTCCTTCAAAATAACTGAGACGGAATTGAGATCAAGGGCATACAATAATGAGATCTCCTCTGTTTATCTCACTTCTCAAGTATTGCTCAAATGGTTATCTCAACTCAACTTCCTTTGCCTCAGTGATGTCTTGTCTCTTTTTAGCTTATCTCTTGCTCCTAAGGGACCCTTAGGAGAAGTAACTCAGAAACAAATGATCACAGAATGATACAAATATGAGAAGCTCAAATTCACTTCAAGAGACAAGATTGAGCAACAGATGAGCAAGACACTTTTCCTATGGGTTATGCCGTGGGCTAAAACCTGGATCCTTTAATGTCACTCCGTAGAAAATTTCTGAGGGCATTTCAAGTATTTTTCCATCAGAACAAGTATGATGTGCTGATATTATAAAATGAAAATATTCTCAAAAAAGTATGTACACACTAATGAGAACAATTAGTTTGCAGCTTTGTAAGAAAAAAATTTTCATTTCTGTACTGCGATAAGCACTAGGCCTCCTACAGACGAATCCACTGACAATTTTGCATATCGCTCATAGAAAAGAAAATCTCACAAAAGACAGCTATTCTATGAAACTTTTCCTCGGTTAGCTTTTCTATGAAACCTTTTCTCGGTTACATGTTATGTCAGTTTCATTTAAACTTAGCTAACTCGATGAAGTTCCCCAGATTCTGCGAACAATGCACGCAAGCCAGGATAATACTCTAAATAATAATTTGTAATTGTTCAACATCTGTCACAGAATATATTAAATGCCATCTGTTTGTTACCTCTTCAATGTTTTTGCCTTCTTGAGCATTTAAATGTAGCACTTGGATTGGTGCTGATTATGAAATCAGTCCTCACCAAACTTCAGGCCATTAAACTCAAGCCTACCAAATGTGGTACAAACCCTGTCCATTGTTAGAGCTTTAGCAAACAGGTAGTCATAACTCAAAAACCAGTAGCCTAATGGCGGTCATGCATCCAGAAGATATCTGCAAGTCATTTTGTAAACAATATGGTGACCATCATCCAATCACATAATACCACCCATTTTACTCTCGGAGCTATCATGTATTACCATAGACCTTTGCAAGACTGTTTAAGATGTGTGAAAGGCCAATCAACCATGTGCTAGAGTACTTCCGTTTGCTGTTTTTGGAATTTTTCTCATTTCAAATTTCGCAGGGGGGAGTGTCATCTCCTGATAGCTCTTATTGTTCAGTATCACAGTACGAAGACTTGCAGACTTTATTGCAGGTTCTGGAGTGGGACAACCCGTTTGGTGATTGGGGAGAAAAAGCATGTCTTTGTTTTGCACTTTCTGTACTTGCGTTGATATCAAGTCTTCTTCACCTGTACAGGATATGAAGAGGCGGCAGGATCTGCGGCACCTGTGTGTGTGCAGCGTGGATCCCCCAGGATGTACGGATATCGACGACGCATTGCACTGCCGGGACTTGGAAAACGGGAATCTGGAGGTACAGTTGAATGTATAATTTTGGACGGTTCCATGTACTGTCCATCCCGAAAAACGACAATCTGGGGATGGAATTGGGTGTGTAATTTGGAGTAGGTCCATGCACTGTCCATCAAACCCCTTCAGAACTCTGTCATCACTCTGTTTTCCAGGTGGGCGTCCACATAGCAGATGTCAGCCATTTCATCCGCCCCGGAAATGCTCTGGACCAAGAGGCAGCCAATAGGGGGACAACTGTGTACTTGTGTGAAAGGGTAAATTTGCATGTTTGGTGACACATTTTTTAAATAGCTGGTCAGTTTATGGGTCCCCTTTAAATATCCGGATCAAAACACTCACGGAATCTTCCCTTTTTCGGCAAAAAAAAATAACCAAACAAACACAACTGTAATGTTAAGTAACCTATTGCACTTGTTTAATCATCTAACAATGATGGCAGCTAGGCTCATCACATAAGCTGAAACATAAAGTAGTTCACTTAACATGCTAGCAGCATGTGGTCATCAAATCTGCGGTGAATCTCCCAGATCCCAGGACTATAAAAGGAGCGGCAGATGGCTAGTAATGGTCATACCTGCGCAAGTGTAAAGGTCCGCTCAATATTATACATATGGAAGGCAATAAATGGTTCACTCTTGTATACTTGGAGAACAGAAACTATTAACGAGAGAAAAAAGGGATCAGAAGCTAAGCTCTTGTTGCTAGAAGACAAACACTGGCAGGGAGGGGCAGCGCTTGCTCTTGCATCAACCAATTTATGATAACCAAACAGCTCAAAACGAGTGGGAATTTATTACAAAATGAGTTAAGCCTATGCCTACTTTGGTTAAGCTTGGTCAGTCAATATCACTATCATGTGACTGCCAAAGTTTGTATTCTCGTCTATGGCTGACCTCTGTATCAAATTCGGAAATGATTGCTGCAGAATTGTACAACCCCAATTCCGAAATAGTTGGGAAGAAGTGTAAATTATGAATAAAGTCAAAATGCAATGACTTCCAGATCACATTAGCCAATATGTTATTTACAATAGAACTTGGATAACATTTCAAATGTTGAAACTTTGAAAATGAGAAATTTCACAATTTTATTCACGCAATGAGCTCTTCAAATTTTCTTGCTGCAACAGGTATCAAAAATGTTGGGACACTGGCCCAAGAAAGGGCTGAACAAGCAATTAATATATAAGAGAATCAGCGGAAAGAACATTTAGCAAGTAATTAAGTTAACTGGTATCAGGTGTGTAACATGATTGACTGTAAAAGGGATGTCTTAGAGAGGCTGAGTCTCTCAGAAGTGAAGATAACCAGAGGCTCTCTAGCCTGTGAAGTCTTGCGTAAAAAAAATTGTGGGATACTCTAAAAACAATGTTCCTCAACATCAAATTCCAAAGGTTTCGAAGGTCTCATCATCGCCACTGCATAACATCATCATAGGATTCAGAGAAACTGGAAAAATCTCTGCGCCTAATGGACAAGGCCGAAGACCTTCACTGGATGCTCGTTATATTTGGGCCCTCAGACACCACTGCATCACTCCCCGGCATGATTTTGTCATTGACAATTCTAAATGGGCCCAGGAATACATCAAGAAACCACTGTCTGTAAACACAGTCTGCCATGCCATTCACAGATGCCACCTAAAACTATCATGCAAAAAGGAAGCCATTGTTGAGCATGATCCGGAAGCGCCGCAATGTCCTGTGGGCGAAGGCTCATTTAAAAGTGGCAAAGTGTCCTGTGGTCAGACGAGTCCAAATTTGACATTCTTGTTGGAAATCATGGGCGTCCTGTCCTCTGGGCTAAAGAGGAGAACGACCACCCCTCCTGTTATCAGCATTCATTTCAGAAGCCAGCATCTCTGATGATATGGGGATGCATTAGTGCATATGGTGTGGGACACTTGCATGTTTTAAAAAGCACCATGAATGCTGAAAGGTATATAAAGGATTTTGTCCTGATCTTTCACTGATTGAGAACATCTGGCGCATAATTAAGCAAAAGGCCTGTCAACGGAGACCCAAAACTCTTCAACAGATGGAAGTTTGTAGTAAACAAGAGTGGGATCAAATTCCAATGGCTAAACTCAAGACACTTGTCTCCTCAATGCCCAGACGCCTCCACTCTGTTAAAAAGAAGAGGGGATCCTGCACCATGGTAAACAGGCCTCTGTCCCAACTTTTTTGAGATGTGTAGCAGCCAATGAAATTTGAAATGAGCTCATTATGTGGATGAAATTGTAAAATTTCTCAGTTTCAACATTAGCTATGTTATTTCTGTTCTATTGTGTATAAAATATTGGCTGGTGTGATTTGAAAGTCATTGCGTTTTGATTTTATTCACAATTTAAACTTTGTTCCCACTATTTCAGAATTGGGGTTGTAGGTGCCAAGTTACTAACAAACAAACAAACACTGAATGAAAGACTGGAACTCCCCCTGGGATTATCTGGGGGCAAGAAAATAACTGGTGCTCCTTATTTCCTGAACCTTTTGTGCTTCAACAGAGGATCGACATGGTTCCTGAATTGCTCAGCTCCAACCTCTGTTCCCTGCGGTCTAATGTTGACAGGTAAGGACGGCTGGTTTCAGTGTCCAGTACATCGATACTTTCGTTGTTAGGACTTGAATGATTATTCTGTCATTCTTTTGAAATCTTCAGGTTTGCATTTTCTTGCATATGGGAAATTAACCATGACGCTGAAATTCTCAACACACGCTTCACTAAGAGTGTGATTAACTCCAAGGTGAGCCAGTGTTTTTGTTTATTGATTATTTGGCATTGTTAAACTAGGGAGCTGATTGGTTCCTCGTGCGGCATTGTTAAAGGAGGTGGCTGATTGGTTCATTATGATTTCAGGCCTCCCTGACATATGCCGAGGCCCAGATGAGAATAGATGATGCCAACATGAACGATGACATCACCAAGAGCCTGCGAGGGTTAAACAAGCTGGCAAAGATCCTGAAACGAAGAAGGATTGAAAAAGGGTGTGTACTGCTGGAAGACAACATTGTATGCGGCGTCCTCTCGATTATGGCTACAGGATCCAGACTATTGATACTGTTTCACATCTGTGTCACTCTATGGTCCTTTGCCTCAAATAGGCCATTATGGGAATAATACGGCCACAAAACATATCTACAGTGTTTCGTTTCATGAATGTTCTTTTAACGATTATTGAATGTTTACAGGGATAGTTCACTTTTTTTGAAGTGTGGTTGTATGAGCTATAAATTGCCACTACTTACATTAGATGCAGTACAAAGGTCTCTAATCTCCTCCAGGAAATTTAGATGATACACTGTTGTGAGCGGGACCAGGGAAACGGCGTATTTTTGCAGTCTAAACGAGGTCCGATCTGAAAGTAATACACCATTTCAAGTGTATGCTATAATAAAAAAATTACGGCGCTTTACCTGCTCTGAAAAAAAACGCAGTTGCTCTTGAACTAGCCAACTGACATAATCCTCTGCGTGGTGCTACGTAATTAACTGCGCACTGTAGCGATCAGCTGTTTGGGTAGCTCATACAACCCCACTTCACTTATTTTGAACTATCCCTTTAAGGTATAAACATACCTTAGAATTTCGCCATTTCACATGCGAGTTTCAGTCGGCAGCAACCAACTTGAAGACAAAAAACTTGCTTTTGCGGTCAGTAAATGGCAAAATTCTTACTCCAAATGATAAAATATATCTTCTTCTAAGTACACAGTAAAAATTGGTCAAAAAAAGACAGACAGAACAAAAAGTCAAAACAGTCACTAAAGTATTGGAATGTCACGCACAGCCAGTTTTCAAGGAATGTAGAGTTTGCTTCCACACCATGGTCTTGTTGTCATGGAGTGATTTATCATGTGATTAATTCCTGCAAATGGCCTATTATATTCTTCTCTGGCTGAGCAACGATGGTTTATTTGGAGCCAGGTGTGAAGCACTAATCGTTCATTTAATTACCAAGATGGAAAGGAAAGCAGGAACAGATTTGGATTCTGGAATCAGATCTGAGGATTCCTGCCATTTGCTGCTATGTGTTGACATTTGTATGCATCTCATAAATTAACCCTTTCTATATGAGAATCTCTTAGTACTTTGGCACATCTATATTGGAGGAACACTGAATTGCTTTTGGCGTACCTGCATGTGTTTACGTGGTTAGCACGGTTAAAAATGGTGATTGAAGATGGTAAAATCTCAGTAAAAAAAGAAAAAAATCTGTGTAATTTTCTTTCAAGAAGAGCTACTGCCACATTTCTGGAATACTGTTCTGTAGAATAATGATTGTGTAGCACCATTGTAATAACAGGTGCTGATGTTTTTCATTCAGGGCATTAACCCTTTCCTCTCCGGAAGTGCGATTTCACATGGACAGTGAGACTCATGACCCAATTGACCTGCAGACCAAAGAGCTGAAGTGAGAGAGGGGGTCTCTTTAAATCCGCCGCACATCATTTAAATCCACGACATATCAGCTACATTCAGCCCATATAATCTACTTCTTCCAACTTGCCTCATCTTGCTCCAGCTCAACATTAACCTCCGCCTGCACTGCGCCTTGCTCTCTGCAGATACTCCCATGGGCTCTGTAGTTCAACCCACCTCACACTAGAGACAAGCACCGTTTAATAAAATCAATTCATTTGAAGTTTGCTGAGGTGCTCAGAGATGGTGCTCAGATACAGTACATCATGGACATGACTCAACATTTTATATTTCAACATTGTCATCCTTAGATTAAGAGTAGTGTCACGCATCGAGAATATTATGACACACAAATTGCATGATGTACTATATTTTATTTTTTTCAGATTTTTGCCCGACTTTATGAATTACTTATTCAGTATTTACCTCCTTTGTAAATGTCCTGGTCTTTTTTAACAGGGAAACTAACTCCATGGTTGAAGAGTTCATGTTGCTGGCAAATATCTCTGTAGCACAGAAGATCTACGATGAGTTTTCAGAGTGTGCGATGCTCAGAAAGCATCCCGCTCCACCGCCCTCCAACTACGACATTCTGATAAAGGCGGCCAAGTCTAAAGTATGTTCTTCCCTCTGATTCATGTCTCTTTTCCTTTTTTATCCACATAACGCAGGGTATATGGCCATCACTCTGTTTGTCTGCTTGTAAATGTATCTGTTCTGTATATAACTTGAAAAACATTTTTTCCATAAAACTGGGCACACTCATCAGCCACATGTGAAGTAGTGTCTTGTGCCATTTTGGAATTTTTAAAAAATGCTTTTTACCCTCGGCCCGACTTCAGGCCGAAGGGTATTGTCATCAGTTCGTCGTCTGTCTGTCCGTCTGTCCGTGTGCACCTCTGAAGTCAGCATCAATAAACTAGTTACCCATGCCAAAACATTCGCGGTAATGTAGGGAATCCAGGCCAGGAAAGACTTTTTCAGATCAGACCATTTTTTGGGGGAAAAATGGCATTTTTGCCATTTTTGAAAAAAACTCTGTTGTGGACTGATTTTGATGAAGCATTTGAGCTAGGGGGTTTATGCCTAGGGGAATGATCATATACACTCAACAAAAATATAAACGCAACACTTTTGTTTTTGCTCCCATTTGTCATGAGATGGACTCAAAGATCTAAAATTCATTCCAGATACACCATATTACCATTTCTCTCAAACATTGTTCACAAATCTGTCTAAATGTGTGATAGTGAGCACTTTTGCTTTGCTGAGACGATCCATCCCACCTCTCTGGTGTGTCACATCAAGATGCTCATCAGACACCATGATTAGTGCACAGGTGTACCTTATACTGCCCACAATAAAAGGCCACCCTGAAACGTGCAGTTTTGTCTCACAGCAAAATGCCACAGATTGCGCAAGCATTGAGGAAGCGTGCAATTGGCATGCTGGCAACAGGAATGTCAACCAGATCTGTTGCTCGGGCATTGAATGTTCATTTCTCCACCATAAGCCATCTCCAAAGGCGTTTCAGAGAATATGGCAGTACATCCAACCGACCTCACAACCGCAGACCACGTGTAACCACACCAGCCCAGGACCTCCATATCCAGCAGGTTCACCTCCAAGATCGTCTGAGACCAGCTACTCAGACAGCTGCTGAAACGATTGGTTTGCATAACCAAAGAATTTCTGCACAAACTGTCAGAAACCGTCTCAGGGAATCTCAACTGCATGCTCGTCGTCCTCATCGGGGTCTTAACCTGACTCCAGATCGTCGCCGTAACAGACTTGAGTGGGCAAATGCTCACATTCGATGGCGGATGAATCTCGGTTTACATTGTTCAGGGCAGATGGCAGACAGCGTGTGTGGCGTCGTGTGGGTGAGCGCTTTGCTGATGTCAATGTTGTGGATCGAGTGGCCCATGGTGGTGGTGGGGTTATGGTTTGGGCAGGCATCTGTTATGGACGAAGAACACAGGTGCATTTTATTGATGGCATTTTGATTGCACAGAGATACTGTGATGAGATCCTGAGGCCCATTGTTGTGCCTGTACATAATTCTTGGAAGCTGAAAATGTCCCAGTTCTTGCATGGCCAGCATACTCACCGGACATGTCACCCATTGAGCATGTTTGGGATGTGCTTGACCGGCGTATACGACAGCGCGTACCAGTTCCCACTAATATCCAGCAACTTTGCACAGCCATTGAAGAGGAGTGGACCAATATTCCACTGGCCACAATTGACAATCTGATAAACTCTATTCGAGGAAGATGTGTTGCACTGCATGAGGCAAATGGTGGTCACACCAGATACTGACTGGTTCTGAGTCCCCAGACCCCAATAAAGCAAAAACTGCACATTTCAGGGTGGCCTTTTATCGTGGGCAGTATAAGGTACACCTGTGCACTAATCATGGTGTCTGATGAGCATCTTGATGTGGCACACCTGTGAGGTGGGATGGATTGTCTCAGCAAAGCAAAAGTGCTCACTATCAGACATGTGAACTATGTTTGAGAGAAATGGTTATATTGTGTATCTGGAATGAATTTTAGATCTTTGAGTCCATCTCATGACAAATGGGAGCAAAAACAAAAGTGTTGCGTTTATATTTTTGTTGAGTGTATATATACGGGGCTCTAGATTAGTGGAAAAAAAATTGAATTTTCCAAAATTTTTTGGGACTTTGGGCATTTTTGTATTTGTTAATGTATGCTCTGTGGAATTCTACTTTGGTTATTGTGTAATTGTTCTGGGACACTTCATAAGTCAGGCCGAGGGTGTTCAAACGCGGGAGTTTCTTATGTATTTTTTTATTGAAAGACAAAATAAAACATTGACAACATGACAAAGACAAAAACAGAGAACACAGGCCAATCAACAAAATTTTGTCTGGGAAATAAATTAGGGTTGATGATGATGCTATTATGTGGGTGCTTATGTGTGTAGTGTGTGCATGTGTTTGCGTAAGTGTGTGTGTGTGTGTGTGTGTTTTTTTTTTTTTGGTCTGCTTACTTGGCAGTCAGTCTGAGGTGAGGTCTAACGGAGTGGGGGGAAGGAAAAAATAAATAAAATAAATTAAAGAAATAAATCATAATGAGGTGAGGGTCAGGGCACCATCAGAGCTCCAGTGTCAGTCTGACAGGATCACCCAGATTATTGTTTCATTTTGAGGCCATTGATGTGAGAATTATAGTATTACCATTGTCTCGTAGCAGCGCATTGGTATAGTGGGCAGCTCTGCTACCACAGGGCAGGAGGGCTGCTCTGGGATGGGCTCATTCCAGGCCCATTTTTAGCAGTTTTTCAGGGGCTGAAGGGATATGCCACCATCTGATGGCTCTTGCATAACAGATTCATCAGTCAATCATAACTGCTGTGGGGTGGGATCACTTTTGATGTGATTCTCACTAATATTTAGTTTTCAGGATGGCTTATCATTGGGTGCTCATTATGGGTAGGTAAATTGCAAGCAATATTGAGCTTGATTGGCCAGTTTTCATCAATCTGTTTGGCTGTTTGGCTATTGGAGCTGGTCATCCAGGATTTAGGCACTGAGTGGATTATTAAGCTGCTGAATGGACGGTAGTGCTGATACTTTTGGGGCAATCTTTGTCCGTCTCAGAACGTGGATATTCATACGGACTCCGCCAAGGCGCTCGCGGACTCACTGGATGCAGCAAAGGTGGAGGGTTTCTCGTACTTTAACACCCTGCTGCGGATCCTTGCGACTCGCTGCATGATGCAGGCCGTCTACTTCTGTTCCGGCATGGACAGCGACTTCCACCACTACGGCCTGGCGTCGCCCATTTACACCCACTTCACCTCGCCAATCAGAAGGTGAGTCTGCTGCCCTACCTACTTTACCTCACCAATCAGACCTTGAGTTGGCTGCCACACCCATTTCACCTCACCAATCAGACTGTGAGTGTAATGCCATACCCACTTTATCTGACTAATCAGGTAGTGAGCTTGATGTTTCTTAAAGGGCAGGTGTTTTTTTTAAGAGATGGATAAGATATACTTTATTTAACCGTGTGGGGTAATTTGTCCTCTGCATTTGACCCATCCTATAGTTAGGAGCAGTGGGCAGCCACAGAGCAGCGCCCAGGGACCGACTCCAGTTCTAAAGCCAGTTCCTTGGTCAGGGGTACTGGCAGGAGTGTTCTTATGATGACTGTTTTGTGGATGGGGGAAACCGGAGTACCCGGAGGAAACCCACGCGAACATGTAAACTCCACACGGAAAGGCCGGATTTGAACCCACGACCTTCTTAATGTGCCGCCCTGCCGTTTTGCCTGCTATTGTTGTGGAACTGCTTGACTTCAAGTCACCAATCGTTATTGGCAATAGAATGTGCAAAAACAAGTCGACATGGTCTACAACCTCCCCCGCCAATCGTGCGCTTCTCATTTTCGAACTCAATCAAGGCCTTTATGGTCTGAAGCTACACACCAAATTTGGTTACTGTATCTGTAGTAGTTTCTGAGTAAAGCTGTCCCCTTTATCTCGGACGGACGGACGGACGCACACACGGACGCACGGACGGACGGACGGACGGACGGAGGTCAAACCTATATCCCCCTCCCACTTCGTGTTGGCGGGGGATAAAAATAGTCTGTTTGTGACCTCACAGCAGCTCACACAGGTTACATGATTATAATTTTGTGGATGCCCTGCAGGTACGCCGACATCATTGTTCACCGTCTCCTGGCCGTGGCGATTGGTGCAGACACCACATATCCTGACCTTATGGACAAACACAAGCAGTCAGCCCTGTCTAACAACCTGAACTACAGGCACAAAATGGCACAGTACGCCCAACGTGCTTCTGTGGCCTTCCACACACAGGTACTATTTGCTGAGTTCTGGTTTTGTAGGAATATCTATCAAAAAGTTTTTTGTCGGCTCAGAAGAGTATTGATCAAGTCAAGCCATGGAGTTTAATTGGTCAGTCGCAGGAAGTGCAGACTTGTGCATTTTCATTTTTTGGCTGTTGATTTTTTTTATTTGTTTATTTTTCAGCTATTTTTCAAGAACAGAGGCATTCTCAATGAAGACGGCTTCATCCTCTTTGTGAGGAAGAATGCCATTATCATCCTAATCCCGAAGTTTGGACTAGAAGGCACGGTGTTCTTCGAGAATAAAGACAAAAAGAATGGGCCAAATCTCTCTTTCAATGAGGAGGTAGATGAAAATCTCGGCGTTAGTTTTCAAAGACAAACTTTTTTTGGGTTCAGGCTCTGTGATATGACTGCTATTGCGATCATCTTTTTTTTAATATATATATATATACACACATATATTGTTTTACTACAAGGACACATACATTGGAGAACGTGGCTGAGTGCTTCCATAGACTTCTATCTTTAACCCTTTCCCGTGGCTGACAGGACATTGGTAGTATGGTTACAGAAGACAAGTTGGGCAAATGGCCTGTATTGTGGAAGCATTGAGATTGTTTCTCAGCTCATGAGGGAAAGGGCTAAGGAGAATCATTGAAAATATGCAGATGGATTGCACTCAAGTCTAATGCTTATGTAACTCTAGAAGACTGCTATCTGGCCAATAGTTAGAATTTTTTTTTAAAAAAAAGCCTTAATTTGTCAAAACGTCTTGTTAGAATGGGAAGGAACTTGAAGAGTATTCTGGTTTAATTTTCAACTTCAATCAGTCAGCTTCATTTTAATGTTTGAAATCTCCGTCCTTCAGGGGCCTACACTCACGGTGGAAAGCCACACTTTCAGCATATTTGATAAAGTGAAAGTGACCGTAAGCTTGGACTCTTCCAACATTCAACATCAGAAAATACGAATGGCTCTTATTGAACCTGTGGTAAGTCCCCTCCCCACCCCCACCTCCAAAGTGGAAATACAATGTACAAAACCCAAAACCAGTGAAGTTGGCAAGTTGTGTAAATCGTAAATAAAAACAGAATGAAATGATTTGCAAATCCTTTTCAACCTATATTCAATTGAATACACTGAAAAGACAAGTTACTAAATGTTCGAACAGGTAAACTTTGTAATTTTTTGCAAATATTAGCTCATTTGGAATTTGATGCCTGCAACATGTTTCAAAAAAGCTGGCACAGGTGGCAAAAAAGACTGAGAGAGTTGAGGAATGCTCATCAAACACTTATTTGGAACATCCCGCAGATGAACAGGCTAATTGGGAACAGGTGGGTGCCATGATTTGGTATAAATGCAGCTTCCCTGAAATGCTCAGTCATTCACAAACAAGGATGGGGCGAGGGTCACCACTTAGTGA
Organism: Gymnothorax reevesii; assembly: GCA_029721435.1. Taxonomy (NCBI): domain Eukaryota; kingdom Metazoa; phylum Chordata; class Actinopteri; order Anguilliformes; family Muraenidae; genus Gymnothorax; species Gymnothorax reevesii. The sequence goes on from CM056587.1 coordinate 34,267,638, forward strand.
ACAAATGCGTGAGCTGATTATCGAACAGTTTAAAAACAACATTCCTCAACGAGCTGTTGCAAGAAATTTAGGGATTTCATCATCTGCGGTCCGTAATATCGTCAAAAGGTTCAGAGAATCTGGAGAAATCACTGCACTTAAGTGACAAGGCCAAAAACCAACATTGAATGCCCGTGACTTTCGATCCCTCAAGCGGTACTGCATCAAAAACCGACATCGGTGTGTAAAGGACATCACCACATGGGCTCAGGAACACTTCAGAAAACCACTGTCAGTAACTACAGTTCGTCGCTACATCTGCAAGTGCAAGTTAAATCTCTACAATGCAAAGCGAAAGCCATCAACAGCACCCAGAAACGCTGCCGGCTTCGCTGGGCCCAAGTTTATCTAAGATGGACTGATGCAAAGTGGAAAAGTGTTCTGTGGTCTGACGAGTCCACATTTCAAATTGTTTTTGGAAACTGTGGACGTTGTGTCTTCCGGACCAAAGAGGAAAAGAGCCATCCGGACTGTTATAGGCGCAAAGTTCAAAAGTCAGCATCTGTGATGGTATGGGGGTGTATTAGTGCCCAAGGCATGGGCAACTTACCCATATGTGAAGGCACCATTAATGCTGAAAGGTACGTACAGGTTTTGGAGCAACATATGTTGCCATCCAAGCAACGTCTTTTTCATGGACGCCCCGGCTTATTTCAGCAAGACAATGCCAAGCCACATTCTGCACGTGTTACAACAGCATGGCTCCGTAGTAAAAGAGTGCGGGTACTAGACTGGCCTGCCTGTAGTCCAGACCTGTCTCCCATTGAAAATATGTGGCACATTATGAGGCGTAAAATACGACAACGGAGACCCCGGACTGTTGAACAACTTAAGCTGTACATCAAGCAAGAATGGGAAAGAGTTCTACCTGAAAAGCTTCAAAAATTGGTCTACTCAGTTCCCAAACGTTTACTGAGTGTTGTTAAAAGGAAAGGCGATGTAACACAGTGGTAAAAAGGCCCCTGTGCCAACTTTTTTGCAATGTGTTGCTGCCTTTAAATTCAAAGTGAATGATTATTTGCAAAAAAAAAATAAAGTTACTCAGCTTGAACATTAAACATCTTGTCTTTGCACTGTATTCAATTGAATATAAGTTGAAAAGGATTTGCAAATCATTGTATTCTGTTTTTATCTACGATTTACATAACGTGCCAACTTCACTGGTTTTGGGTTCTGTATTAAATCTAACATTTTTTTGTTTCCAGCGCATGAAGAATATTGGCCGAGTCCTTGATTAAATACAGTTTTGTTTGAAGAATCTGTTCAAAATTGAGTTTAATGAAGGACTGCAGTCAGACCCACAGTTTCAGAAACATTAGGCTGAATATCCCAGTGGCTCGTTCCATGAACTTAGCTCTTTTCTGGTGGAGTTTCCCCTTTTTCCCTACCCTGAAAACCAGTCCAACTGTCCCCTAAAGCGACCTGCCAATGACTCAGGTACAGGACGCCATGGCATGCGATTCCTCCGACTCGCGTGATGACTGGCCGTCGCTTCTTCACACCATGCAGTTGCACCACAAATCGCACATTGCCCGTGCTGTTGGGGGGATAACTCAATCAGCGTATATTTCTCCCAGCCACAGGGTCCCAACCAAACATCTTAGCTGAGGAATTTCAGCTTAATTAGTACGCGTAAACGTATACATTTTGTGTCAACATGGAATAAGTTTCAGTGCACAAATGGTCACATATTGGGCATGCATATACAGCTCCAAAGAAGTTGGCAAATGATGAAAATGCAATTAAATCTCAAGGGACTGATCTGAAAGGTCCGATCACCCTCTACTGTATTGAAAGCTGAGCAACGCATTGTTTGACGCTTCAACTTGCAATTTAAATTGCATATTGAAAAATGGCCTTATTTCAGACCTGATGACAGAAACAGACTTCGAAAAAAGTTGGCACAGGGTTAATTTAGGTTTGAAAATGATTTGACTATTTGTAATATGGAATGCTTATCATGTTACAGTATAAAAAGAGGCTCCTAGATGGCCAAGTCCCTCAAGAGCAAAGATAGGTCGAGGCTGAATTTGTTTGCAGATGCAAACGCTCATAATCCATTACTTTTGGGACATCATTCCTCTGCATTTCACACTCTATATAATTAAAAGATGGAAGGAATTCAGTCGAATCTCGTTGCATGAAGGGTGGGGCGAAAAACCACCTGTGAATGCGTGATCTCTGATTTGTCAGACGTCACTGTCTTAAAAAAAAGTCACGTGACTTTAATGGATATCACGTGGGCTCAGAAATACTTAAGTAAAACTCTGTCAGTCTACATTATTCTCCACTGCATCTAAAGAAGCAGGTTAAGTTGTGCTGTGTAAAGCTTGAGCCAAACTGTCCAAAAGCACTGCTGATTTCTCTGAGCTCAGTGTCATCTGAGATGAGCTGAAGCATAGTGGAAGTGTGTTTTCTGGTCCAATGAGGCAACATTTCAAGTGGTTTTTGCCATGTCCTCAGGACCACAGACACGGAGGACAACCCAAGCCGTTAAGATAGACTGTATAAAAAGATGGATGCCGCACCCGGGTCTGAAAAGTTAAGCCCATGCAGAAATCTCTAAGAATTCATTCTATTTAACGGCCAGCAGATGGAGACGTCGGCAGTTGCAGAAAAAAATTCAATGCCATAGAAGTCTAAGAGAAAATGACCCTACTTTCCCACCTGATTTATTATTTCAATAATGAGTTTCCACATTATTTTATGGCATCACAGTTTTCAAGTCTCAATACATCATGATGTTCATTTTTGTAAATTATGGTCCCAAATAGACTAGAATAAATGATGAAACCAGAATATGCTTTAGGGGTGTTGCTATCCTCTGGTCCTCTTCAGATATGGTCAGATCCACCCATAGATCCACCCCTCGCTCCTCCCTGGATCTTCAATTTGCGTTCTCATCCAATAGGAATCACATAAGTTTTCAAAATGACAAAATAGCGCTGTTGCCAAAGTCGAGGCTTCCTAAATGGTATGCTGGAACCAATGGGTGACATCTCTGTTGCTTTGTCCATCTTTTAATACAGCCTATGGCCATCATCAGTGTACGATCCAAAAGCCAGTGTCTTCCATGGTATAAGGATGTCTCCATGCATATAGTTTGCATGACTTAACATTTGAAAGGGATGTGCACAGACACATCCTTTATACCAAGGAAGACACTGGCTTTTGGATAGTGTCCGTGCACATAGCTTGTGTGATTTTACACTTGCAAGGGCGTTATTAATGTAGTAAAACGTGGGCAAAGTATGGAGCAACATGTGAAAATTTAGACATCATCTCTTAAAGGGATGTCTCTGCATTTTTCAGCTAGACAGTGTCAAGCAACTGCATGTATTACTAGCACATGGCTGTGTAACCGGAGAGTGAGAGTGTTAGACTGGCCTGCCTGCATACAGCTTTGCCTGATTCAGAATGTATTATGCATTACTACATTTTGAAGCAGAATGTTGGACAGCAAAGAAGCCCTTCATATGGATGACTACGGGAAAATTTTGACTGCGAACTTGACTAACTGGTGTCTTAAATAGGAAAATGCTTAAAATTTACTCATTAATTCTTAGTGAATTTGTCTGTGTTAAACAAGAGATGTCTGTGTTAAAAAGTATCTCACAAAAGTGAGTACACCCCTCACACTTCGATAATTAATTTGTTGTCCCTTAAAAAGATATAATGTTACAGAAATGAAACCTGAATATATTCGAGAGTAGTCATTGTACAATATGTGTAGCAGTGTAGATTTACTGCACTGTCGAACTAACTGAATAAACAGTCACTACTTCCAAAATGGTTTGCAACAAAGGTGAGTACACCTCACCGTCAAGGGAGACGCGATAGCGCAGTGGTCAAGTAGACTTGACTCAGGATCGTAAGGTCACAACCTTCGTGGTGTGTTCTTGGACAAAACACTTCACTCCCAGACTCCATGCCTCATTCCTCCCAGGTGTATAAATAGGTACCAGCAAATAGTCAGGGAAACTTGGTTAAGAGCTGGGGGAGTACCTGCGACGGACTGGCGTCCCATCCAGGGGGAGTAGTAATGCTCTTAGTCGCTTCATGCCATGGAAACTGGGGTTAAGCACCGGCCTGATGGGCCACTAGGCTTATAACAGGCTTACTCTCTCACCGTCAACATCGTGGAGCTGGTGGATGTTGGACACCTGCTACTCCTCCACCTTACTCTTGAGGATGCCCCACAGGTGCTCAATGGGATTCAGGTCTGGAGACATACTTGGCCACCCCATCACCTTCAGCTTCTTCAGGAAGGCAGTTGTCATCCTGGAGGTCATCATCATGTTGAAAATCTGCCATGCGCCCCATTTTCCAAAGGGAGGGCATCATGTTCTGCTTCTGAATTTCACAGTACATGTAGGAATCCATTATTCCATCAATGAAGCGCAGCTCCCCAGGACCAGAAGCACTCATGCAGCCCCAGACCATGATGCTGCCACCACCATGTTTTGACTGTAGGCAGTACACGCTTGTCTTGGTACTTCTCACCAGGGCACCACCGCACAAGCTGGACCGCATCTGAGCCGAACAAGTTTATCTTGGTCTCCTCAGACCACAGAACATGGTTCCAGTGGTTCATGTTCTTGGACTGGTTGTCTTCTGCAAACTGTTTTCGGGCTTTTTTGTGCGCCAGCTTCAGAGGAGGCTTCCGTCTTGGCCGACGGCCATGCAGACCGACTTGGCGCAGTGCACGCCGTATGGTCTGAGCTCTGTTCTCCCACTGCTGCAACCTCCTTAGCAATGCTGCCAGCACCCCAGCATCTGGTTTTTGAAGCCCACTTGTGCTCCTGACGCGGAGCACGAGGACTCAACCTCTTCGGTCGACCCTGACGAAGCCTGTTCCAAGCAAAACCCGTCTTGGAAAATCTCTGGATAACCTTGGCCATTGTGCTTAAACCATCTTTGTGGAGAGCAACAATTCTCTTTTTCAGATCCTCAGAGAGTTCTTTTTCCATGAGGTGCCATGTTCACCATCCAGTGACCAGAATGAGAGCATTGCACCCAAAGTACCACAATTTAAACCTTCAGCACGTTACACAACCTCACATGGCCCAGTGAAGCAGACAAAAGCATGAATATGATGAATAAAACACGTTTCATTGCTTGGTAGACCATTACCAATTGGGGTGTGTACTCACTTTTGTTGCCGCCCATTTCGGAAATGGTGACTGTTTGTTCAGTTATTTGGACAGTGCAGTAAATCTACACTGCTGCACACATTCTACAATGACTACTCTAGTATATATTCACGTTTCATTTCTGTAACATTGTCCCTTGATAAGATATAAATTAATTGGCAAAATGTGAGGGGCGTACTCACTTCTATGAGATACTGTATGCAGATCTAGAAATGACTATCTGCTGCCTCCTCAAGAACAGGGATCTCTTAAGCTTTCTTTGTGGTAACATAAATTACTATCGTATTGTGGGGTGTAGACTGCATGTTTAGGTCGAAAAAGTTGCCTATTAGAAAGGGATTAATTTCAGAAAAGCATGTCAAACTCCATTTCGGAAGTAATTTTGCTAGCCTATGTTATGTATTAAGCTTTGTTTGGTTCATAAATTTTCATCATTTCATCTTACATCAAAGTAAACTGGGCTGATTAGCTTACTTGCCAAACTCAGGCTTTTTGTAGCCCAAGTTGTAAGATCTGTACTTTGCAAGACAACTAAATTGTATCGAGTCTGCAGAATGGATTGCAATTTTATAACGAAAGTTACGAATGTAACTACGGTTCTATGAATCCCGAATGACCGCCAGAGGGCGGTGCTTAAAGCACTGAATATTCCCCTTCGCGCATGCGTAGTGCGAGTATGTATACCAACAATGTCACCTGTGACCTGCAGGTGACCCAAAGAAGATTATATCTTCCGGTGTCACCTGAGGATCGTTTCTTACAGAATCTTCTCGCGAGCACACGAGGATTCTGAGTGACAGAGAGCTCTGGCGGTCATTCGGGATTCATAGAACCGTAGTTACATTCGTAACTTTCGTTCTATTTCATCCCTGCTGACCGCCAGAGGGCGGTGCTTAAAGCACTGAATGACTTATACCAACAAGGTCACGAAGAATCCGAATCACGGACCTTCAGTGTGCAAAAAGTCAGAAGACCCCGGCCGCAGAACCACGGCTAAGGGGTGGGGTGTGGCGACGTTCACCCTGTAGAACCTGGAGAACGTGTCCGGTGACAACCATGAAGCTGCGGCACAAATGTCCTCCCAGGACACTCCCCTCAGGGCAGCCCATGAAGTAGCAACACTCCTGGTAGAGTGGCACCTCACGCCAGGTGGAAGGGGACGGTTACTCGTCCGATAGGCATGGGTGATGACATTAATAATCCAGTGGGACACACGCTGCTTGGAGATGGCGCAACTCCTGTTAGGGCCACCGTAGCAGAGAAAAAGTTGTTCAGACCTTCGAATGCATACAGTAGCTGCAGTGTAGGCCTTCAGAGCCCGCACTGGACATAACAGTTCAGGCTCATCCCCACTCTCCCTTGGAGAAGGGTCAAACCAAGCCAGCCGAATAGGCTGGTTGCGGTGAGCGTGAGCCAACACTTTAGGGAGAAACGCTGTGTTCGGCCACAGAGTGACCCCTGAGCCATCAGAGTTCCACCTCAAACACGAGTCACTGACAGACAGAGCATGCAGCTCGCTGACACGCTTTGCAGAGCAAATGGCCAGAAGGAACGCAGTCTTACAAGACACCACTTCAGCTCCGCTTGTGTCAAGGGTTCAAATGGGCGCCGGCTTAGTGCATCCAGTACCAGGGGAGATCCCATGCTGGAGCTCTTGGGGCACTCAGAGGATGTAATCTCTGAGCCCCCTTCAAGAAGAGGAACACCAAACTATGGCTCCCCACAGTGCCATTGTCAATCCTCACATGACCACAAGATATTGCCGCTACGTACACTTTCAACGTCGAATGAGACCGACCTTCATCCAGAAGAGACTGAAGAGGTCAAAAATAGTTGGCACAGAGCAGCGCACAGGGTCCTCATCCCGACTTGTACACCAGTCGGAAAACAGTTTCCATCTATTCTCATATTGAAGACGAGTGGACGGCGCTCTAGCATTCAATATGGTGTATTCGACAGGGTCCGCACAGGAGCTAAACAGCAACTCGGGCCCTCCAGCAGCCAAACAGACAGTTGGAGGCATCGTGGATTGGGGTGCCAGATCCGCCCCGCCAGCTGGGACAGGAGATCCCTCCTGTCGGGAAGGCGCCACGGTACACCGCGACAGAGTCCGTGCAGCAGTGGGAACCAGCTCCTCCCTGGCCAGAAGGGAGCCACAAGGAGGACACTGCGACCCCCCTGAAGGATCCTCTGAAGTACCGACCGAATCAGAGGAAGCGGGGGTAAGGCATACAGGAGGCCGTCCGGCCAAGGGTGGGCCAATGCGTCCTGGCCCGAGGGACTGGTTGTCTCGGCTAAGGAGAACCACAGAGGACAGTGGGTAGAGACTTCTGAAGCGAAGAGGTCCACGTCCACTCTGCCGAAGAGGCTCCAAATAGTGCTGACCATTTCCGGGTGGAGGCGCCACACTCCTGACGGAGTTTTTGACGGGAGAGGGAGTCTGTCAGGTTGCTCCGCTCTCCCGATAGATACATTGCCCGAAGGCTGATCAGACGGGGGGGCCGCCCACATGAGGAGCTCTTCTGTCAGTCGCAGCGACCGCGCAGACTTGGTCCTGCCCTGATGATTTATATGATATACGGTTGATGTGTCTGACCTTACGAGGACATGCTTGCCCCTCAGGTGTGGCAGAAAGTGCCTGAGTGCCGGGTGAGCCAAGGCAAGGAGACACCTTTGTGACACCCTGAGCTTCCTGTGCCAGTGTCGCTTGGCATCCAAGTGGAAGCTGTTCAGCCACCTCAGCAGGGGGCGTAGTGCCAGCAAGCTCAGCGGAACCACAGCTGAAATGGACGTTAGTTCGCCCACGAGGCGAGGAAATGCAAGGAAGGTCAGCCAATGGCCCTCTTGGAACAGGGCAAGAAGGTGAAGGATGTCGCCCACACAGCGGGGGGCGGTCTGGCTATCATGGCTACACTGTCCAATGCAATCCCAATGAAAGTTGTAGCCTGAGATGACACCAGGCAACTCTTTCCCATATTCACCTCGAGTCCGAGGCAGGCCACGTGGGACAGGAGACATGCTGTATCACTGGACACCTGAGCATGGGATGGTGGACAGACCAGCCAGTCATCCAGGTATGGGAGAATTTTCAAGCCTTGAGACTGTAGAGGCGCAAGGGCTGCGGCAACACACCTCGTGAAGACCCTTGGAGAGAGGGAGAGCCCAAAGGGTAGCAACCTGAACTGCCAGTGGCGGTCTCGGTAGGCAAAGCGGAGAAACCGCCGATGTTTTTGAGTGATGGGGACACGGAAGTAAGCGTCCTTGAGGTCAATGGACGTAAACCATTCTCCCTGTGCCACAGTTTGCAGGACATCTGCAGTGGTCAACATGTGGAAAGGGATGACCTTCATAAATATGTTCAGCCCTCTGAGGTCCAAGATTGGGCGAAATCCGCCAGTCTGTTTCGTCACTAGGAAGTATGTTGAATAGTACCCCCGGGGACGCGACAGAGGGTCCACGGGCTCGATGGCGTCTTTGGCCAGGAGGGTGGATAACTCCTGGCCCAACACGCGAGCCTTTGCCGGGTCGCTGATAGAGGCCATTTTGACCCGGCCAGAAGTGAGGGGCCGGCGGCGGAATTGAAGCTTGTACCCGTGGGTCAAGGTGGCAACCACCCACGGGTCTGAAGTATGAGCAGCCCACTGTTGGAGCTGATGTGAAAAATATCCGACCGCCGGCCCCACGGCCTCAATGTCTGGCCCCCCGGCCCCTAAGGGGGGGGGGGGGGGGGGTGGGGGGGGGGTGGACAGGCGGGCAGGGCCACGAAAGTCCCAAGCTGGTCTCCGCATGGGACGCTGGGCAACACGACGGCCAGTGGAGTGGGTCGGCCGTGGTAAGCGGGTGTGAGAAGCAGCCGAGGAACCCCTCGTTCTGCTGGCAGGAGGCCTATCAAGAAGAGGCATCCGCCTAAGGCCCGCAAGCCGCTGCCTGGTTTGCACAGCCTGGATGGTCCTTTCCAGTGCTTCCTGGGCTGCAGGACCAAATATCTCTCCTGGTTCCATGGGGAGACTGCGAAGGAGTCTCCTGGATGCCTCTGTCAAGTTTGACTGAGATAGCCAAACCTGGCGACGAGCCTGAACCAGGATGGACATCATCCGTCCAAGTTCCCTGGACAGAAGGCCGAATGCCTCCAGTGAGGCATCACAAAAAGTGACAGAATCAGCAGCCACGTTGCCCTCCTGCAGTGAAGCTGAGAGCGCCAACGTGAGATTCGACAAAGAGCTCCCCATGCGGCAAGCACGTGCTCCAGCATCATAAGGCCTTGTGAGAAGGTCTCCAACAGGCCTGCAGCTCCTTCAGATAGTCCTTAGAGTGGGGAATAACGAAGGTAGTGGGGGCTGGCCTGCGCCTGAAGAGGGCACTAGCAGGTGCAGCTTCTGCCTGCTGTGGTACATGCATGTGCAGTCGATCTAAAGCCATGCGCATGATTGCCCGCATGGAGCCATCCCCCAACTCAGCCACTGAACTCGGAGCCGAGGAGTGGGCGCCCCGCTCAGATGCCTGGGAACCCCCATTTTACGAATCTCTCCCATAACCATGGAAGTAGGTAGCCGAAGCTGCCAGGGAAAATGTATCCTCCTCAGGTACCAGCACTGGCATTGGAGGAGAGGGTGTCAAATCACCTTGCAATGGGGCATCAGGCTGGCAGTCTCTGAGCATAGGCCTGACCTGGGCCAGCTCAGCAGACAGCTGATCGACTTTAGATGAGAGCCTGCTTTCTTGTCTCTTTTTGAGCAGATTTCGCCCTCTTCCTGGAGGGTGCGACTGCTGTAGCCGCAGCCCGCCGCTTAGAGCGTCTCTAACAGGCCGGGGGAGACTGGCCTGATGGGGGGAGGTCACTTTCATCCCCTTGATGTTACACCTGCGCCCGACTGGCAGCCCTCACCGCCCAAGGCAAGTAACTGCAGTTCATGCAGGGGTTGTCTGACGGCGCCTCCCGCAGGTGCTCAGGACCGAGGCATGCGGGGCATAGGTCATGGCCGTCCTCTGGCTGTAGAGGAGCCTCACATGACGTACAGAAATGGGAGTCATCCATTGTGGTGGCGCTGGAGGCTTACACGACACTCACCTGTCCAAATAAGCCCAGACGCTCCCGCTAGTATGCTACAGGGGCTTGCACTGGAGGGAGGGAGCGCGTACGCTGCCTATACCGAGTAAGGAACCCAGCTGGTATTTAATGAATATTTCTCTGATAACCTGAGCGCGAACGCTAAGGACAAACCGAGTATGGACACCGTAAGCCGGAGGGAGGGAGCGCGTACGCTGCCTATACCGAGTAAGGAACCCAGCAGGTATTTAATGAATACTCCTCGGGTAACCTGAGCGCGAACGCTAAGGACAAACAGAGTATGGACACCGTAAGCCGGAGGGAGGGAGCGCGTACGCTGCCTATACCGAGTAAGGAACCCAGCTGGTATTTAATGAATACTCCTCGGGTAACCTGGAATACTCCTCGGATAACCTGAGCGCGAACGCTATGGACAAACCGAGTATGGACGCCGTAAGCTGGAGGGAGGGAGCGCGTACGCTGCCTATACCAGCAGGGGCTCAGTAACAAATCCAAATCGGGACACAGCACAAAGCAAAACACAAACCATATGCTGGGAGGAGGCAGCGCGCACGCAGCCTCTACCAACAGAGGTTTAATGCAAACTCACCAGCAGGTGTAGCTATGCAAGCGTTACCGCTAATAATTACTCACGCTGGACACCGGGAAAACGCTTACGCAACCCGCCAGCCAGCAAACAAAGTCAGCTTGACCGACTAATTAAACGTCGGGACACAGCACAAACACAAAAACAGACCATATGCTGGGGGGAAGCAGCGTGCACGCAGCCTGTACCAACAGAGGTTAATGCAAACTCACCAGCAGGTGTAGCTATGCAAGCGTTACCGCTAATAATTAGTCACGCTGGACACCGGGAAACGCTCACGCAACCCGCCAGCCAGCAACAAAGTCAGCTCGACCGACTAAATTAAACGTCGGGGCGCAGCACAAACATATAAACAAATCATATGCTGGGGGGAAGCAGCGCGCACGCAGCCTGTACCAACAGACGTTAATGCAAACTCACCAGCAGGTGTAGCTATGCAAGCGTTACTGATAATAATTATTCACGCTGGACACCGGGAAACGCTCACGCAACCCGCCAGCCAGCAAACAAAGTCAGCTTGACCGACTAAATTAAACGTCGGCACACAGCACAAACACAAAAACAGACCATATGCTGGGGGGAGGCAGCGCCCACGCAGCCTGAACCAGCAGAGGCTAATGCAAACTCACCTGAAGGTGTAGCCATGCAAGCGTTACTGCTAATAATTATTCACGCTGGACACCGGGAAACGCTCACGCAACCCGCCAGCCAGCAAACAAAGTCAGCTCGACCGACTAAATTAAATGTCGGGGCGCAGCACAAACATATAAACAAACCATATGCTGGGGGGAGGCAGCGCCCACGCAGCCTGAACCAGCAGAGGCTAATGCAAACTCACCTGAAGGTGTAGCTATGCAAGCGCTACCGCTAATAATTATCCGCTGGACACCGGGAAACGCTCACGCAACCCGCCAGCCAGCAAACGATGTCAGCTCGACCGACTAAATTAAGCGTCGGGACACAGCACAAACACAAAAACAGACCATATGCTGGGGGGAGGCAGCGCCTACGCAGCCTGTCCCAACAGAGGCTAATGCAACTCACTTGAAGGTGTAGCTATGCAAGCGCTACCGCTAATAATTATCCACGCTGGACACCGGGAAACGCTGACGCAACCCGCCAGCCAGCAAACAAAGTCAGCTCGACAGACTACATTAAAACGTCGGGATAAGGATGCGCGAACGCAACCGTCACCGATAAGTAATTAACAAACGCAGCAAAGTAACGTAAAGTCTCTCTCAACCAGAGAAAGATCGCCGTCGCAGTTCCTGGAGGGCGAACAATCGCTGCTCCGACCGACAATGGTCGCGGAACTACTAGCAACGGAATTTAGTAGTAAAGCAATAGACTCATTGCTTTCCAAGCAAGCAAACTACGCGCGAGAAGAAAATAAGAAACGATCCTCAGGTGACACCGGAAGATATAATCTTCTTTGGGTCACCTGCAGGTCACAGGTGACATTGTTGGTATACATACTCGCACTACGCATGCGCGAAGGGGAATATTCAGTGCTTTAAGCACCGCCCTCTGGCGGTCAGTAGGGATGAAATAGAACTCAGAATACATCCTGCATGGAAGATAACAGAACTTGTTTTAGTACTCTGCGTGCTGCCACTTTTTGGTACTGAGGCATCTGAGGTCGCCTGATCAAAGTGCTGTAGGTACGGCTGTACTGAACAAGCTAAATAATTCCTAATAGGTCATAAATGAGACACATTAGCACTGTTTATGTTGATCCCAAGCAAAGATTGTAAAACGCAAAGCAATCACTGTTCTTATGAGTAATGTGCTGGTTTTTACCCCTTGGCCAAACTTTGGCCAGAGGGATATTGTCGTCACCTGCGTGTCTGTCGTCTGTCCGTGACTTTGTCCGGGTCTGTGCTCTGCAACTAATGATCACAGCTTCAGCAAATTTGCGATGGTAACTCAATATGACCCATAGATGTGCAACATCAGGTTTTTTGATGGCTTTGACCTTTGACATTAGTGCTGTGACCATCGTGGAAATCTTGTCCGGCCAAGTACAATGTAATTATTGGTTGTAGTTTCGTCAAATTTGTTAAGGTAACTCGCTGTGACCCATAGATGTTCAGCGTCAGGTTTTTGGCTGGATTTGACCTTTGACCTTAGCGCTGTGACCTTGATCGAGGAAATTTTGTCCAGACCAGCAGTCGGTAACTATTTATCATAGCTTCACCAAATTTGGTATAGTAACTCACTGTGACCCATAGATGTGCAATGTCAGGTTTTTGGCTGGATTTGACCTTTGACCTTAGCGCTGTGACCTTCACCGTGGAAATCTTGTCCGGCCCAGTACTCAGTAACTATTGATGTCAGCTTAGTCAATTTTGGTATGGTAACTCTGTGACTCATAGATGTGGACAGGCCGAGGGGTATTCAGCAATGCGTTATGTCCTTCTTGTGTGAGAGACTGATTGGCGAACACAATCACCGTTCTTAAATATAGGTGTCCTTGCTTCAAGTCTCGTATCGTATTGTTTTTTATGGGGGGAAACAAAGTGAATCTTCAAACTACATGCGTAGACCTCTTGGAGCTAATGAAAAATTACTCACATTATGCTTTTTATTCAGTAAATAATTTGTCCCCACAATTACTAAATGCACCTTTAATGAGTGTGAAGAACAGACAAGATGGTCCACTGTTAATCACTGTAATATGTCGACTTTTTGGGACTCTGTTGCACTCATCCAATAGTAGATTTTCAATAAGCAATTAAATGCACATGATGGAATTTTAATGATACGTTGTGCTGTTTTCAGTATAGTGGAGGGCGAATGAACTTTTCTATTTTATTTGTCTTTTTCACAACGAGCCGACTTTTGGAAATAGGGTTGTACTTGGTTTTTATACCAAAGTCTCCAATGACTGCCCTGCTCAAAATGTTTGATTTCCATGTTCTGACTAGCACAGTGTGGGCTTGAATGATGTGTGACAGACTGTTGTACCTCATGGCTTGTCTTAGATCCCTGGGGTCAGTGTGGCCGCACCCGAGACGGGACCGGAGGCCAAAAGGGCCAAACTGCACCCATGAAAAAACCAGCCCGACCCGACCTGAATTTCCTGTTTGTACGGTTTTTTTAACTGTTTTTATTTTTTCTAGTTTGCTTGGTATCTTTCCCTGTCCGTAAGAAAACCTGAATGTTACTGCCTGAATTCATAATTTACTGTTTAGAGTTTCCCTCTGTGTTGTGAAGTGCTAGGAAATGGCTGCACCTCATTTTTATCCATTATTAAGTTAAATCAGGGTGCAAAATTAACTTTTTTGTCCATCAGCCAAATTTCCTGTGAACGTTCAAATTTTACCAGCCACTTAATAGGTTACCATTTTTTTTTTTGTTTGGTTGGTGAGCGAAACAAATCTACCAGCCACCAGCATATTTTACTAGCATTTGCCCTGTGGCTGCTGCTAATTTTTGCCCCCCCGGTGAAATGTGCCACGATACTGATACCCTTAGGCAACAATGTTAAAATGAAGAACTTCATAGTTAGCAGTGATCTGTGATAGATGTACCACTCACACAGATGACATGAAGACTTGTGAAGGTTTAGCTGAGAAGGGTTTAATGTATCCTGGAAATAAATGGAATTTTTTTTTATCTTGTCTGTAAGATCTGTGATTTAAAAGTTTCCCTCAAGTTGCCATTGGATAAATTGTGTGCGCACTAAACTAAATGCAATTTCAGAGGCTTCGTGAGAAATATCTGGATATTGTGATGTGACACAATCATCAGCATCAATTGAACTGAAGGAAAGTGCATCTATTCTAGATTTAGCAAATTAGAACAATGTAAAGCCTTTAGATCAGGAATTCAGTGCTGACCTTCCCTTGGGTCCAACATGAAACCATCTGGACAGTGCCATATCCAGAGGTTCAAATGATGGTACTTCCACAGATGTTCAGTGTAGAAGACTTCATGCATGCTGCCATACGAAGGCTAAGTGTGAACTACAAAATAATCTAAGAAGTAAAAATTGCAGGTTTGCTGTCCCAGCAAATGAACAGTTAAGCACATTTATGATAGATTATGGTTAATTTACTTGTCATATTATTATTTCTATCCAAGTAAATCTTAACGCTTTCATACTTTCAGTACTCATTTTACCAAATATGTAGTTATTCCACTTGAGCTGTGTCCGGCAGTATACACATTGTGTGTATATTGTTATTATTTTACTTTATTTAACCAGGTAAGAGTCTCATTGAAATTAATATCTCTCTTTGAAGAGCAACCAGGCCAAAAAAATAGCCGAGACAATGTTACAACAATTAACAAGCAATACAGTGATAATTAAAACTGTCACACATTTCAAGAAAATGAACAATTTTCTACAATGATTTCTGTAGAATTTAAGAACAATCACATTTACCAAGAGAGCCATTTTCTCAATCCTTTAAAATTGACTTGAATTCCCTCGTGGGAATCAGCGCAGACAAATTTGTGTTTCTGTTCATTATTCCAGGAAAATGGAGCAGCATACTTAATGCTTTCTTGCCTAATTCTATTCTAACTAACCCCAGGGACCAATATCTGCAGAATATTTTTGGATCACAGATTAAATTGATTTTGTTTTTCTTGCATGTACCTGTATGTACACAGACAAGATGGAACCAGCCAAAGAAGAGATTTATGTACAAGTGTCAACCAATGTGAGAGTCTGCGGACATTCAGGGGTGGCCAATTTACGGCAGCATACAGAGTGCAGTTGTTGTCATGATTTCCACAACCAGTCATAAAAACATAAAGCACAGTGGTATACAGAATCCAGCTTCTTTAGGCACAGGATTATTCTTAAAAAAGAAACTTAATTTAAGACTCAATTTGGAAACAAGTTTTTCAATGTGCAATTTGGATGACAAGCTCTGATCAATAATGATACCTTAATACTTATTTGCTGTGACCATTTCAATTTCAACCCCTTGAGCAGTTGTGATCTTGGAAAGATTAGATGTTACATCTTTGCCATTTGAAAATGGTATAAGTTTAGATATTTCTGCAATGAATACTAAGTTAAGCTGGGATAAATGAGACTGAACCACATCTAGACTGTAAAAATTGAACAGGGTTCCCACTCTTTTCTTGAAATTTTTTTCCAGGACTTTTCCAGGACTTTTTCAGCTTCCACAGTACGAGTCAAGTTATCCCAACATATACTAATAAATTCCACCCCCAAGCTTTGGGGTGGACGAGTTGTTTCTGCCGTTTTCGTTAGCATACCGGCTACATCCTGTACAGCACTGACCTGCGCCTCGGCGTCATATCTGAGATACTGGGCACACCTCTGTCTCCAAACCTCCACTTTGCAAAGAAATTTCTACTCCGATGTTTTTTCTCCTTCCCCTCTTTTCTCGCATTATTTACACTAACAGAACAGTGTGAAGTGCCGGCTGCTTCTTCCTGCTCTGCCTCTGATTGGCAGGTGTTCGTACGTCTTCACCTTCACAGAAATGCGTTTGTGTGTGTGTGACAGACGTCCATAAATGCTTACTACGCTAACAACATTGTTCAATTGAACATGCAAGTCTTCAGTTTTCACTGCCTTCGTTCCTCATTTAGGCTATGGGGTGTGCATCTCACTCATGGATATATAAGATCCCACTTGGATGTTGACATCTAAATTACTTTCATTGCAAAGTAGCTAGCTAATAACTGCATGAAAGTCGGAGCTCTGCTCTCTGTGCACAAAGACAGTATTCAATATAATTCCTAATGCCTAATGGGACAATGGAGCAAGTCTGAAATACTGAGTGAAACGTGGCCCAGTAAGACTACCTGTTACCCGTCACTTTCTCGAAGCTGTAGTCATGGTTGCTGTGGCTCTACTGAAACCAGAGATGCATTTCATCTCAGAGCGCACAGCCAAAAGTGACGGCACGCCCACTATAGCTCTCCACTGCTCCTCTGTCACTCAACAGAAGATACAGAGAGAGGGAGAAACACCTCACACTCGATATACAGCGATGGCATCACTCATGAACTGAAAGTCGCTAGTTTTGGTGCTTCCTTGGACAAAATAAATCCTTACTTGGGTCTGAAAAGTCGGTAAATCTAGCAACAAAGTCAAACACTGGGCAGCAGAACTGCTAAGGGAATATGCAATTTGATTTGGGTCACTTGGGGCGCTGTGCAGGCATTCACCCCCAAGGAAGAGAGAACCAGAGGGAGGAAAAATAATTTTCCAGGACAACTCAAGCTTTTCCAGGACATTTTACTTTTTTTCGCCATTTTCCATGTGTTTTCCATGACTGGAAAATTGGTCAATCATTTTCCAGGATTTCCAGGTTTTCCAGGACGTGTGGGAACCCTGTTGAAGGGTTCGTACTGAAGGGGGCGAGCGGTAGATAACCATCCTCTGCAAGTGGAATTTAGCATGGGATAAATTATCACAAAGATTGTTCACATATATGGAGAATAGTAGTTGTCCGAACATGGAACCCTGGGGGACACCTTTTGATACAGTAAGGAAGGAGGAGGAAGACACAGCAAACCGTACACATAGGGCCGATTTCTCGTCGCTGGTCTTACTCATGGTCTAAGGCAGTGGTTCCTAAAGTGGGGGGCGCAGAGCAACCACTCGGAACCACTGACTGCACCGTCCATTTGCTGCCCAGAATACTGCGATTACATCGTAAATGTCTGCCTTACTCTCAGCATAACTGTTGGTCAAATCATTCATCTAGCCTGCCATTTTCATAAATTATTTGTTATGAATGTAGTTCTTCAAATACAAAGTATTTGAAACTGGGGAAAAAATGAGCTGGTTACAATCAATGTAGTCAAGCGATACCCAGCTCGCCACTTTTAATAAACTAGTAAGTGACTCCGAACAAAATCCGATGAATATAAAGCAGAAATAACCGAGATTGCATCATCTTATTCTCGATAATATGAATGCTCTGTAGGCCTACAGATTATTTTTATCTAGCCGTGCTACTGCACGTTACAAACATATCGGCGGGTTTGGCAAGTGGTGTTCAGGAATTTTTTTTCACACTTCGCTGTCGGCTGTTAATATAGGTTGATTATGGTGCTTTCTTTCTGCATCACAGATACATAATTTTAAGTAAATGGCTATACTCAGATAGAGGGATGTGATACAGACAAATGATTTTATACTTAAGAGGTTTTGAATGATTAAATCTTCGTGTCCTTCATTTGAAAATTACGGTGACCGTTTCCAAACCTGCCAGTCATTTTTTATGTTTCCAGCTAAGCTAGACAAAAATGATCTGTCCAGAGCATTCATATTTTCTCAAATAAGCTGACGCAATCTCAGTGATTTTTACTTCACTAGTGCAAGGCCGGTGAAGAGAGAAAAATATAACTGTCTCGAGACACTCCTTCAGCGGTCCGGCACAAGGTCACTGATTAGCTGTATGCAAGTAATGTGTGAAATAAACTGCAATGAACTCTGAAAACAAAATGTGTGTGTGTATTACCTTTTTTTTTTGGGGGGGGGGGGGCGCAAAAATTTTCTTCTGTACCAAAGGGGGGCCGAGCAAAGAATGTTTGGGAACAACTGGTCTAAGGGAATGAAACCTTGTTTAAAGAAGGAGAGGTGAAACTGGGTTTAGACCAAGATTATGTGCAGATTAAACCATGTCTATGAAGCAATTTCTCGTGGATGGATTAAACGAGGTCTGGTCAGTCCACGGAAAGCCACGGGGTAAACCAGATATATGTGCTACTGAGCGAGAGTGCATGCATACCTTGTTTAGGTTGTAGCCTAGAAGCCCTAACCTAGATGTCACCTCAGACCTGACAAACCTCTCAATCAGTTGACATTGGATTGACAAGAAAACTACAAGATATTTGTCACATGACAAAAAAAGTTACCTCATAAAACCTAGTGAATATGATTTTTCACCTCCCTGTCCCAACCAAAATGGCAGGATGATGGCACTGTTCTGTGAAATTTAGTTAAACTTTTACATTTCCATACAATTACACCCCATATATTACATCACTGTACTATGTACCCAAACACTACGCTAAATAGGGGTGTATGCTATGCAGTTCGCGAGAGCTGTCCAGGTAAGCTTTATTTTATCAGCTGCGTGCTGAGACATTGAAATCATAGAATGAGGTGGACATAACCTTAAGGAGGAGCGTCCAGATACATTTTCACTTCAGGGCTTCCGTACCCAAAAATTCAATAACAGGGTCATTCGGAGCATTCACCTGGGAGTACAAGTAGCATAGATCTACTGCCAGTGGTTGAGTAAGACCATGACTTTGACTACCCCCATCCCCGGTTTTGAGTTAGACCATGATTAAGACCAGGCTTTATGAAAAACTACGCTCGAGAAATCCAATAAGTTACACCACACTTACAATACACCACATCACACGCATGTTTAAACGCGGCTTAAACCTTGGACTAAGACCAGGTTTAGACTGGTAACGAGAAATCAGCCCATTGAGTTTTAGCTGATGGCTAATTTGAAAACCACTGGGCAGAATGTGCCTACATTGTGGAGTTTATTTGTTAGTATAACATGATCTACTGCGACAAATGCCTTAGGCAAATCAATAAAAAAGCTGCACAATATTTCTTTCAGTCCAATGCCTCAATAATGTCATTTACCACTTTAATAGATGCAGTTATTTTGCCGTGCAGTTTTTTAAAGCCTGACTGATGTTGTGATAAAATTGCATTTTTGCTCAAAAACTCCAAGTTTTTATTCACAAATTTTTCAAGGACTTAAGCTAAAACATAATTTAGAAATTAGTCTGTAGTTTGACAAGTGAGGGATCCCCTCCTTTTGTCAGAGGGAGAACAAAGGCAGATTACTATATTGTAGGAATCTCATTGTTGGAAAAGTTAAGCTTAAAAATATGAGTCAGAGGTTCCGCTAGAAAGTCGACAGCTAACTTGAGAAAGTAAGGCTCAAGATTGTCAGGACCTGCAGATTTGTTGGAATCCAGTTCCTTTATGGTGACATTGTCTAAGAAATGTCAAAAAGGCTAAATCTGAGTCTCACAAGAAGTAAAACGGTTTCGGAGCAGTCTAGTAAGTACTACTAGTCATACTAGTAAAAGCATCATGAAAGTATTTCCATGACAGTTCTAAATCATTATTTAGAGTAATCCTATTCCAATCAAATTCCCTAAAATCATGTAAAAAAAATCAATGAAATTAAAAATAAATAAATAAAAAGCCAGCTCACAAAAATCATTTAAATCTCATTTGAGAATAATTTGTGGTCTTGATTTTGGGAGTTTACCCTGTCTGACAACAGCTATAACGCAATGGTCACTCACCTCATTTGCAAAAATACCAATACCTGAATATTTATACAGATAGTTTGTTAAATCCTCTCTTCTTGATTTATTTTTAACATCCATATGAATAACGCATTTGCAATTACTCATGTACACATGAGCAATGGATTTACTGATGATATATAATAATTTCTCCTGTGAATAAGATGGGATAAACCATACGGTTCTACTCAGGCTTAATCTTGTCAAATTCTTTTTTCACCAAAAAACACTTACTGGCATGTAAGACAAATTTTCAGATGTTCATCAATTAGGCTTGACATCAGGTAAAATTGGAGGAATCACTTGGAGGAAGAAGATTGGGAAAATTAAATTTGCTGCTTCATAATGGTGAGGACGTATTCATTTTTGTTCTTGTTCTTTGATGCTGATTTGGCAATTTTGGATTTGCCTTTTAATATCCCGTATTATGATGTATTTTCCCATGCTATTGCTTTTCTTGGATGATCAAAAGAGCCCTTCAGTTGGTTGCTTTTAATCACTTAGTGTTGCATGCCACCTATCAAGAGCGTGCATTCATTCGAGCTCCATCGCGATCATGTTTGAAATCGTGCATGAAGTGATAATTAATTTTTTTCATTCACAAAAATGAAACCAATTTTATCACCCAGTCTGCTCTGCAACTTCTATTTCACTGGCACAATCCCACTATTAAGAAACACCTGGGGGTCTGACTTTCTCCATTTCGCAATTCTTTCAATGACTGACAAATTTCCAAGCTTTTCCGGAAGGATGCGATGTCAAGTAGGTACCGCAATGCTCCGAACAGGCTAGAAATGATTTATTGTCAGTAGCAGCTTCTCTGCTTTGTGGGCTGTACATTTAGAAACCTTCTAAATCAGAGGGAAGCAACTCAGGTCTGGAGATCCCCAGGGTGTTGCTGTTTGCCACTCACTTTACCCCGAAGAAACCAATTAAAGGTGCACTATGCAAGTTTTGGTGAAATCACTTCCATAAACATTTGAAGACAAACAAAAAAGAGGTAGCTCGCCCCTCCCTCCCATGTTTCCGTAACTGTAAAGTCTTCTTGGTGACTGGCCAGAATGGTTTATTATGTTATGGGGCACAGCCTGTGCCCCTTCAGTTTGTGAAGCCTGTGCGGTCTCCAGACCCCGATTTTTTTTTTTTTTTTTTGTACAGTGAATTCAGGGACGGGTAGCTTGCAGATCGTGGGGAGATATTGGCGAATTGAGACAAAAATATAATCGCCCAGGAACCATGCAAACTTGCATAGTGCTTTAACAATGAAATTAACTGATTAAATTCATCAATTAAGTTTAGAGCAACATCAAAAACCAGTATAAACCGGGTGTAAATGTATGTGGTGTAAATAGTGAAAGATCAAAATGCAATGACTTTCAGATCACATGAGCCAATTTATTACAATAAAACATAGATAAAATTAAAAATGTTGAAACTGAGACATTTTACATTTTAATCCACAAAATGTGCTTATTACAAATTTTCTGGCTGCAACAGGTCTCAAAAAAGTTGGGACACAGGCAAAAAAGGGCTGAAAAAGCAATTAATTTATAAGAGAATCAGCTGAAAGAACATTTTGCAAGTAATTAAGTAAACTGACATCAGGTGTGTAACATGATTGGCTATAAATGGGATGTCTTAGAGAGGCTGAGTCTCTCAGAAGTAAAGATGGCCAGGGGCTCTCCAACCTGTGAAGGCTTGTGTAAAAAAAATTGTGGAATATTTTCAAAACAATGATCCGCAACGTCAAATTGCAAAGGCTTTGAAGGTCTCGTCATCGACAGTGGAAAATATGATCAAAAGATTCAGTGATACTGGAAAAATCTCTGTGCTGAAGGGACAAGGCTGAAGACCTTTACTTGATGCCCGTGATCTTCTGGACCTCAGACGCCACTGCATCACTCACCGGCATGATTCTGTCATTGACATTACTAAATGGGCCCAGGAATTCTTCGAGAAACCACTGTCTGTAAACACAGTCCGCCATGCTATCTACAGATGCTACCTATCATGCAAAAGGGAAGCCATTGTTGAGCATAATCCTGAAGCGCCGCCGTGTTCTGTGAGCTGAGGCTCATTTAAAATGGACTGTAGCAAAGTGTCCTGTGGTCAGACGAGTCCAAATTTGACATTCTTGCTGGAAATCATGGGTGTTGAGTCCTCTGGGCTAAAGAGGAGAAAGACTACCCCTCCTGTTATCAGCGTTCAATTCAAAAGCCAGCATCTCTGATGGTATGGGGATGCATTAGTGCATATGGTGTGGGGCACTTGCATGTTTTAAAAAGCACCATGAGTGCTGAAAGGTATGTAAAGGTTTTATAGCAACATATGCTCCCCTCCAGATGACATCCATTCCAGGGAAGGCCTTGTATATTTCAGCAGGATAATGCAAAACCACATACTGCAGCTATTACAACAGCATGGCTTCGTAGTAGAAGAGTCCTAGTGTTGAACTGGCCTGCCTGCAGTCCCGATCTTTCACCGATTGAGAATATTTGGTGCATTATTAAACGAAAAGTCGGTCACAGGAGACCCAAAACTCTCCAGCAGCTGGAAGCCTGTATTAAACAAGCGTGGGATCAAATTCCAATGGCTAAACTTAAGAAACTCATCTTCTCAATGCCCAGATGCCTCCACTCTGTGTTAAAAAGAAGAGGGGATGCTATACCATGGTGAACAGGCCACTGTCCCAACTTTTTTGAGACCTGTAGCAGCCATCAAATTCGAAATGAGCTCATTTTCTGGATAAAATTGTAAATATTTCTCAGTTTAAACATTTGCTCTGTTATCCCTGTTCTATTGTGAATAAAATACTGGCTGGTATGATTTGAAAGTCATTGGGGTTTATTCACAATTTACACTTTTTACCAACTATTTCGTAATTGGGGTTGTTATATATATTATAATATTAGTGGCAGCGAGTGAACTGGCAATTGGGGAGGCTGAAACCCATCCCTTA
Organism: Gymnothorax reevesii; assembly: GCA_029721435.1. Lineage (NCBI taxonomy): Eukaryota > Metazoa > Chordata > Actinopteri > Anguilliformes > Muraenidae > Gymnothorax > Gymnothorax reevesii. The sequence continues at coordinate 34,290,731 of CM056587.1, forward strand.
AAAATAATGATTGGTCATGACCTGTTTTCAATCATTCATTTAAATTACCATTACAGAAACGAGGAAAACTCTCAACCTTATCAGGTGTGGTCAGTTTTCATTAATAACGCATAATTTCACCTGCGTTATCATTCATCTCACCTGCGTTATAAGATCATTGGAAGAAAGGAACTGATAAACCTCCATGCACAAGGACTTCCATTCCGTGCGAGACTCTCTTACATATGTGTTGATTGAGTAATTGCTGACTACAGCAGGGGAACGTGAATATGCCAGTAAAACTGATGCCAAATGTATAAACTGTCAAAAAAATCTTTGTTTTCTTTAAGAACATATCTTATTCATTTTGAAAAGTGTCATTCACAATAGCACTACAAAAGTACATCTTATTATCTATCTAGAGGGCGAACCCACTAAGTGGATTTTACCTCTCAATGGGGACCCCTGAGGGTAAGATGCCCTTTGCTTATAATTCAATTTCAGCTGTGTCCAGTATGTGGCTTTTGACTTGGACAAATGCACTTCCACTTCCCATTGAACAATTTGGTGCATTATGTGATGATAAATGTGACAAGAGTGAGAAGCTGAAATCAATAATTAAGCAAGAATGAGAAAATATTTTACTTTCAAAACTACAGTAATTGGTCTCCTCAGTTCCTAAACACTTACAGGGTGTTGTTAAAAAGAGATGATTTAACACAGTGGCCCGATCCAAACTTTTTTGAAACGTGTTGCTGGCATCAAATTCAAAACAAGCTGGTATTTTTCAAAAATAATAACATTTCTCAGTTTCAGCATGTAATATGCTTTCTTTCAACTATTTTAAATTTATTATAGAGTTTCAATTATTTGCAAGTCATTGCAGTCAGTATACATTTACATTTCTCACGACATCCCAACTTCTGAGGAAATGAGGTTGTATGTACACCTTGTGGTGTCTTCAAATGACTTACATTCTGCAGTGTGACATTTTAAAATCAGAGCTGATCCTTTTTAATTTTACATAAAAAGTAAGGGGACAGAACAACAGGAGCTTTTCAGTGTAATTGTGACTCATTTTGTGTGAAATAATTTTCCATTTCCTAAACACCAGTTTTACCATCTTTTCTTAAAGGCCAGTAAATATATATCTTTCGAAAATATATAAATGTCAATTTATTGTTCCTGAACAAAGGAGCAAAACCACCTGATCGAAAGCAGTTTTAATCTATGTGCAATTATTATGAATGAACAGCCATTTATAAAAGTATAGAGGCCGATAGTGGACAATATTCAAATGAAAATGTAATCCCACTATTACTTTATAATTTTCAACTTATGAATGAGTTATTTGAGACAATATTAAATTGAAAATGCATTAATCCAATAATCACTTTCATTTTCACATACACCTTTGGGAAATCTATGACTATATTCAAATGATAATGAAAAGCTGTATGACATTTAATCTTCAAAGTCATGCCCCGCAATACAGTGGAAAATATTCAAATGCAATAAGCAAAACAGCACTCCCAGCCTGTCGCATTTACACTCACATGTCCACGCGCTCTTTTAGTGTCAACATGAAAATGTCAATGCTATTTTCTGACTATTTGAAAATGATATTGAAAACGGCATTCAACATTTAATTTGCAAAGACATAACTTGCTCTACTGTGGACAATATTCAAATGCAATAAGATAAACAGCTCTCCCAGTCTATTGCATGTACACGTCATCACACTTTTTTAGGGTCAACATGATAATGAAAATGCTGTTTTCTAATCACTAGGAAATAATAATGATATAAAAATGATGATGACATTTGACATTTCATTTTCAAAGACTTATCCTGCAACACATGGGACAATATTCAAATGCAGTACGGGAAACCACGCCTCCCAGTCCATTGCATTTTCAAATACATGTCAGCACGCTTTTTTGGGACACAGTGAAAATTAAAATGCAATCTGTTAGCATTTCATCGGGTGGTCTTCAGCTAGCACGTCACTCATTAGGGGCGCAAACTAAAAGCATGTTCCTCATTTGCATACCAACCAATCAGCTTCTGGGTCGCGCTTGTACATACAGAGGCTAACTAATAATGCCATGATGGCTTGGCTGCTATGTATTGTGTGCCATCGCGCATTAGGCTACGTTGCCCTTTGGATATAGCCATCTCGGCAGCTAGTATGCTAGCTAATGTTAACTAAGGAAAATCTTTGTAAGTGATCATCACATTAGGTTCATTGAAAGGACTACATTTGCAATCCCTAATGTTTGCACCACTTTCAATTCGGGAGTTCTTGACAGATGGCTGCTATAAGGCTTTACCAGCGGGACGCTTCGTCAGTTGTGTGCCTTGGCATTACAGGGTGTTTCGGCCAATTATCACAATACCTGAGGCAGGCCCACCACAGGTTGATCAAGCCTGGGTTAGTGTCCCGCGGTTAGCTGATCATCTTAGCAGCCCAGTTGGTGTCGCTCCTCTTCAGCCACTGCCTATAGCTCGTCCTTTCGGTGGTGTTCACCAGCTCTTGGATGGCTTGTCTGTGAGCCTGTCCCCTGACTCTGCCCTCCCAAAGGAGCTTCGCTGTTGTGCTGGCTACAAAGCCCCTACACCCCACCTCCACCGGGCGCGCCCTTATCTTCCAGCCCCTGTCCTCTGCCTTGGCTGCTAGGTTGGAGTTGCACATCTTCTTGCACTCATACGCTTCTTCAATGGCGTCCTCCCAGGGAACTGTCAGCTCTATGATGTAGGCGAGCTTGCAGGAATTAGACCGGCGGACAAGGTCTGGTCGCAGATGGGTTGTTGCGCTCTCCGGAGGGAAAGTGAGCCTCTGATCTTAGTCGACTCACATCTGCCACTCTCTGGCTGCATTCAGTGGGGCCAGATCAGGGTTTGAGGGTTTAACCCTCGGCTTGTCCCGCTCCAAAACAAACAATGGTGGGTGTCAGCGCACATCCTGGTTGTTGAAGGGTTAGGCAGTGATGAATTCCCTCTTGTGCTCTAGTTTATCGGCTCGACACCTGAGGACCTGGTTGTGTCTCAACTTGTATCTGCCTTGAATGAGGTTGGTCCCACAACCAACCAGGATGTGCTTGCGTCTTGTAGGGGTTGTACACAGGGGGCAAGATGGGTCCTTTCCAAGCCATAGCTACAGATTTGTGGGAGAGGGCAACACATCGATGAAGCTCAGCCTATTAGATTCCATGCCCCTGAGTTCGCTCCATGTGAGTTTGCTCTTCTCAAAACCCTCCCACCTCATCCAGCGGCCCTGGTTAGCTTGTGCTATGGCTTTGGAGTGTTTAGCTGCTTCCTCCTGTCTGCGCACCTCCTCTACCACCATGGATCAACATTTAGTTGCAGATGCCAGAGAGGTGTTACAGCTCCAAGGTCAAAGCCTCCTCTGCCTTGTTTGACTTCGCCCACTACGTCACGATGGAGGAGAGCAGATTTGGCCTGTAGGACAGCTGTTGCTGGGGTCCACTTCTTCCCTGTTGCTAGGGTCTGAGCAGTGCCTCTCTCCACAGGGTCCCGGGAGGCAGTCAGGGACATTTCCAGCCTCACCTTGGCAGACTTGAACTCTTTGAACAGACTTGAAATTGGCAGTGACAGGGCTCAGTTACTGTAGAGTCCAACGCTGCTGAGGCATTTAAGAAATCCAAGCCACTTCCTCACGTGAGAGTTCACTAGCTTTTCCAGTCAATTGGCATGGCTAACCGAGACCTCGTACATGATCAATGGCCACAAGAGTCTGGTTAGCAGCCCAAACTGGTAACACCAGAGCTTCAGTTTCCCCGGTAGTGCAGTGTTGTTGATTTGCTTAATGCCGTCAGCCATGTCCTGCCGAAGTTGCTCAAATTGTTGGGTGTCTTTGAGGTCTGCATTATGCTATCATCCGCAGCTCTTGATGGGCTTCTCTAGGACTGTTGGAACTGGTTCATCGCTGATGTTGAACTGATCCCCTGTCAGTTAGCCTTTGACGATGGCAATGCTGCATGACTTGCCTGGCTTGAACTCCATTTTTGTCCATTGGATGCGTCTAGCGCATGGTTTTGTTGTTGTGATGATGGTTATGTCATCCATCCAGGCTCTAATTGGCAGAAGATGCAGGCCGCTGTTGGGTAGTGGGAGGGGAGGGGACCAACGAGATGCCCGAATGATCAGCTCCATTGCCATGACGAATGCTAGAGCAGCCTGCTATGATGCCAATCTCCAGATGCTGCCAAGCAGTGGTGTCGTTCTCAGATGTCAGACAGAACTGAAGATCCTGAAAGTAGCTCTTGACCAAATCTGTGATGTGGTTTGGTAAGCCGAAGTAGTTGAAGGCCATCCACAAGATCTTGTGAGGGACTGAACTAAAGGCGTTGGCATGGTCTAAGAAAACCATGTGCGGGTCTCTCTGTTTCTTTTCTGTTGTTTGTATCTGGTGCCAGATGATATTCGCATGCTCCAGACATCCCGAGAAACCCTGGATCCCAGCCTTCTGCACTGATGTATCAATAAAGTTGTTTCTTTGGAAGAATGTAAAGAGCCTTTGGGCCAGGACACTGTCGAAGATCTTTCCCTCTACATTCAGCTGGCTGATCTGGCGAAACTGGCTGATGGATGACAAGTCCTTCTCTTTGGGGATCAGGAAACGTCCTGTTCTTCTCCATGTTTTTGGTATCTCTCCCTTCTGCCAAGCCACCTTCATCAGCTTCCAGAGATATTTAAGGACTCTAGGGGTGTCTTTATAGAGCCTATACAGGATACCATTAGGCCCAGGTGCTGATGCTGATCTCGCCTGCTTCACGGTCTTCTCCACCTCGCTCCATGTGGGGGGCCTTACGTCTATTTGGTGTTCAGGTACATGAATTAGTGGTTTGTCGTTTGGGATGGTGACTGGCTCATGCCTCCGATCATCAGAGTAGGTCTTCCTCAGGTGCTCTTCCAGGTCTTTTATGGGCACTTTGAGGCTCCTACTCTTTTTTTCAATCAAAGAGACCTTTAACAAAGCTGGATTGTAGAAGAGGGCCCTTGGCCGTTCTTTCCTCTTGCATTGTCATCTGAGGTGCTCTGATTTTCGCAGCTTTGTCAGTCGCTGCTTTATTTCAGCCGGCAGATCAGCAAGTACCACTCTTTCCATCTCTGTGGCCTTCCTCCACTGCTTTCTGAGTTGTCTTCTTTCTTTAACCAACCTGCCAATTTCCCGCTGCCTCCTGGACTTTGACTAGTTCAGAAGGTCTTTCTGCTGCTAGATGATGGATCCCAAGTTCTCCCGTTTTCTTTCAACAGGACCTTTCTGTTGTTCTAGCTGGAGGACAAGGTCTTAATCAATGGTCTCCCACTATCTCTTCTGGCTGGATTTGGGCCACAGGATCTGAGGTCTCCTTTCTTCCATCTTCCTTTCTGTAGCTGGCAGCGGCTGAATGGGCACTGGGCTGGAGACTGGTGTTGGCTGTGGCTTGCTCGGCTCTGGGCTGGAGACTGCTTCTGGCTGTGGTTGGCTGAACTCTGGGTTGGAGACTGCTGCTGGGTATTGCAGGCTTGACTCTAGCTTCACAAGCTAGCTAGCTGACAGCGATGGCTCTTGTGCTTGCCGAGTTGCAAGTTCGCCACCGGCCTCTCCTGAAACATACACAATATATGCATCATGCAGAATGGTCCGATAAACGGCCAGCAGTGAGGCTGCCGCTGTTCCTGGTTTAATCGCGATTCCCAAGCTACATAGCAATGGGAGAATTTTTGATAATTCTGACTGGCTGAAAACAATGTTCCTCACTTGCTAACTTGCTGTAATAGACATGAACTTTGATATGTTTGGCAGCACTTTTGTACCTCCCAACAGTATTATCATTTTTCTGGGATATTTCGATAGTTATCTCACTACCTGGCTTGCTCAATCGATGTCAGCTAGCTAGCTTGTGAAACTAGGGCAAAAACTGAATCACATCGATTAAGTTTAATAATGATGACAAACATTTCCCCTAACTAGCCTCCTCAGGTGTCTAGCCGATAAATTTGAGTGCAAGAAGGTATCAATCAACGCCCAACCCTTCAACAACCAGGATGTGCGCCGACACCTACCATTGTTTTTTTCAGGAGGGGGACAAGCTGAAGGTTAGCCCCTCAAACCCTTATCTGGCCCCGCTGAATGCAGCCAGGGACTGACAGATGCGAGTTGACCTAGAGGCTTATTTTCTCTCCGGAGATCACAACAACCACCCTGCGACCAGACCTCATTCTCTGGTCTAATTCCTGCCAGCTCGCCTACATCATAGAACTGACAGTTCCCTGGGAGGACGCCATCGAAGAAGTGTGTAAGCGTAAGAAGCTGCGCTACTCCAACCTAGCAGCCCAGGCAGAGGACAGAGGCTGGAAGATAAGGGTGCGCCTGGTGGAGGTGGGGTGTAAGGGCTTTGTAGCCAGCCCAACAGTGAAGCTCCTTAGGGAGGATGGAGTCAGGGGACAGGCTCACAGACAAGCCATCAAAGAGCTGGTGAACACCGCCGAGAGGACGAGCCATTGGCTGTGGCTGAAGAGTAGCGACACCACCTGGGCTGCTAAGAACAGCTAACCTCGGGACGCACACCCAGGCTTGATCAACCTGTGGTGGGCCTGCCTCAGCAGATGGTGTATTGTGATAATTGGCCGAAACACCCTGTGATGCTGAGGTACACAGCTGAGGATGTGTACCGCTGGTAAAGCCTTATAGCAGCCATCAGTCAATAACTCCCGATTAAAAGTGGTGCAAACATCAGGGATTGCTACATCTAGTCCTTTCAATGAACCTAATATGATGATCATTTACAAAGATTAACGTTAACGTTAGCTAGCATACTAGCTCCTGAGATAGCTATATCCAAAGGGCAACGTAGCCTAATGCGCGATGGCACACAATACATAGCAGCCTAGCCATCATGACATTATCTGTTTGCCTCCATACGTACAAGCAATACCAACAAGCTGATTAGTTGGTATGCAAATGAGGAACATGGAAAATTATTTCACACAAAATGAGTGAGTTACACTGAAAAGCTCCTGTTGTTCGGTCCCCTTATTTTTTCTGTAACATTTAAAAAGGATCAGTTCTGATTTTAAAATGTCACACTGCAGAATTTGTCATTTGAAGACACCATGAGGTGTATATACAACCTCGTTTCCTGAGAAGTTGGGGTGTTGCCCGAAATGTAAATATATAGAGACTGGAATGATTTGCAAATCATGTGAACTCTATGATAAATTTAAAGTAGTTGAAAGAAAGCATATCATATGCTGAAACGGAGAAATATTATTATCTTTGAAAAATACCAGTTCATTTTCAGTTTAATGTATTGAATTTAATTTAAACATCTCTTCTTTTAACAACACTCTGTAAGTGTTTAGGAACTGAGGAGACCAATTACTGTAGTTTTGAGAGTAAAATATTTTCTCACTCTTGCTTATTTATTGATTTCAGCTTCTCACCACATTTGCAGACTCTTGTCACATTGATCATCAGATAATGCACCAAATCGTTCAATGGGTGACCTGTATAGACTGCAGGCAGGCCTGTTTAGCACCTAGACTCTTGTACTTCAGATCCATTGTGTTGTGACATGCGCACAATGTGGTTTGGAATTCTGTTGCTGAAATTAGCAAATCCTTGTGAGAAAAAGATGTCTGGATGGCTGTATGTATTGCTCCATAACTTGTATATATTGTTCAGCATTAATGCAGTCTTCTGAGAAGGTTACCCATGCCTCATGCACTAATGCACCCCCATACCATCATGGATACTGGCTCTTGAACTATGAGGTGATAAAAAGCAGGATGTCCGATGTTCCCTCTCCTTCAAAGCCAAGAGGAGGAGGCATCCTTTTTTTTCCAAAAAAAAAAAAAACACCTTTGCATATATATATATATATATATATATATATATATATATATATATATACACTCCTCTTCCAAAAAAGAAACTATACATTGTTTTGGGCATCAATTTATTATACATGAAATGTTTTGACAAATGTGGAAAACATTGAAATATACTCCTCCAAAAAAAGAAACTATACAAATATTGAATTATTGATTACACTTTCTTCTCAACATGTTTTCCACATTTTGTCAAAACATTTCATGTATAATAAATTGATGCCCAAATCAATGTATAGTTTCTTTTTTGGAAGAGTATATATATACACACACACACATATATATTTTATTTTGATTGGTCAGATCACAGAATAGTTTTCCACTTTCTCACACCATCAGACATGAGCTTAGGCCCAGAGAAGGCAGCAGGGTTGCTAGATTTTGTTTTATATATATATATATATATATATATATATATATATATATATATAAATTAAAAATCCATAAATAAAGTCTGTGGCTTGCTTTTGTAGATGCAGTAACAAAGAGTGATGACTGAGAATAGTTTTCAGAAGTGTTAAGAGCCCATGCATTGATTTCCACAATAGAATCCTGTTTGTTTTTAATGCAATGCCACCTGAGGGCCTGAAGATCACGGCCATTAGTATTGGTTTTTGGCCTTGTCTCTTGCATGCAGGGATTTCTCTGGATTCTCTGCATGTAGGCTATTAGAAACAACATGTGAATATATCCACATTTTTTTTTTACAATTTTGTTTTTAAATTTTTCAACAATTTCCCCATGCATTCTGTCACGGAGTGGTGAGGCTCTCACCATATTCTGAACGACTCTGCCTTTCTGAGATGTTCTATTCAGACTCCTTCATGTTACTGACCCATTGCCATTTAATCAAGTTAGCTGTGTGATGTTCCACCCGGTGCATTTTTTTAGCATTCAAAACATTTCCAATCATTTGTTGCCCCGTCCCAACTTTTTTGAAACACACTGGCATCAAATTCAAAATGTGCAAACATTTTTCTAAAAACAGTAAATTTCTCATTTTGATAATTTGATATATTGTCTTTTAACCATTTTCAATTAAATGTGGGATTTAAATGATGAGCAAATCATGGCATTCTGTTCTGCCCTACAAAGGCTGAGTGCAGCAGCTATAAAATAATTTAAACAGTAACAAATGGCTTCTGAGTTTTTTTGTTTTTTTAATACATTCACACCACATTCACACAAGACTTACGGCAGTCGCACACATTTGCTCTTGCTAATTCCCGGCTGGCCTCAATCAATGTGCAAGGTGTAGGACCGCCCTCTACCGATGGAGCAGTCTTACTACACTTGATCTTAGCCAAAAGGCCGAGAAGCAATGGCTTCGGAGTTTATCTGTACCAACAAATGAAGAGTTAACCATAATTTATTGTAGAAGTGCTAACTGTCACGCCATGGTATTATTTCAATCCAAATAAATCCTAACCTCCATGTACTGTCAGGCCCAAAATGGCATAGCTTACACTTTATCCAATATGCAGTTACTGCACAAAGGCTTTGTGCAGCAGTGTTTTTATTTACTTTTCACACAAGGCCCCAACTTTTTTTTGGAAATGGGTAAGAGTATTGTTCTCATGGCACTGAAACTCTAGCTGCTGAAATTAACAGAAATTGAGTATTGCACTGAAGGATTGGGTTGATATCTTCAGCATGCTCACATACAGAGGTCAAAGTTCATATTTGTGAAAATGCACAAATGCAGTTGTTGCTCTTCAAGTAATGGGGATCTGTTTGTGGGTAGTTGACAGCCTTGCTCAAAAAGCTGAACAGTTGGACTGAACTTATCAGATACTCTGGAGCTTGATACATAGACCTCTGAATTAGACAAAAATTCTTGCCTTGGGGCTATCTTCATGGCACAGTGCCCGTGTGTAGTTACTCCCCCCCCCCCCCCCCCCCTTTTTTTTTTTACTGCTAATTGACATCAGCATTTCAGGAAGCTGGGGGTGGCTAACCTTGGTTCTGAAGGGCCACGGTATATACTGGTTTTGATGTTGTTCTGAACTTAGTTGATGAATTTAATCAGTTGATTGCACTGATTAAGGTGCACAATGCAAGTTTACTTGGTTTCTGGGCGATTATATTTTTGTCTCAATTCGCTAATTTCTCCCCACAATCCACTAGATGTTTGTCCCTGAATGCACTGTAGCACAAAAAAGAAAAAACCCAGGTTCTGGAGACCGCACAGGCTTCACAAGCTGCAGACAAACTGAAGGGGCACAGGCTGTGCCCCACAACACAATAAATCATTCCAGCCAGTCACCAAGAAGAGTTGACAGTCTCGGAAGCATGGGAGGGAGGGGCGAGCTACCTCTGTTTTGTTTGTCTTCAAATGTTTCTAGAAGTGATGTCACCCAAACTTGCATAATGCACCTTTAATTGGTTTCTTCGGTCTAAAGTGAGTGGCAAACAGCACACCCTGGGGATCTCCAGACCAGAGTTGCTTACCTCTAATTTAGAAGGTTTCTAAATGTACAGCCCACAAAGCAGAGAAGCTGCCACTGACAATAAATCATTTCTAGCCTGTTCGGAGCATCGTGGCACCTACTTGACATCGCACCCTTCCAGAAAAGCTTGGAAATTTGTCAGTCCTCGAAAGAATTGTGAAACTGAGAAAGTCAAAGTCAAAGCTAAAACCATATTTTCTTGTGTTCCTAGTCACATGACCCTATGAGAGACGTGCAACTGAGCTCATGTTAGCACGTTAGAGTGACATCTCGGAAAAACAAGTTTTTACAGTTAATTATTCGTTGATTTTCAATGCCATGGCTGCCAAACATTCAGCGAGAACGTGCCATTGGTATGCTGAATACGAAAACGTCCATCAATGACGTTGCAAGGGTTATGGGATGCAGTCAACGGACTATCCATGATCTTCGGACACGTCTCCAACAAACTGGCACCACAGCTGACCGACCTCGTTCTGGTAGCCCACATAAGACGTCAAAAGCAGAAGACTGACAAATAATCTTATGTCATTTGCATAATCGATTTGTCACAGCAACGTCCACTAGGAATGAATTATTTAGAGGTCGTGTGACTGCCCAAACCATACATAATCGCAAGCGCACTGCTCTTATTCAAGTTGTAACTTACCATTTTTACTCTTGGACATTTCCGTAGCATTTCCGGTGGAACTGGTTACATTATGGACATTATTTTTATGATACACCATCTTTAATGAGTAGAGAATTAAATAAAATCATTATTTAAAACCTAATTTCTTGCATTTTCAACTTATTGACCTCCAAATGAGTGTGAAGTTTTTATTTTGGCTGAGTATACATCATAATACGGGATATTAAAAGGGGAATCCAAAATTGCTCATCGCCAAATAACAAGATCAAAAATGAACACGTCCCCACCATTATGGAGCAGCAAATTAAATTTTCCCAATCTTCTACCTCCCAGTGATATTTTTATTTTACCCAGTGTCAAGCCTAATGGACATACATCTTAAAATTGTCTTACATACCAGTAAGTCTTTTTTGGCGCAAAAAGAATTTGGCAAGATTAAGCCTGAGTAGAACCGCATGGTTTTTCCTTTCTTATTCGCCAGAGAAACAATTATATATCATCAGTAAATTCATTGTTCGTGTGTACATGATCAATCGCAAATTCATTATTCATATTGATGTTAAGACATTTAACATTTGGACGAGTTGAGCGATTAATTAGTTGTGCATTGCATGAGTCACAGGTAGATTTAAAACCGTTAGAGACGGAGGACAACCAGTCTCCAACAAAGAGAATTTCATTAAAATCTATGGTAGATGGTTGTTTACTCAGTGAAGATGAAGTCTCCTAGCTTGTTGACTATCCCCAGGGGATAGGCGATCATCTGACAGATGTTTTGCAATCTTTGAGTAATTCTCAACTTTTATTTATTTATTTAACAAAAGTTGATCGCAGATTGCTGCAAATTAAAATTTATTGATCACCTCCAGCAGAGTATGCTGACCACAGCGCGAGCATGACATCAGTGCTAGAACACAAACAGGCAAGATCAACATAGCGTTATACAGTTTCAGCAAATCTAGTGGGAATTCTGGTGAGTTCACATGACTGGAGCGATGAGGAATCAGGAGACCGAGAATTAGTTCATGAAGGCCTTCAATAACATCACCCTTTCCTGCATCAGTTTGCCTGATTAACGATCAAACAATTTATTAAGTGAATAACCATCGCTAATGCATTAAGAAATACTAAAGACAAAGCTTTGCCTGTTGGCTATGTTGATATAATTGAGGACTCCGCAAGGATGACATTCTGAAAAAAAAAATCTCAAACTTTGGCTGACTTCGCAGCTATTATTTTCGCCATCACTCAGCTGTGCATCGTACCCAACAACGCCATTTAGCGGTCACTTAATTCAGACTGTAGAACGGATTCTCATGGCTTATTGCTCAATGAGCCTTGCAAACAAATTCACGCAAATGTGTTGTTTCACCAGCAACTAGTGCAGAAATTATAACTGCTTGATATTTTTCGTTGTCCTTGATGTGCGGAAGAAAATGCTGTATAATTTTGTAATGCAATGTGTGAGGCTTTCAAAAATAAATGACTCTCGTCGGTTCCGTCAATTAGTCTGAGCAACTGCTGCTAATCGAGAGGTAAACTGCGAGAGGGGTAGGTTGGAAATTTGTGAATACTATGTCCGGTTTTATCAGAATTTCACAACACAACCCTGAACCATCATTTAAAAAGCTAGATAAACAATCAAAACAACGCAAGTCAAATGCCAAATGCAAATTATGGCTGTTCATGTGTGCCTGGTGCCGCCTGCACGCCGATTTGTGTTCTAGAGCTGACATCAGATGCCTGTAACAAGAGCGCCGCCCACTGATGACACAATTTTGAAGTAATCGTACTGCCACATTGGTATGCCCAACTATAATCCCTCAGAACATTACTCACATTGAACATGTTGCAGCCTATGATATAATTGAGGAGATATCTTTTCACAAACACTGAAGACGAGGTATTTTATGTTTCCTCCTCAGATCGACCTGACTGTACAAAAAAAATGCCTCAAGGACATCAGATTTAATTACAGTAGGCAGCAGTTGTACGTACCTTTGACATTTTCAATGGACAATATCAGCACTTGACAATATGTACAACCAATGAGTGTGTTCCATAGGAAATCTACATTAATTTTTCTACATCTCGCCTGAGTGGGGCAGTGGTACAACGAAATTGAAGTCCCAAGTCATTGAGACTGAAGAAGACAAGACGTCAATCCTGCAACGTATTATTATCCCCCGCCAACACAAAGTGGGAGGGGGATATAGGTTTGACCTCCGTCCGTCCGTCCATCCGTGTGTGCGTCCGTCCGTCCGAGATAAAGGGGACAGCTTTACTCAGAAACTACTACAGATACAGCAACCAAATTTGGTGTGTAGCTTCAGACCATAAAGGCCTTGATTGAGTTCGAAAATGAGAAGCGCACGATTGGCGGGGGATGTTGTAGACCATGTCGACTTGTTATTACGTATTATTATTATTTAGGTGTCATTGATAAACATGCTCCTATGAAGTCCACTAGAGTTAAAGGGAGGCACCTACCCTGGATCAGCTCTGATCTTATCTTTTTAAAGAGCGGGACAAGGCTTGGGGCAAATACCGTCTGTCCAGAAATCCAATCGATTGGGAAACCTATCGTTTATTGAGGAATCAGTGTAAAACTAAAACCAGAAATGCCAAAGCTAATTACTACAAAGAGTCTGTTTCACAATTTTCACAATCCTCGTCAGTTTTGGAATCAGTTGAATCGCGTTCTTAATAGAAATAATAAAGGTCCCATCAACCAGATACAAATTAATAATGAAACTATTACCGATCCCGCAACTATTGCCCATTCCTTCAATCAGCATTTTACATCCACAAGTGGTTCGCATAATACTATTTCCTATGGTATGACTGGCTCCTCTCTCATTTCAACCGTTAACAGCTCTTTTTCTATTCATAAGTTTCTGCCTATGGATGTGTATAATGTGATCTGTGATTTAAATTGCAGTCGTGTCGGTCCAGATGGCGTAGAAGGAAAATTTGTTAAACTTGCAGCTCATGTGCTGATGTATCCTCTTACTGATTTATTCAAGATGTCTTTATCTACCTGTTCAATTCCCTCATTGTGGAAATGTGCCAGTCACCCCTCTCTTCAAAGGTGGAAACCCGTCTGAAATGAATAATTATAGACCAATTTCAAATATCTGCTTTATTGCTAAAATATTAGAAAAGTTAATCTTTAATCAATTATTTCATTATATCAACTCACTTAATATTTGGTCATCATTTCAATCTGGGTTTAGACCTAAATCATTCTACTACTACAGCTTTGCTAAAATTCACAGGTGACGTGTTTTCCTCCTTTGATGAAAGCCAATTAACTGGAGCAATTTTTCTTGATCTTACAAAAGCCTTTGACATGGTCGATCACCATCTCCTTCTCGATAAACTTCATTCTATTGGTTTTTCTCAAGATGCTCTTTGGTTCAATGCATATCTTCAGAACTGCCGTCAGTGTGTCAGCATTCAGGGTTCCCAATCCGACTATTTAATTGTGGAAAAGGGTGTTCCACGAGGTTACACTCTTGGGCCACTTCTTTCTTTCATATTCATTAATGATCTTTCTTGCTCTAATTGTCACGTCCATCTCTACGCTGACGATACAGCCATCTATACCACTCATAATGACATAGCGCATATCCAGAACTCCTTACAGTCTGATCTTCACTCAGTTCCAAACTGGCTCTATATGAACAAACTAGTACTGAATAAGAAAAAATCTTGCAGCATGGTGTTTGGAACTGAATTCCAGTGCCCACATCATGCCCATTTATTCATAAAGTTTAATGATGATTCACCTCTAGAAAATGTAGAGATGTTTAAATACCTCGGGCTCTGGTTAGATCCTGAGCTATCATTCAAGCCACACATTGACTACATATCTAAATATGCACATGGTTGTCTTAGCCAATTCTTTCGCTCTATAAACTGTTTTACTTTTGAAATCAGGAAAAAACTAATATTACAACTTATATTACCAAAAATAGATTACATGGACATTGTTTATCAAAACACCAATGACATCATTCTCAGGCCCCTTAACGTGCTGTTCAACTCTATGTAGGTTTGTTCTTAGATGTCCTTTTAGAACTCATCACTGTCTTATGTACGATGCACTTGATTGGCTGCCACTCCAAACCAGAAGACAATTGCACTGGATCAAATTCATTTTCAAATGTATTCATTTTAATTACCCCTCTTATTTAAAACAGCATCTGATTCATAATATATCACCTTATCCACTTAGACATTCTCAAAGTCTCTATTTTGTTGTCCCCAGACTTTCCAAGGAAGTAGGTCATAGGTCTTTTGTTTTCAAAGCCCCCTCTGACTGGAACAACCTTCCCCCCACTTTGTAAAATGGACAAGGATAGTTGGGATGATGACGAAGACATCAGGCTGAGAGGGTATAGGGAGGTAGGAGTTGAAGAGCTGTGTGTACCTTGTGTGTATTTATGTTGGTTTTGTGTGTGTGCGTGTTTTGTAACCTCTTGTTGCATGAGTGTACTTGCATTGTATTGTATTTCCTGTGTTTTAGGACCCCCTCGAAAATGAGATGGTTAATCTCAAGGGGCTATCCTTAATAAATTCTAATAAAATTCAAATTACGATTATTCTCTGTGTGTGGGGGGATTTAAAAACTTTATGAAATAAATTAGTCGTAAGCTTGCATCTTGTCATCCATTGTATTTATTTTAGAAACACTGGGTGCGAGATTCAATTGCGCATAACACATATGCAAGTCCCAACGGATGTCTTGTTTGAGTTTTATCTTGCCATGTCTTCACTCAGTAGCTGCCATATGAAGCTCGGCTAATATTCCTATGAAGCGAAAGTGGGTTCGCCGAAGAGAACCCAATGTAAACTTATCAAGGTCGCTAAACCAGCGTTCACATGAGAAGTGAAGTGAGTTGTGCATTATGGAGATGTATGGAAAACTGCCTAGCATTCATTGTCGAGGGCGAATCACGTATCTATTCAAGTAGCTCCAACGTTACATCCTCACTGATAACCTGGCAAAATTTAAATTGTCCGTCAACGGTAATTTCGTGTCAACAAAACGTTGGCCTTTTTAGTGCTGGCGCAAATTAGCCTTAATGATTAGACCAGTCAACACCTGGTTTTGTTGTCTAGTTATTCGGGTCTATTATTATAGACAGCGTTACACAGCAGTTTTACTGGATTATTTAATTTATGACATGTGACATCGATTAATCTAATTAACTTCAGTTCAGTAATCTAGGTAGCTCTGGATAACTTGATGGATCACGGTAGCTGACTATTTGAATTATTCCAATAATTACCGTTAGCTGGGTTAACGTGGACACATTATCCGAGGAGACGTGTTTTATTTTGTTGAGCCGGGGGTGGGGGGGATGCGTTTCATTTTGTCGATATTGCGGACTCAATTGCGCGTCTTCCAGTAGTCTTTAAAATTCTCTCTTTTTTTTTTGAATCCGGCCGGGGTCATGAGCATGCGTCGATTACGGAATGACTCAGGTCATTAACGATTGTGGAGAACCCTAAATGGGAACTCAAAGTTGTAAAATCAGGTCCAGGGTTAGGTGAAACATTTCCTGATAGAAGCAACAAAAGAACTGTTAGGAATTTTCTTCTGACTGAGTTATGCGTGGGCACTGATGCATTATTCCTAACCCTAGGTCTACCCGTAGGATAAGAATAAAATGAAAACACCCAGACTTGGGGACTACATAGGTTAAAATAGGATAGATTTGTAAAATCAAGTAATTTGAGCAATCCAATTAGGAGGATTCCAAAAAGAATTAAAATCCCAATTAGTGTCTGTTTGAGGTAATAAAAGATTAGTAATTAAGGTATATGCATGCACATGGAAAAAAATTTGACCATGGATGTGCAGAGACGCCCTTGTGGTTAGTGTCAGTGCACTCACTTAACAAAACACTTCACTTTATTCAGTATTTGTTCTGAAGCAGCACAATTTCTCCATGGTTCTGAACGAGTTTTCCCATTCCAGTAAAAATACATACAATTTGAAATTTGAAGAAATTCAATACCAATTCAAAATAGTCATAAATACAAAATAGAAACTAAAATCTTTAGATCATATGATAATTCATTATTCGTTCTAACTTTTAATACAAAATCCGATAGCATTTGGAGCAAGAAGAGGCATTCGTTCACACAAAAGGGAATTGGTATGCCAGTATTTCCACTTCAGAGGCACGTGAAGATTTTGGAAACGTGGCTTTGGTTTCATCTTACACATCCAGGTGTGGGTGTGGATGTGCCATCAGTGTTGGTGCAGAAACATCTGTGAAAACAAAAGAAGGGTATTAGGGACCAGTTCACATATACTTTCATATGTTTGCTTGCGAAGACAACAGTCAACCTTTGTCAGAAGAGTAGGGTGGTTATTGGTGATGACAAGGGAATGCTTCCTGAATGGGTTACCTTTGATTATAATTGTCAAGTCTTGCAGGATCCTAAAGTATCTGACGAGGCCTTTTTATGCAGGATTTCCTTTGCCTGGCTGTCTGAACTAACCCCATCGACAGTGCCGTTTGTTCCGCTCATGTATGTGTAGTACCCACTCTCCACCTGACACACAAAAAAAACAAAAACTGAATGCATGTTTTGACCAGTTTCCACCTGAACAGAACGAACTGTCATAAAAACAAACAAATTTTGATTCTGAAGTGAAATACCAAGACCACTGAAGTAATTACAGCCCATTATGAAAACCTTTTGTGGACGTTGGCAAGCTGGCAGCAAGTCGGACGCTCAAACCTGCATGCTGCTGCTGTCGCACGGCCCGGAGCTGCCCTCGCAGAGCAAGGACATGAACACGCCGGTGCTCTCCATGGGCATCATGCTGTTGGTGTGTGAGCTGGCGGGGTTGATAGCAGTGTCGCCTGGTGACCGTTTGTCCCAGCTGCAGTATTCCTCGCAGTCCTCTGCAGGGTCGGCCATGTTTACTGCGCTCGGGTCATCCCCCTCTTCTTCTGGTTCCTGGCCGGGCGGCGCTTCCGGAGTCTCGCAGACGGCGGGGCTACAGTTCATGTGCGAGGAGTCTAAAAGCTGTGGACGCACCTCCATGTCAATAGGGGGCACCGATCCTCTGCCGCTGCTCATTTCCCCAGCCAGAGGCGCCGACGTCAAGGAGTGGGAAGTCTCCGAATGCGCTGGCGCACATTCTCCGATGGGGGAGCGAGTTTTGGGGGAGCGTTTGATGGGGGAGCAGCCCTCCACGTATGGGCTGACTGTGCGGTTCGCCCTGCCCAGGGCCACGCCTTCAGGGGTCAGGAAGGTCAGCCGATCCTTACCCTCTGTGAAGGGAAAAAAATTAGTCCAGTGAACACTCAAGGAGCACACTATAATCTTACAGACCTCCAGGTATTGACCCTTTTATGAGTTAAAGGATAAGTTCACCCAAATATGAAAATTCACTCATCTACTCACCCCAAGGCTAATCGAAGGGTATATGAATTTCTTTACTCCTCAAAACGCTTTCGGAGTTACAAAGAAAAACAGAATTGAAGACCAATCCAAACCAACTGAAATCATTAAGGACCACTTTTTCAAGGGTAAAAAGCATTTGAAAACCACAAAACTCCTCCATACTGCTTGTGCAGCATAATCCAAGTGTCCGCAAGTGCCTCGACGTACAAATTTGACTGGAAAAGACGTCTTTTCAGGACATTTTAGCCTTAAATGCCTAATGTAGCCACTAAGCTAGTAGCCTTGTGCATTTACACGGAAGTTGTTTAAAATTCAAGACCTCTAGCTACGGTGGCCAATGGACAGAGAACCACGAGGGCGATACGTCTTTAAACTGCTTATTAGTCTTGATCTGTTTTCAGTCAATTTCCCCGGTAAAATTGTCTTCGTAAAGATGAGAAATCAAACATCAGTTGAACGCAAAAGAGCGCATTTCAATTTTTTTCTCAATTAAACAATCATTACGCACAGGCTTGACGACTTGCTTAGGATGTGACAAAATTTAACACGGAAAATCCACAGTGGTTTTTTTGTGAAGAGTTGCCCAATAAGGCATGTGAATGAAACATTTAATAGAATTTATTATTAACTCGCCTAAACATTTCATTATAATGGAAACAATGTTTTCCGCCTCCCTAGTTTTCCGTCCACCGCCCGCCACTGCCAATGAGGGAAAATAATTCTGCAATGGCCATAAATATCTCCGATTGGAGAAATGGGCTGCATTTTTTAATATTAGTATTCACTCACTGAACAGCGCATTTTTATGGTCAGCCAACTTGGCGAGGTCAATGTCTTCCGCGAAAATAAACAGGGCTCTTAGCTGAGTGGCTACACTGGACATTTAGGCTAAAAATATAGTGAAAAGCCATCTTTACGAGTCAGATTTGAATGTCGGGGCTTACGGACAGTTGGATTACGCTTCAAGCGCAGTATGGAGGCATTTGGCGTTTTTAAATTTGATGCTTGAAAAAGGAGTCTCCATTGATTTGGATTGGTCTTCAATGCAGTTTTTCTTTGCAACTCAAAAAGCGTTTTGAGGAAGACAAAATTCATGGAACCTTTGACTACCCTTGGGGGGGGGGGGGGAGTAGATGAGAGAATTTTCATTTTTGGGTGAACTAATCCTTTAAGAATCACAGTGAGGTCCATAGAGTATAACCCCATTTCTAAAAAAAAAAAAAAAAAAAAAGGATTCTGGGCAATTTACAATTCTAAACATAGATGATAGATGAAATGGCAGAGCTGGACTAGGGACTCCTACAGGTAGCCAGAGTTAAAAAAAAAAAAAAAAAACTTAATGTTTTATCTTTACTCTTGAAGAAAAGAGTCAAAAAACTTTTTTGGGGGGGGGGGTTGGGGTTGGTAAAATAAATAAAAATAAAAAAAATTGGCAAATTGTTGAGCATGCAACATGTCATCATGCTTGGGTATAAAAGGAGTATTCACATTGGATGATCCCATTTGTATGGCTCGCCCCTAGGAAAAACTGCATGATTAAATAATTAACAGCTTGAAAAGAAGCTCATAGTACCCTCTATGTCCGTCATTTTAAAAGATTCAGCGAATTCGGAGAGGTCTCGTTGTAAAGGAAAAGACTGAAAATCAACAGCCAAGTGGCCTTCAGACGGCACTGCTCAGAAAACCAACTTGCTTTTGTAAACACATGGGCTGGGACAACTTTCGAAAGCCTTTGTCGAGCAATACCATTCTTCATCACATCCAAAAAATGGAGAACTGTTGGCACCAAGGAAACCATATATCAAAAAAATTCATAAGTGCTACAGTCTTCTCTGGGCTCGAGCTCATCTGAAATGGGCTGATCCACAATGGAAACAATGGTCATTCTAATAGCATTAAGCATTAATTTTGTGTGTGTGTGTGGGGGGGGGGTGAGAGAAGTCCTACTTATCTGAAAATTGAATGGGGGGGGGGGGGGGGGGGGGGGGGGGGGGAATGAATAAGTTCAATTTAATCAGAACTACCCAACATAACCAGGGGTCCGATATTCTCAGCTTTAAGTCCGTACCCGAGACTGGTGTTTCCACGGACGGGAAACTGATAGGCGAGAGCTTAGGGGACTTGAAACCCGGAGACGCCCTTTCAGCAAACATTGGGCTCGTCACGCTGCCCAGACTGTAGGCCCTACTTCTGCTCTGAATAGGACTAGAGGAGAAGTGACCCTGGAGGTGCAAAAGAAAGATTAGTTTTATCAGTAATTTTAGATTCTGTGCAGAGTTTGCATGCATTACCCCACTCATGTGCATTTTCACCCTCAGTTCAAAGATATGCAAGTTAGGCTCATAACAGTCCTTTAAAATTTTCCCACACTCATGTAGGGTTCCCGCTGCAGCTCGGCATTTTCATCATTGATGAAAATAATTGATTGGTGACGAGGAGAAAATTATGAGCAGTCGTCACAGTGGCGAATGTATTTGTTAAATGGTGAATAAAAATTCAATGGCAAATAGTGGCTGTATCTGTCCAGAGCATTCGAGGCTGTAGCGCCAAAGATATTCTTTAGCCCCATATAGTATATTTGAATGCTTAAATAAATAGTTCTTCACTTTGGGCAGATTACTACGTTACTGAATGTCCATAAAACAGGACAGTACTTTCATATTGTTTTATCTTCAATGTACAGAGCCAAAACACCAATCAGAGAGGGGTTTTTACGGGAAAATGTCAAAATGCGGTCTTATTGGCTGGCAGGTCTCCGTAGAGTTGAAAAGCCAAATGATGTTGTCAGGCAGTCAGTCATGTGAGGGAGCGCATATTTGCAGATTTTAGTTTTGCCTGGAAAACGGTGAAAGCGGTTATCCCCTCATAATGAACAAGGAAAAGAAGGTGTGTAAATTTCTATGAGTCCCCAGTTACGTAAACGTGATTGATGAGCAGATATGAGCGCATCTTTACACAGCGTATATTAGTTTGATTAGTCTTCGACTTAAATCGCTTGATGCGTACAATCATGTCATTTGTTGCCATGTTTTCTACCACAGTATGACTGGAGATTTCTGAGCCAACGTGATGCAAAACATGGTATTTCCAAATTAGCTTTAAAGGCACAAGACGGTGCTATACAATATCTGATTCATAAATAATGATCAAAACTTCGTATTGACAACAAAACCGGTCCTATATGGCTGGGTTTGTTGTCTGTGAACTCATCGCTGTTAAGATATGTTCAGGCTAGTACAATAGTTAAGATGCATTTTATTGAACCCCATGGGGTAATTTGTCCTCTACATTACACCCATCCTATAGTTAGGAGCCGTGGGCAGCCACAGAGCAGCGCGGACCAACTCCAGTTCTAAAGCCAGTTCCTTGGTCAGGGGTACTGGAAGGAGTGTTCCTATGATGCATGTTTTTGTGGTTGGAGGAAACCGAAGTACCTAAAGGAAACCCACACGAAAACGGGGGAGAACATGCAAACTCCACACAGAAAGGCCCCAGGCCGGATTCAAACCCACGCCCTTCTTGCTTGAGGCGACAGTGCTAACCACGCCGCCACCGTGCCAGTAAAGTAGTTTGCTGAAGCCTAGCTCGTCTGTTCTCAAACTCCAACTGGAATTGCTATCGCAGAATTTTAACGAGCTCCAATCAATTATTCTTCTTAACGAGCGGCGTATAATGTTAGAGCGGCGTTTCACTTTTTAAAACTTCATTATGACTGAAATGGCGACGCATTCAGTGATTTTAAAAAAACTCAGTGCAAGTAGCAGCAATGTGTTTGTAAAAATAGACTACACCTTTTGACCAAATGGACGCCAAGCTTTCAACCAATAACAATGCGTGTTAATCCGCTATGCATGGTATTGTAATAATGACTGAATTATGTACATCCCGTGGCGCTCGCCATCGCTGGGGGGCTTTGGGTTTACCAGCTTAGCATCACATGATGGTTTCGGTCAGTACAGTATGCAGAAAGCACTCCCTACAGAGAAGTTGATGAGGGTACCAGTACTGAAACTTATTTGCTGCTGGCATCAGAATTAGTGATTCTGAGATGTTTATTATTTGAAACCCTAAACATTTGAGATTTACATTAAGGATACCAGAAAATTATGAACAACACATTGAACTCACCTAAAGTTCAATTTGCAATCAGTTCATCAGCAAATAATCTTAAGATAATCTTAAATAAATATTTCACAATTCCACTAATTCTGATTCCAACAGCACAAAACTTAGAGCTCACCCAAACTCCGATTTAGCATTTGTCAGGCCTCGCTATTGCCCTTTAAGGGTGTGTCCTTTTTTATTTTGGAATCCCAAAAATGGCTACATTGAGAAAAATTTTTAGGAAAAAAAATTAAGAAATTAAGAGTTTAAAAGGATTTCTATTGCCAGTCTTTTGAACTGAATAAATTCCATGCTAAATGCTCAAAAGGTTTTAATTTAGCTTTTATTGTCCACAGGGCCCCCATTATTAGAGGTTGGACTTGAATGGACTAGAGGGTGACACGGGAGTGGCCAGCAAGAACAGTTCATCTGTGGTAATATAGGAAAGTTTAATTTGGAAAAAGAAAAAAAATGCACAAGATTCAAATATTAAATAAAAATACAACTGCCATTTCAGTCTGGTTTGCCACTCTGGATTTTATTTATTATTTGCCTATTTGCAAGAAAACACTGCCCAGAAAGCAGTCCATGTTATTGTAAGTGTGTATGTTGTGTGTATGTCGGATCATATAAAATGTATAAAATCATTAAGCTGTATCATACCCCTCAGCCTGAGTTTAGCTATGGCCCCCTACTTACGATGATGCCGAGAGAAAGCACCTTAATCGCGAAAACCTATATTAACACCCGACAGCAAAGTGCGAATACGATTTTATTAACAGCACTTGCAAAACCTGCCGGTATGTTTATAATGTTCAGTAGCGAGGCAAGATTAAAATAATCTGTTGGGCTACAGAGCATTCATATTTACTTGAATAAAATAACGCAATATCGGTTATTTCTACTTTATATTCATTGGATTGTGTTCGGTGTCACTAACTAGTTTATTATTTATATGATCAGTGCAGGATAAAAAAAGCAGTGAGTGCTAGACCACAATCATTGTAACCAGCTCATTTTACCAGCCTCAGATATTTGAAAAAATACATTCAGTGTGCATTTATCTAAATGGCAGGCTAGACGAATGATTTGCCCAACAGTTTTGCTGAGAGCAAGGCAGGCATCTTCGATGTAAGTGCAGTATTCTGAGTATGGACTGCGCAGTCAGTGGTTCCAAGACCGTGCGTCGGTGCAAGGCTCGTAAAGACAAAAAAATGTCTCAAGATACTCCTTCAGTGGTTCGGTACAAGATCGCTGCACGCAAATGAGTTTCTGTTGGGGTCTGGAACTGAAGTGGTAATAAAAATTTCGCTTCCCGCTCCCGTCTGCTCCCGTTAACTTTTTACTCCCGTACCGTCCCAATCACGTGATTAATAGTAAAATTGACTCCCGTGACCCGTGGGATTCCCGAACAAATGTCAGCCTCTGGAATGGACCCAAAATTACATCTACAATCGAAAGTATAATGAAGAGACCTGTTATAACGCAAATATTTAGGTTTGACCTTGTTCATGCTGCATGCACTTTCCATGTGTGACTAATCAAAATTGAAGACTGTGATAAAAAAAAAAAAAAAAAAAAAATTAAAAATTTACTTTCTCTCGAGAGCAGGGATCCCCAATCTTTCCCAGAAAGGGCCAGTGTGGGTGCAGGCTTTCATTTCTACTAAGCAGTTACACACCTGATACTACTAATTAACCCCTGGACTCTTTGCTAATAAGCTTGATTATTAGCATCAGGTGTGTAGCTGCTTAGCAGCAGTGAAAGCCTGCACCCACACAGGCCCTTTCTGGGAAAGATTGGGGACCCCTGATCGAGAGAGAAAATTTCTGAATCTGTCGGAACCCTGCTCGTGTGTGTGAGTAAATAGTCAGTGCGTGTGCGCACGTGTGGCACAGATCATGGGTGCACTTGACACTAGAATAAAAATAATTTCCCCAAACTATATCAAAACAAAACGTTTGTTAGTCTTAAGCAGAGCTGAGTTCAATTACTTTTTTCAATTACAATTGATCGTAATTTATCGTAATTAAAATTACTTTCGGTACAAAATATTCAATTACAATTACTTTAATAAATTCAGTTAAAATTAAATTACAATTACAAAAGTTATTGATTACAATTACTGTAATTGTAATTGAAAAAAGTAATTTTCATGCAACCGTGGTCTTAAGTGGATATTATAGAATAGAAGCAAGCTAAGGCAAATTTGAAATTTGTTTCAATTATGCTACCCTCATTCAAATTGTGTAAAAGTGTTTCAAATCGGTTTTTCGTTTAATTGAAATCATTCATGCAGGTTAGAGCTCTTGATGTGCAAAGATGATGGCGCAGAAGTTCGTGAGCAGTTGACCTTTCGAAAAGCAAATACTCACGAGTAAATTTTTCCGAACCAAATTTAGCTCATTGAGCTGGCCTTAGATCGCATCAAGAATGAACTTGCGTCTTTAACTGCCAATAGAGGATTCTTATGGGATAATGCGTTAAATGAAAATTGAGAACAATTCGGGACCAATAATTGTCATAAAGGGATGTGCCGTGCACATGCATTTTGAAGTTCTGGTTATGCCTCCGCTGTGCATTTAGTAGTCACAGTTAGCTACCCATCTAGATAGGTGTAACTATAAACATTAAATTTTACGGTGGTAAATATACACCGCCCGGCCAAGAAAAAGTGTCGCACACTCAAATATTTAGTTGGAACCCCTGTAGCTTTGATTTCAGTGCATATTAGTCTTGTCATTGTTTTGACAACTATATGCAATGCCAGAACATTTATTTTCGATCAGAAATGGCATCATTTTTGGCCAAGATCTTGTCTTCGACATAATGGTTGAACCACTCCACATACTTGTTTGTCATTCATGGTTTTCTTTGCTAAATACAAGCCAATAACTTGCCCATTCTGAAATACTGTAACATCTTTTCCACCATCAGGGGATGAGTCTTCCGACATGATTTTTTAAGAAATGAGTTGCGAAGTGCTTATTCAGTCAGGGTTAAAATGATCATTGCCAACTGAAACATTAATAACTTCAAAAATGATCCAATTATAGAATTTGTTCATAAATTTCCAAACGGTGACTTTTTTTTGGCCGGGCAGTGTATAGGAGGCTGTAATTGAAGGGATAGACATTTCTTAGCACAGCAGACATGAATTTCCGTCCCTTGTTTTCTGTGTAGGTTTGAATTGATGGGATGCATCTACAAAACCCAAAACCAGTGAAGTTGGCACGTTGTGTAAATCGTAAATAAAAACAATACAATGATTTGCGAATCCTTTTCAACCTATATTCAATTGAATACACTGCAAAGACAAGTTACTTAATGTTAGAACAGGTAAACTTTGTAATTTTTTTGCAAATTTGAGCTCATTTGGAATTTGATGCCTGCAACATGTTTCAAAAAAGCTGGCACAAGTGGCAAAAAAGACAGAGTTGAGAAATGCTCATCACGCACTTATTTGGAACATCCCACAGGTGAACGGGCTAATTGGGAACAGGTGGGTGCCATGATTGGGTATGAAAGCAGCTTCCCAGAAATGCTCAGTCATTCACAAACAAGGATGGGGCGAGGGTCACCACTTAGTGAACAAATGCGTGAGCTGATTGTCTAACAGTTTAAAAACAACATACCTCAATGAGCTATTGCAAGAAATTTAGGGATTTCATCAACTACGGTCCGTAATACTGTCAAAAGGTTCAGAGAATCTGGAGAAATCACTGCACGTAAGCGACAAGGCCGAAAACCAACATTGAATGCCCGTGACCGTCGATCCCTCAGGCGGTACTGCATCAAAAACCAACATCAGTGTGTAAAGGACATCACCACATGGGCTCAGGAACACTTCAGAAAACCACTGTCAGTAACTACAGTTCGTCGCTACATCTGCAAGTGCAAGTTAAAACTCTACAATGCAAAGCGAAAGCCATTTAACAGCACACAGAAACGCTGCCGGCTTCACTGGGCCCAAGCTCATCTAAGATGGACTGATGCAAAGTGGAAAAGTGCTCTGTGGTCTGACAAGTCCACATTTCAAATCGTTTTTGGAAACTGGACGTCGTGTACTCCGGACCAAAGAGGAAAAGAACCATTTGGACTGTTATAGGCTCAAAGTTCAAAAGCCAGCATCTGTGATGGTATGGGGGTGTATTAGTGCCCACGGCATGGGCAACTTACACATATGTGAATGTACCATTAATGCTGAAAGGTACATACAGGTTTTGGAGCAACATATGTTGCCATCCAAGCAACGCCTTTTTCATGGACTTATTTCAGCAAGACAATGCCAAGCCACATTCTGCATGTGTTACAACAGCATGGCTCCGTAGTAAAAGAGTGAGGGTACTAGACTGGCCTGCCTGTAGTCCAGACCTGTCTACCATTGAAAATGTGTGGCGCATTATGAAGCGTAAACAGGGTTCCCACTCTTTTCTTGAAATTTTTTTCCAGGACTTTTCCAGGACTTTTTCAGCTTCCACAGTACGAGTCAAGTTATCCCAACATATACTAATAAATTCCACCCCCAAGCTTTGGGGTGGACGAGTTGTTTCTGCCGTTTTCGTTAGCATACCGGCTACATCCTGTACAGCACTGACCTGCGCCTCGGCGTCATATCTGAGATACTGGGCACACCTCTGTCTCCAAACCTCCACTTCGCAAAGAAATTTCTCCTCCGATGTTTTTTCTCCTTCCCCTCTTTTCTCGCATTATTTACACTAACAGAACAGTGTGAAGTGCCGGCTGCTTCTTCCTGCTCTGCCTCTGATTGGCAGGTGTTCGTACGTCTTCACCTTCACAGAAATGCGTTTGTGTGTGTGTGACAGACGTCCATAAATGCTTACTACGCTAACAACATTGTTCAATTGAACATGCAAGTCTTCAGTTTTCACTGCCTTCGTTCCTCATTTAGGCTATGGGGTGTGCATCTCACTCATGGATATATAAGATCCCACTTGGATGTTGACATCTAAATTACTTTCATTGCAAAGTAGCTAGCTAATAACTGCATGAAAGTCGGAGCTCTGCTCTCTGTGCACAAACACAGTATTTTAATATAATTCCTAATGCCTAATGGGACAATGGAGCAAGTCTGAAATACTGAGTGAAACGTGGCCCAGTAAGACTACCTGTTACCCGTCACTTTCTCGAAGCTGTAGTCATGGTTGCTGTGGCTCTACTGAAACCAGAGATGCATTTCATCTCAGAGCGCACAGCCAAAAGTGACGGCACGCCCACTATAGCTCTCCACTGCTCCTCTGTCACTCAACAGAAGATACAGAGAGAGGGAGAAACACCTCACACTCGATATACAGCGATGGCATCACTCATGAACTGAAAGTCGCTAGTTTTGGTGCTTCCTTGGACAAAATAAATCCTTACTTGGGTCTGAAAAGTCGGTAAATCTAGCAACAAAGTCAAACACTGGGCAGCAGAACTGCTAAGGGAATATGCAATTTGATTTGGGTCACTTGGGGCGCTGTGCAGGCATTCACCCCCAAGGAAGAGAGAAGCAGAGGGAGGAAAAATAATTTTCCAGGACAACTCAAGCTTTTCCAGGACATTTTACTTTTTTTCGCCATTTTCCATGTGTTTTCCATGACTGGAAAATTGGTCAATCATTTTCCAGGATTTCCAGGTTTTCCAGGACGCGTGGGAACCCTGGTAAAATACAACAAAAGGAGACCCCGGACTGTTGAACAACTTAAGCTGTACATCAAGCAAGAATGGGAGAGAGTTCCACCTGAAAAGCTTGAAAAATTGGTCTCCCTCAGTTCCCAAACGTTCACCGAGTGTCGTTAAAAGGAAAGGCGATGTAACAGTGGTAAAAAGGTCCCTGTGCCAACTTTTTTGCAATGTGTTGCTGCCTTTAAATTCTAAGTTAATGATTATTTGCAAAAAAAAAAATAAAGCTTCTCAGTTTGAACATTAAACATCTTGTCTTTGCAGTGTATTCAATTAAATACTAGTTGAAAAGGATTTGCAAATCATTGTATTCTGTTTTCATCTACGATTTACGTAATGTGCCAACTTCACTGGTTTTGGGTTTTTGTACATGTACACATATATATATATGATGCCACTGCATCAAGAAAATGGAATGGCTTATGACATAGGAGAGAGAGAAGCGCCTTTAGCAGTCTACGTGAGCAAAACATGCGGGCACACGGCCCCTACAGAAAACCCATTTCACCCCCCCAATCAACAGGAGTTGGAACTCTTCACTTCTGAATGTGGGCACCTGCCTCTGTGTCATTTTTTGGCACTTTACTTCCCCGTTTCTGTCTGGAATATAAAACAGGGACTGTTGCTGACTGACCACGGTGAGGGCAGCCATGCGTAAATGGGCAAAAACTGGGTTTTCCGTACGGCCCGTGTGCACGCATGTGTTGCTCACAGACTGCGTCAAACGATACCTGCGCTCACCCTCAATCGTCTCGGACCACTCATCTCATGATCAGTTTTGGTTGCTGTTCGTAATCACATACAGGCTGTACCCAGATGTGGCGCTCTTTAGCTGCCGTCGTCACTCGTGGCTGCCCCAAGCGGGGTCAGTCAGTGACAGTGCCCGTGTTCCATTCTCTGATAGACAGCTGACTGATTGTTGAACAGTGACAATGCAAATGACGCACCACCTCTCGGCGGCTGAGATCTGCCCATAACATGCCAAAGGCTCTTTTTCTCTACCGTGTCACAAGCCATTGCATTTTCTTGATGCAGTAGCATTTTTTCGTTACGTAACTGAAAATTACCCATAAAGAGCGCCCTTGTTTTCCCCATCAGGCCACCCAGTTAGGAGTTAGCATTGGGTTTAATTTGAAGTACAAGTCCTTTCATTTAAAAAAAAAAAAAAAAAAATCAAATACCAAAGTGCACCCCACATGCTGAAAAGTGGGTGCCAAGTGGGCGTGTCAGGCAAAATTGACCTGACGGGGGTTAATACTGCGCCACTCCCAATGAAGATATGGAGCAACTCTTAGCTTCCCTAGGAAGCCCTTTGAAGGTGCCAAATTTCATTTTGCAAATCATGAGGCATGTTGGTTTAAATTCAGGATGAATTTTGCTTTTTAGGAACGGTTTGGCAGATTTCTGGTTTTTGGTCAATTATTGCATGACCACCAAGGGGTTAATCTCCTCAATTATACGTTTCATAAACTTTAAGACAGAATAAACAAGTTCTGAAAAAATGAAGCACCTATCCATCTTAGTTTGATTGCTAGCCATCTAAAGATGGCTACAAATGGCACTCAAACCCCTCTGAAATCAAAACGGATTAAGATTTTGACCTGAAACCAATTGCATTTTACTTCCATCACCGCCAGCTACAAAATATATCAAAATCAAGCAAATATGACGCCATCACCAGGGGAGCTATGGCGATTTTGGATGATTTCATACGGATAGACCCAAGAACTTCACTCACTCATTTTCTATACCCGCTTATTCCTCACTAGGGTTGCGGGGCGAGACTATCTAGCCAGCTAATTTGCTGCTGGGTGAAGTGAGTCAATCTTAATTTACTAAACGGCTAAATTTAGGAGGGAAATTATGCCTATAGATAACGTATATTGCACAGTAACCTGAATGTCACACTTAACCATCACTTAAGCTTATCGATGAATCTTTTCAAAATTAAACGTTGTCTAGTTGAATATTTTAAGAGTCACACCCATGGCTCGCTTCTCGGTCTGTCGTCATCTGTCAATATTGATGCTGCTGACGCTTCCAGTGCACTTTTAAAAACGTTCTGCTTCAGATGCGACGCACCGCTTCGCGGCCAGTGGGTGTTGGGCTTCACTCATTTTAGACCATTTGAAGAACAGACAGGCAGCCGCGATGTAAATAAAGATTGTTTTATATGTTACCAGAGACAGCTGACGCAATGTTGACATTATCCTATCGTTAACTGACATTCGCCTATCGTTGACTGACTTCACATACGCACCCTTCGTCTGGAGCCTTATCTCTCATGTTTTGTATGCTGTTAATGTTCATTGCAGGACGCCAGCCTTCAAACTGAAGTGAAATCAACTAAACCCTACTTCCCAGAATTCCTAATTGAACTCCAAAATTACTTTGAGTCAATATTTTAACAATTTTACAGCCAAAAGAATGACTCATCTGTGGAAGAAAAGTAATTTTTTTTTTACTTTTATTTTTCCTCTCCCTGCCTATAAATCCTTGCATGTTTAACTCACTGAACCCCTGTGCAAACGGTGTGTCTGTCTTTCTGCAAAATAGCCTTTTCATTAATTAAGATAAAAAATAAAAAATAAAAACTTGAAAAGTACCAATTAAGAGTAAGAAAAGCAGTAGCTTCATGCCAGCTGTTATTTGCGTGATTAAGGTTGCTTGTGAACAATTTACATTGTAACCATAGTACCATGCAACACATTCTATAGCACTCAGTTTGGGGCCGCAAGCTGTGAAAACACGGGCCGGTGCTGAAAGGCACCGCACTTGGGCTCATTCAACACCAGCACTGACATCAGCATCAGCACAACCTAGGTGGAAGAGAGATGAGTGTTCTCCCTTGTTGCATAAAAGATCCACAAGACGGTCGCCCGTAACACTCCCAAACCAGCCTTGCTACCCCTGGGTGAAGTCTCCGTTCTGCACACAGTGGGTTTCCCCTGGACAGTATGTCTACACCACAGTTCAGTATGCCTGGCACGTGTGGCTTTCAGGGACAAAAAAATGTTTGCTGCTCCAGACAATCAGTCTGTGTGCCAGCATGTGTAACTGAGGGGATCTCAGGCCCCCTTGTCTGTTGATAAGCCACTACTGTGGTGTTGTCGGTCCGAACTAACGCATGATGTCCCCTCCAGAAGAGGGAGGAAGCGTCTCAGTGATACCTGGACTGCCAGCATCTCCAAGTAATTTATATGAAGTGAGCGCATGTGGGAATCCCAGGTTCCATTCACTGCTCTCCCTTCGAACATGCCCCCACCAGCCTGAAAGGGAGGCATCTGTTGCGATGCACTTTTCTGCATAAAATTACTCCCATAGGCACTCCCAGAGTCAAGAAGCTTCTGCTCCTCCACGAGATTAGTGCTGCAATGCAGGCCGCAGCGACCCTCACTGTGGAATCCCTGAGGGCGTGGGTCTAGCTTGTGAGAAGCCACCCAACGCTGCATTCCCTTCATGTGCAGGCGTCCCAACGAAACTACCACTATAGCTGAGGCCATCAGCCCTAGCAACTTTGGCAAAGTCTGAGAGAGACAAATTTCCCCCTGCGAAAAAGGGCTAAGCAGTCTGAGTGCTTGTAGTCTTTCTCCAGCCTGAGCTGAGCACATTAGTAGGACTATGAAAGAGATGGTCTGACATTGGAGAACACCACTCTTTTCCAGATTTATTTTAAAGCCCAGGTTTTCCAAGTGTTCCGTGATCTGCTGCCCCCTGGCAGGAAGATGCTGCAATGAGCCAATCGCAGATGTAAGTGGATACTCTGACACCTCGCCTTCTGAGTGGCCCCACCGCTGCCTCGGTACATTTCACAAATACTCTTGGGCTTAGTGATAGACCGAAGGGAAGCACAAAGTATTTGCAACTCGTGCCCTGAAAGGCAAATCAGATGCATCCCAATATACCCACCGCACAGGAAGTGAAAAGTGTCCTTGAGGTGGATTGAAGTGAACCAATCACCCGGACGCAGAAAACGCAGCAGAGAAGCATGCATTAACATCCTGAATTTGTATTTCCTGAGGTGCTTTTTAGATTTCTGAGATCTAATATTGCACACGTGTCACAACTTCCCTTTTTGGGAACCAGGAAATGCCCTGAGTAAAACCCGCTCCAGCTGTGTTCGAGAGGGATCATTCTTATTGCCCTTTTCTCAAACGGGGAAGAAATCTCTTCCTGTTTAGAACGAGCAGCCTCGCCTACGGCTTGCGACTGAATTATCCCCTCTGAACTATTTTTTTTTTTTTAATTATTTTTTAATTATCCCTCAATTAGAGCCAGGATGGTGTCTGACAGCCGTCAAACAGTGCACATGTATGCGCTGCAGACAGTCTCTTCCCCCTTCCTCCTCAGTTCACGCCAGTGCTCAGTCAAGTTCAAATCTCCGAGAGCGGGTTCAGGAGCTTAGAGCCATTAGGGAGGGAAAAAAAAAATACCGATACCTCCGCTACCGGCAACAGCACACACGGCTAAGTAAAAAAATAAATAAATAAAAAAAATAAAAAGGAAGCCAAAAGAGGAAGGGGAGGGAGAAAAAAAAAAAGAAAAAAGAAAAAAAAAAAGTACAAAAGAATTTGACAAAACTCGGGATAAAACCAGAGTGAACACCGAAGTGGATTTTTAGAGGTGGAAGGAACTCCGTGATCTGGATGGATTAAAAACTGACGCAGAGTTTGCGACTTTTCTCCTTGACTGGTAAACCCCTTGCTTTATTCGGTGGTTCATTTTTGCTCTGCAAATAAGCGAGTTGGCATCGCTGACATGCTCACCAAACTAACCCCAGCCCTAACCAGCATCAATTCATTTTCGCTCTGGAAATAAGCGAGTGAACATCGCTTACAAGCACAGTCACTGTTCAAATTGCCAGAGTCTTGTAATTGTTACAGTATCCCGCAGTGCATGTGATGTTACTGTGATGTTGCAGTCAAGCTCCCGGTAGCTTGTTTCAGATGCTAGGGCTAACTTTACCGGCATTGTTATTTTAGAAAGCGGCAGAAAATATCTTTAGTGACCTGGCAATCTTATCAGTTGAGTTGTTGTCCTTATAAATGTGTGTAACATTTCTGTGCTCTCACAGCTAAATGCTGACATACATGGTTTACACGCCATTCAGCTGGATTCACAACAGTTTCTGTACTAAAAAAAAAAAAAAAAAAGAAAACCGGTAACTTACTGAAATAAGCGGGTGCTGGGTTTTTAATGAATACATACTGCTGTAGATTACTTTTCATGTCGACATGATTTGGTCCTTGCAGAAAAACATGTGTAATCCCATTTCCTGCGACAGTAAGCACATGGTGAAGTAGCCAGCATTTTCTCTGTATTTTCATTTATAACTGAAGTGGGGTAAGTATACTTTTTGGTCATTCCATGTCAATTCACACAAATCCCCAAAACCTCCCTTGCCAATTTTTATTCAATTAGTGCTTTATGATGTCAAATGAAACAATCCGAAGTTTGAGCTTCCTAGCTCAAATGGTTTTTGAATTATGGCCCTTCAAAGTTTGGGTGCCATGCCCACTTTTGGGGTCCAGGAATGGCACACTTAATTTGCAAGCATTTTTGGAGACCCATATCTTTTGTTTTAAGCTAGCTACAGGCCTGTGAATTGCTATATCTATGTATTCTACCCCTGTATCAGAATCTGCACTTAAAACAAGCATAGGTTTACTAATTGAAACCCCATCAGAACAAAAACCTTCCAAGATATTAACCCCTTAAAAGTGCATTTTTTAATGATGCAATAAATTTGCGGCATTTTGGGGGTCTATATCTTGGAAGGTTTTTGTTCTGATGGGGTTTCAACTAATTTATAATCATATTTGGGTACACTACTGTGTATTTTTAGAAGTTCAGGGCACTCAGAGCCTTCACGGGAGTACAAGAGGGTCCCAAATATGGCCTTGGGACAAAATTACCTTTTAGTACGCCCTACTTCAGGCCCCGAGTTGGCCATGTGGGCACATGACTGGCATGAGCTTTTTACCCCATCAACAGTCACCCTTTATCAAAGTTCTGAGCCAATAAAAACTTTGATTATCAAACTCCTTCACCATCAACGAAGCCTTTGCATATGGCACTATTTTTGGATATTTTCAGAAAAATCCAGTCCAGAAAGCAGGTCAACTGTTTCTGTGTTCTTCAAAACAACGTCTCCTTGCAAGATAAGTGGCGTGATAGTTTTTCTTGGTTAGTTACAAAGAGAATTATATGGCCACTGCCATATAATGATTGTTATAGTCGTTAATGATCTGTTGCATGATGTGATTAACTTACTTACGAATTGTTAAAAGTTTTATGAATTGCTCAGATTTGTTACGCTTCATTTGAAAGGTTTGAAACAGAAATTACAGATAAGTCAAGTCATATTCAGAAATTTAATCAAAAGTATCCAGATACAAAATAGAAACAAGTTTATAAATATGGCATCTATCAATGAAAATTAGAGGAGTCTCACTTTGCACCATGGAGAACAAAGAAAGAATAATCTCTGGTGACAGAGAGGCGATATTTGCATTCAGATTATCGCAAAAAATTTTTCAATTACATATGGTCGGCAGAATGTAATAAACAGTTATGTCCAGATGTTACATTTAAACAGTTATGTCCAATTGCACCAGCCCTCGATATGTCCACCAACTCTCAGATTGAACCTACGCCCCTCACTGACATTATTCATGAATAATTTGTATTACGCTTTGTAGCTCATGGAAGGCAGATTGTCAGGTTAGGAGACCGCAGAAATTTTTCATCCAGCACTCCTAGCGTCCTGGGAAGAACCCTGAATGACTAAGGGAAATTTAACTTTCCACTCATTTGGTAAGTGGGGAATGGATGCAGGGATATTATTTTGCCTCAGCTATGGGTTTTGAATACAGTGCTATTATCCTGCGCACACAGAGTTGGAATGAACTGCTACAAGCAAGGTCTGTTTTCGCAGTAGCTTACAACCCCTCAGGAACAAGATTACAATTTAAGTGATGCCGTCTAAAAGCAAATGTTGTCCTCAGTCAATGTAAACAGCTGTAGACCAGTGTAGATCTAAGTAGACCAGTGACAATGATTTTGCGGGACAAAAAATGTGCAGAGAGACCATTTTGAACATTGTTTTTTTCTCATTTATGATTTTTTTCCCCCCGGGGGCTCACGAATGGGGTGGGGGGGGAAATAGTTCTGAATTTTTAAAAAGGGACCTCAACGCATTACCTACTGTAACACTTTGTATTTTTATCGATATTAAATAGGAAATTTTGATCATCAACAGACAATGCCGGAATTTCTTGTGTACGCTTTACAGTTGAAATGCAACAAGATTTAAAAGTACAAAGTACTGGGCGGAGTAAACAATAACTTCTTAAACTTAACAGTAACTTAACATAAAAGTTGAGCATATAAAATGTCACATCTTCAAGAGATCAATTTCTTTCCATATGGTTTACCCGTTATGCACAGAATACATTCCTGTATTATATGATTACACTTGGGCTGTGGCAATCTAGAATTGTCAGTGCCCAGATTTGCAAGGCCTGAAAATAGAAAAAGGATAGTAGACAAAACTTAAGTTTCAGTATTCTATAAACAGTACTGCAATAATTATTGAGATGTACGTTTTCTGTGTATAACGGTATTCATTTTTCTAAGCAATGTAAAAACAACTTTAACAAGTAATTTTTTAGTAGATTATATCTGCCTTTATTTAGTATGACAAATAGCAGCACTAATTTTGTGGTTTTACACAGTCACTTTTATAGCACAATAAGACACCATGTTATGAGCAGCGCATTACGGACAGCATGTTCAAGTCAACCTGCATGTGTTCTTGCTCGACAACAATGCTTTTTCTGTTTCCTGAAACGCATCTAATTTTTCAGCTAAAACGTCAAATTTTGATATGTGCAACACTGAGAACCCATGAGCTGAGCTGCACATATGTGAATGGTTTGTGTGCACTTTGGGTGTGTGTTTGTCCTGAGATGGATAATTGAACTGTTCTGGGAGTATTAAAACCTCTTACACATTGCATGCTGGGATAGAGTCCCATTAACCCCCCTCCAGACCCCAACCAGGAAAATTATTAACTGTGACCGCGAGAGGTGGCGTCATGGTGGATGTACTCACAAAAGTGGGTGATGAAGCTGCCATTTCGCACTGCAGAGGCGAAACGTTTACTCGGCCCAGCATCTCGCCGACCTCAGGCCCCTGCTCCCGAGGACTCTGATCTGGGCTGGGTGGGGCGGAGGAGTCCGATCCACTCTCGTTTCCATCCAAGAAGAGCTTCCGCCTCAATGAGGAGCTGAGGCTCTCCTGAACTTGGTCTGAAACTTCATCCATTTTGTAGTGTTCTCCTAGCAACACAGCATAACCAGAGTAATGGCTGAAAATAAGACAGGTTAACGATGCATCATCTCTTTTCACATTACCTACAAAGATGATGCAAGAATAATCAATCAACTGTTTGCACAACTTTTTCACAAAAAAAAAAAAAACTGTCACAAATGTGTTATGCTGATGGCAGCACTTTCCTGCTGACACAGACCAACAATCTGAATAATTTTGCCAACAGTACACAACAAACAGAGGTAAATTTGTTGATGCTCACCCAATATTTTTTCCAAGTCAAAGTCCACAGGTAAAGACAGGACTGTCTGACAGGCAGCTGAAACTAAAAAAAGGGCTTAAATTATGCTTAACACAATGGTAAACTCAAAGATATTCACACAATCAAAACTAAGACTGCAAGTAGACACATTTGGAGGGGAGCGGAATTTGCTCAACAGAATATCTAATGGAAAGCCGCACTCAAAATCCTTCACCAATTCTATGGAAGCATTTTGACGACAGTTGATCTCCACTGAAATGTTGGGTCCAAGCATTCCACATAAATTAAGAGGCAGGAAATACTGGTCGTTATGGCGAGCTGTAAGAGTTGACACCCAGTAAACAGCTTCCCCTTCTGGTCGGTCTTCAGAAGCGACTAAGCAGGAGGTTGGACTACTGATTGGAGCCGAAGGTTAGAGGACAGGCGTGATCAACAGGCCTGATCCAAATATAATGCGTCTCCTTTCTGAGGCCAGAATGTAAGAGCTTAAAATCTGACATAAAAAAAGCAAGCCAGACAGAGACTGCTAAAGTACCCCGGCAATGATCACAGACATGCACAAATGGTACAGAATTTGCTTAAATCAATAGTCCCTCAAGCTACCTTTCGGGTGGTGGGACACTAAAAAGAAAGTCATATGCAGCACTGTGTACAAGTTTTAGGCACATTTAAAACTATTTTGAGGCAGAGAAGAGGGGGAAAAAAAAAAAAAAAAAAAAAAAAAAAAAAAAGGCTTTTGAATTTGAAAAATGTACCATAATGCACCATAAAGATCAGTGAACTGTTAAAAGCTAAATAAAAATCAACATTTTGTGTGACAATCCTTTGCATAAAAAGGAACATTGCCCTGCAGTTTTGGAAGATGATTGGCTTTTGCTTGTTCCATGCATTTTGAAGACTCACCACAGTGCTTCTGCAGATTCAGTCTCACTTGTGTCTGTCTCAAAGTAATCCCAGACAGCCTTACTGATAAGGGCTCTATAAAAGCTATATCATCTGCATCAACTGCCTTAAAAAGTGCACCATGCACATTTGCACGGTTTCCCGCACCAATTTTATTTTTTTCTCAATTTACCAACATCTCCCCACAATACGCTAGCTACCTGCCCTGAATTCACTGTAAAAAAAAAAAAAAAAAAAAAAAAACCTGGGCTCTGGAGACCGCACAGGCATCACAAACTGCAAGCAAACACAAGGGGCTCAGCCTGTGCCCCATAACATAAACCACGTTCTGCGTTCATGACAGTTACAGAAGCATGGCATGGAGGGGCGAGCTACCGCTGTTTTGTTTGACTTTGAATGTCAACAGAAGTGACATCACCCAACCATGCATAGTGCACCTTTAAGTGAAATACTTTTAAAGAAATCTTTGAAAAAAGTAACATTTTGTGTCTTTATTTTTTTTTTATCCATGGAAACTTTAAATGAGGGAAAACAAAAAATAAGATCTAAAATTTGCCCAAATGTGTTTCGGTGAAGTTTGACCGTGTCCTTTATCAGATGCTTCTCACAGGTCAGTCCCAAAACAATGAAATGAAAGTACACACCAGTACAGGTTCCCACAGGAGGTTCCTCCTCAGGTATGTCTGGGGACAGGGAACCTGAAAAGCACAATTTCAGCTTTTTTACAAGAACTGACAGACAATTTCAGACAACATTCAATAGCTGCAAACATTACCAATAGAGTAAGGATTCAAAATGAAATGAGGGTAAACAGGAGGGAATGCAAACCGCAGCATGTCCCTCAGATTTGGCTGGACTCACTCTTCATAAAGTGCAATTGTTTTGACAGTTTGCTTGCTGATGAAGCCCAAGGTGAAGGAACAATTGGACCACTTCTGAAAAACTGCATCAAAAACATAATTATACACTAGTCCTATGAAATGCAAGTATGTTACAGCCATACAGCCAAAAAGCATGTTCTGCAGAATTTTGAAATTAAAAATGTACCATACCTGCTCAATGGCATTCTGTCGTTTCTTCTCAATATCGGAGTCCGTCCTGGAAAATTGATTTGCATTTCAATTAGTGATGTGGAAGAAGTCAAGAAATGTCACTTCTAAATTGAAAATAATTTGATATTCACCAAAGCTTTCCACCTGTACAATTCCCACGTTGGATAAAAAAGAAACTGAATCCCTCATGACCAGCTAAGCAAAAATATGGTAAAATCCTCCATCGTACATATTTAAGTTGGCACGCATTAGACATTCTGATGCCCAAGTATCATATGGACAACACCAAGCTCATATTTCAGACAAAATGTGATTCCATGACTGTGGCCACCAACCTTCAGTAGGAAACTCTCCCTCCCAATGACTTGCATGTACAACAAGGTAAAAGTCAACACAGAGTGTTTATTGCCATGTCTCCACCTGCCATAGCTTCATTCATACGCCCTGAAAGCTGATGATCTGTCCTCGTAAACAGCCGAGCTTATGAGCATGACCTTTGACCCGCTGACCTCCAAAACCCAATGGCGATATCTACCCCCTGTGGGGCTGAAGCCCCAATCCCAAACCGGTCCCTATCCACAAGCACTTCATTACCGAGCGTCACTCCGTGTGAAGTCTCCCTCACAGCTATGGAGGAAACTTCATTAAGGGGGAGGGTGCAAATGTGTGTATGGGTCAAAGACATGCAGATTTTTTTTGTCCGAGCGCACCACTTTGGTTTAAAATAATTAATAATAAAGCATCATTTTACTCTATAAAACCTGATTAATTTGAATACATTTCCAGTTTATCATAAAAATGCGTATCATTGTATACGATGGTCTTGTTCCCAAATGGTGCACTTCTTAATGCAAAATATTTTAGAGAGGAAAATGTAATTAAATAAAATTCATATTAAAAATATTGACTACACAGCATTGACAAAGATGGAGGTGTTTCTGAATGAAATGGTACA
This sequence comes from Gymnothorax reevesii, assembly GCA_029721435.1. Taxonomy (NCBI): domain Eukaryota; kingdom Metazoa; phylum Chordata; class Actinopteri; order Anguilliformes; family Muraenidae; genus Gymnothorax; species Gymnothorax reevesii. Next base: position 34,330,419 of record CM056587.1, read on the forward strand.
ATGTGAAAGAGTAATCATTGATTCAATAACTACTCACTCTGTTTTCTTGGGTGCACATTGGCATGTTCATTTCAAAATACAATGTAACCTTTAAGTTCAGTGATGTGCGCATAAAATAGTCAATCAAATGTCCATTTGAGGTTAGGTAATGCATTACTTATCTCTCAGAAATAGCCGCATTGGAACTGACATTTGTAGATGAGCAGCGTTTCTTCCATCCCAGGCACAAAATTAGCGCTGCACTTGAAAGAAGGGTGATTTGGAAGCTTGCATCAATGTAGACTCACTGCGGAGGGTTTAAATAGCCACTTACACTCTGCGCTAATTGGTATGGGGTGGCACTCAATGTGTCCGACCCTCTGCAGGAAAGCGCAAACGGAGCGGGAGTGGATAGGGCGAGTGGATGGGGACCTGTATGGGATTGGGCCTTAGTGTCCAATTAGGTCAAAATCCGTCCTCTCCTTCAGCGGCCATCAGGCACACAAGATACAAGCCTCGGAATGACGGACAAAATAGACGACTGGACAACAGTTTGCCTCCCGCCCACAGTGTGGGACCAACGGATAACGATGGAAGTGACTCACCTCATTTGACGGAAATACGAGGATTGTTGGTGGATTTCTTCAGGGTCGATATCGACAGGGAGCAGACTTGCCATTTCATCTATTGACCACTTAAACTTTGATGGGGTCTGAAACACAATCACAAGAATAAGGAACCACGTCAAGAGAAGTTTTCTACAAATGAAGCCAACTTACCCTCAATATGCAAACACTCATCTTTTATGAGTGCAAATGTGCCCAAGACCTACATTTGCCAGCATCGATGAGTGATGACAACTTTCAGGTTTTACAGAATCCTGATCCACAGGCTTCTTCACACTAGCTAACTGAACTGACCCTCCAAACCTAACCATAGAGGTCAAATAGCAGTTTGAGCTCTGATCGCCTTTCATATCTCCTTGTTTAGCCCGCTCATGTGGTACACATCCTCTAGAGTGCGCCCCGACAAGCCACGCCAACAGTCAGTGCATTTTTGCGCAACCGAACTAGTTCAATTCACTGAGCATTTTAGTGATCTCCGATCGGGATAGTCGTGATTTTTCACCAACCCATTTCTTCTGCAAAGTTCACAGTTCACCACCATCCTTCCAGATTTTAATAAATTGTCGGAATTGGGTCTGGAACTATCCAGTGATTTCAGCAATCTCCGAAGAGGTTCTCTTTGTTTGATGCTGGCAAATTATTTTCCCTTTTGAAACACAGAGACAACTTTTCAACGACCATGATATGCGCCTTCTGAAATGGTTTTAAAAATGAAGTTATTTATATCTAAACAGTGACTTTTTTTGGATGGACTGTGTGCGTGTGCGTGTGTGTGTGCCAGGCTCACGAAATTTGCGCCACCCCCACCAAATGTGTCCACAGGCTAGTAAATCTTATATTTTGCTTAGATCAATCCAGAACCACCATGAATGGATGGAGGTCACCAAGAGCAACTTAGAACACCCCACTTTTGTTGGTCTGCGATAAATATTTCCCAGTCTTTTTTGCCCTTAAAGTTGGAAAAGTGGCCAAAAAGATGGCACTTTTTTGATGCCAATGTGAAAAGTGAAATAGTTCACGTTTTGCTTTTTATATTTAAGTGTGTTCCATTTTATTTATTTATCTTTCTATGCATAATTGACATGTGTAGGCTGTCTGATAGTCGGCATACCACAATACACAAAACAACAATAGGGATGTGACAATTAATAAATTGTCCACAAGGTACTAGTTTCTGACTTATTTTTCTAGAGTGCTTAACGTAAAATCTAAGAAAAGGTCCCTACACCCTAATAATCCTTCAGGATGAAGCAAATATATGGTGCATTAAGGCAAATAAAAAAAAAAAAAAAACTCCAACCTACAGGTATTGAGTGGGATTTTACTGTCCCCCCCCAAAAAAATGACCTTTTTAAAGAAAAGTTTGACTTAATGCATTTTTAAAAATCTGTAAAAGACATAACCAAATGCAATTCAGGTATTGTTGTTGGCCTAAATCTAAGTGGAAATCACTGTTTAGATCAATTATTTATTGAATAACAACATAGCTACAGCGCGCAAAGCATTTTGGTCAGTTTCTGACTTAGATTTCTAAGGCAGAAACCTGGGCATCTCAGGCAGAAACTGGGCGTATTCAACCAAATGTGGCCCAAGTTGTTACACAGTTGACCAGGGACATGATATTCCATGTTGGTTTGACACATTAACATGTATTTTGGCCGATTTGATCAAAAATACAACCCCAATTTCAAAATAGTTGGGACAAAGTGTAAATTGTGAATAAAATCAAAACGCAATGACTTTCAAATCACACCAGCCAGTATTCTATTCACAATAGAACAGAGATACCTTAGTAAATGTTGAAACTGATCAATTTTACAATTTTATCCACAAAGAGAGCTCATTTTGGGCATAAATGTTAAATGTCTCATAACATTTCAAAATTTTAAACTATGTTCAATTGTAAATGACATATTGGCTCATCTGATCCAACAGTCATTGCATTTAGATTTTATTCACAATTTACATTTCGTCCCAACTATTTCAGAATTGGGGCTGTATAACGATGGCGCCGGTTGGAGGCCCGACATCGGAATAAATCGGCCCACGCTCTCAGTCAGAAACCGGAATCGCAGGCAGAAACTGACGCGGAGTGTGGGCGGCCGCAATAGGTGGCCAATCAGGTCATAAACTTTGTCTAACATGCATGGGTGGTCGGAGACATGATAGTGTTTTCTAAACGTGTCGACTTGTATTTTAAGATTTAATCGAAAAATATTGGTGGTGTCGGCCCATGCGGTCAGTCAGAAACCAGGATCTCAGGCAGAAACTGACGCGGGGCGTGGCGGCTGCAGTCGGTGGCTAGTTAGTCATAAACATACATAAGTGGTCGGGGACACCAGACAACAAAATAACAATAACTAAAAAGACAGAAACATGGAATCATAATATATACTCAGCAACAAAAGTTTCTGTGACACCAATATTGTTAATTATTTTTCATAACGCAATTATGAAATTGTCATACATGGTGATATCAGACTGAAACAGTACACGTAAACACAACATTGAAATGGAAATCATGAAAATGCGAGAAAATGACTTTGCACGTGAAAACGTGCGTAAATCATGCTTGTGGATGGCAATAAAAGAGGAGAATTTTTGGAATGTTCACATTGTGCCTGATGAACGACGGAAGCATCACTTATCGAAAACACAGCCATTTCGGATCAGGAACTCTACCCTCTAAATGCCAAGACTGTCTGAAAATGATCGGTGGAGGGCCATTGGGATGATTGAATCCGGAACCTCGCAGAGGGAAGTTGCTCATCGCCTGAATGTCCACCGAAACACCATTTGGAACTTATGGCAGCGTCATCGGCAGACAAGACATGTCAGAGACCGTCCACTGTGTTCAGGAATTTGATCGTTTTGGAGGTGGTAGTGTCATGATTTGGGGAGGGATCACGGCTAGAAACAGAACAGATTTGCTTGTTATTGATGGAAATCTGACAGGTCAAAGATATCGCGATGAAGTGCTACGGCCATTGGTGGTACCGTTTTTGATGCAACATGGTCCCGGAATAACGCTGCAACATGATAACGCCAGACCACACGTTGCAAGGATTGTACAGCAGTATCTGATGCAACAACATGTCAATGTCCTGCCATGGCCAGCCAGATCCCCAGACATGTCCCCAATCGAGCATCTTTGGGACGAGATGGATCGACGTTTGCGGCGGTTGGATAACCCGCCAGCTACACTCCAGGAATTGCGACAACGTCTACGTCAGATTTGGAATGACATCCCACAGCAATTTCTGGCACATCTGATTCGGTCCATGCGCCGGAGATGCGTTGCTTGCATCATGGCACGAGGAAGTCACACCCGGTATTGAAGTGTGAAGGTCACAATTGGTTAGACGTCAGACAAGTGCTTCATGACGCATGAAAATGACATGTTTCGTTTTGAGTGACGTTGGCACTGAAAAGTCAGTGTTTCTCCTGTTAAATAAACATATTGATTGCATTGAGATCTTTGCGTGTCATTTATAACATACACATAAATGGTGTCACAGAAACTTTTGTTGCTGAGTATATATATAAAAAAAAAAAAACTCCCGGGGCTCAGGCTCGGGGAACCTTGGACCCAAAACAGCGATGATAAGTTATGAAAATTATGTGAAGTTTAATATTTGAATCAATGAAAATCAATGTCCAGGTCACTAAATAAAAGTTCACATACATTTATAAGACCTTCCGTTAGACAATCCTAAACTCTGAAGCAGTTTTGCCGATACAAGTCATAATTCGTATTCAAATGTCACTTGGGAACATTAAAAGGTCACAGAATGTCAAGTTGAGGTCAGCAAATGGACTTCATACATGACTTTCTACAAAACCCAAAACCAGTGAAGTTGGCACGTTGTGTAAATCGCAAATAAAAACAGAATACAATGATTTGCAAATCCTTTTCAACCTACATTCAATTGAGTGCACTGCAAAAACAAGTTACTTAATGTTCAAACAGATAAACTTTATAATTTTTTGCAAATATTAGCTCATTTGGAATTTGATGCCTGCAACATGTTTCAAAAAAGCTGGCACAAGAGGCAAAAAAGGCAGAGAGCTGAGGAATGCTCAAACAAACACTTATTTGGAACATCCTACAGGTGAACGGGCTAATTGGGAGCAGGTGGGTGCCATGATTGTCATGCCACATAAAGTTCATATGTGACTTCCTAGAAGTCAGTAACACAAACCTAGGATCCATCTGTGACCATTTAAGCGATACGAGTCTTTGAATTTTCACAAGGTCACATTTGAACTTTGAAAGTCGATACGAAGGTCATCAAACGAAAGTTCATATACGACTTCCACAATATCTTTAATACAAACTTAGACTCCATCTGTGACCATTTTAGCAATACAAGTCATTGTAATTGTATTTTGTCTAGTTTGACCTTCAAATGTCATCAACAGTCAAGCTGAATGTCACCAAATGAAAGTTCATGTGTGACTTTCAATGTCAGTAACACAAACCAAGGCTCCATTTGTGACCTTTTCAATAACAGAAGTCATTGAATTTTCTCAAGGTCAAGTTAGACCTTCGAAGGTCAATATGAAGGTCAACAAATGAAAGTTCATACATGACTTCCTATACGTCTCCAATACAAACCTCCACTCAATCTGTAAAGATTTTGCTGATAGGTCATTGAATTTTCACCGTATAGGTTGGCCGTTGAAGGTCACGTTCAAGATCATCCAATGAAACTTCATAAATGACTTCCTATATGGCCAAAATACAAACCTAAGCTCTATCTGTAATAGTTTTGGCGATAGAAGTCATTGAAATATCACTATGTGAATTTTGAACTTCGAAGGTCCCCGAAGGCGCACATTTGGTGAGCCTGGCCCATATACATACATACGTATACACACACAGCTCATCGATCCATCTATACACACACACACACACACGTAAGGGAGTATGAGAGGGATAGAGTGAGAGAATTAAAAAACAGGCTCAGGACAGAGCAGCAGGAAATGCTGATTACCCAGTTAACGAAAACTCGGAGAACCCAGAAACAATGTCTCCTTTTTGTTACAACTGCTCCATGTCATTAAGCAACGCTGATTTCGCCGTTTGTACTAAGTGCACAGCAGGAAGTCACTGGACGCCATTGCTTGAGTCAGTGCACAGGACACCGACATGGAAAGTGATTTCAGAGCATGGAATCGAGCGCAGAACCGAGAGCCGGAAACCGTCAATAAATTTTCGTCTTACACATGAACTGGCTGATGAAACCCGTGAAGATTTGAAGACAGATGGACTGGGGACAAGGGATTCGTGCAGACGGAGGTAATCGTTCGGGCTGTCGAAAGGGTTGAGATATCCGGGCCGCCCAGGTGTCTCTGGCGTGATCTGAACCTCGGCCCCATCTCCCATGATACAGCTTCACCCCCCGTAATCTTGAAGGTAAAGCAGCCTTGAAAGGAAAGGCGAACAAGAAATTCTATTAAATATAGCCAATGCGATATATACTATAGTTCTGGTACAAAAACCAAACATGGCTCGCTAGCCAAACTATTCTAAAGCTGCTTTCACACCGGACGCGTAACGAATTTTTCGCACGACAGATTGCATTCAAAGTCAATGCAAAGACGCGAAACGCGTGCATTCGCATCTTTGTATTGACTTTGAATGTAATCTGTCCGGCGAAAAATTAGTTTCGCGTACGGTGTGAAAGCGGCGTAACTGCTTGGCTTGATTTTTCGGCAGGCAAGTAACCAGACTTGGTAATCTAACATATCTCAAATTGAACTTAAATGACACTGTATTCAAAACTAGATATGAACGTCAAACGAGCAAAATGCTTCAGAGAAATTGTTACTCACAGTCGCTGTAAGCAACGATGTTCAAAACAAAAGATCTTGGATGTTTGAACTTACGATTTAATTTTCCCTCAATGCCCGCTAACCAATCAGAGCTATGAGGAAGTGTTCTTTTAGGAGTTCTGTAACCAATACACTTTCAGATCCCTCCCTCTCTCCTTCCCCATTGGCTCTGCCTGCCGTTTTTCAGGCTAACACTTTATTAACAAACTTTATTGACAACTTCAACTTCACTAATCTGAACCAAGGACAGTCCTGATTGAGCAAACAAAAATGCGAATTGTTTGAACCTGATGAGTGGGCGTCGCTGGTCTGAATTTATCAAAAGTCATCCATTCCAGGGTAAATTTGCGATATTCTTTTAAATCTCTTGATATGGCTGGTCGGGCAAGTCATTGCGCTGACCTGGAAACAATACCATTATTTTATTAATTGGTTTAGTATGTTATTGTTCGCATACAGTGAAAACCGCCTGCCAATATATCCTGTATTGGCCGACCTTTAGCTGTATTTGCCGAGTCTTGAAGTCGCATACTTCAGAAGCCATAGTCATAATATTGTCATGATAGCACAACATACTTGGCCAATTAATAAGAATTTTATAAATAGCTGATTTTCGCATTGCCTTGGGATTGGCCTTTGGGTCACGGTATTAGCCCGAGGCCGTATGGGGAGCCTCAGGCCAATACTGAAATAAGCAATTAATAACATAATACATAGGTGCGCCAATGAGGTGCCATAAATCTTAACCAGTGCCCGTCAACCTCTTGAATAAAACAATCCGAGGATATGACTGATCCATCATCACATTTTACTGTGGGTGCTTTTCCTTGCGTGTACATCTGTTTCAACGCCAAACATGCCGATGCTGTATTTGAGCGAAACGGGCAATTTTGGTCTCATATGACTAAAGCACCTTAGTTAGAGTTTCTCAATAGATATATTTGTTAGAATTTTTTAAGTATTGTTCATGCATCGCCAATCAGGGGTGCCAGTCATTTTGGAGCCCACTGTATATGGAAACGTCATCACTTGGATCTTCTGATTTTCGTGTTCGCTTAATAAAGTGCTGCAATGTATTATTGATAATATGCTGCATTAAAACTCTTTTTAAACGTGTTGTCCGACTATCGCCTGTATGTTTAAATTATTTGCTGCTGTGATTGCTTAGAGTATGAAGTCTGTATAAACCATGATTGATGGCAGATGATGACTGCTTATTCAGAGTGGTAAATAACCACTCTGGGTATATACATTCCTCTGTAAATCATCTATATTTTCTGATAATATCTCTCTAGCTTTCCAGTAATATTGCCCTGGTTGTTTGCAAATGTATCTATTTTTTTCTGCCTATATATCAATTAACCACAGGCTACAGTGGTATAATGTCCTTTCATGCGCACCAAACACGCCAAAATATTCAGAGCCATCACTGACTCAAAAAGGTGCACTTCGCTTAAGTGAAGCAAACATTCATCCCTTGATATCAATCACCCAATTCCTAAACTTTGGACCCTCAAAGGCATCAAAAACTCATCCCCTCACTCCAATGTTATGCTCATGTAAAATGGGACATTTTGATATTCCCTTTCAGACTATATCTTCCTCCTCCACCTCCACACACTTTCATGTGTGTGTGAGCATGAAAGAGAAAGCGAGTGACGAGCAAGTATGCATGCATGGTCAAACACTTGCATTGTGTGTGCATGTATGTGTGATATGCACGGTCATATGCGTTCATGTGCTTGTATGTGGTACCTATGGTGGTTAATTTTGCGCGATTGTAGCTGACATGGATTCATTGCATCATCTTCAATATTTTTCCACAACACTAGTGCTAAAAACATCTATAATATAATAGATAATATAATATGACAGGGTGGCACACAATAGCATAGAAAGTTGTGATTTTATGGCACCTGGTAACCTAGAAACATGCAAATTTCACTTCAGAAAAGTGTCCCATTTTAACGTAATACAGGAGCTGAGAATTCCCTCTGTGTTCCTTCAGCCTCAAATGTACATTAGTGCAAGTTATCTTACTTCAAGTAGAGTTTATTGCCATATTCATTGTGTTCAAGCCAGCACCTAGAATGCGCTGAACAAGAGGTTCCCATAGTTCAGTTTGATTAAATTGATAAGACATTTCTTCAGGATAAAAATCAACTTTCCTTAGTTTAAAAGGATTGTTTTGGTTTTTTTTTTAAGAATGCATGTGACGATAATGAGCTGCTAAGTATCTACTATTGTAACGCAATATGTAATTTTAAGCACGTCGCTTCATAATTTGTCCATTTTGATGCACTATATGCCCACAGGGTGGCGTCAGATTGCCATGTGAATTTTGTTTGATTAATCCTAAGTATTTATATTGAGCAGCCTTAGTAAAGGGATTGCAAATGGCAGTGAGGATGTTCTAGTAACAACAGAAAGTTTGTTTTTGTTTGTATGAATGACGATGAAGTCAACTACAGAATTTTACTTCATGTTTCATGAAATTAGCAAAAATATTTGCATAAAATAAACAACACGCACAAGACTCATATTTTGATTTAAAGAAGGTGGTAAAGCCATATGTCTTCATTTTAAGGAAATAATCATTAAAGCAGTGGATTGTGCTGTTCATTTTATTACAAAAACCCAAAACCAGTGAAGTTGGCACGTTGTGTAAATCGTTAATAAAAACAGAATACAATGATTTGCAAATCCTTTTCAACCTATATTCAATTGAATACACTGCAAAGACAAGTTACTTAATGTTCAAACAGATAAACCTTGTAAGTTTTTGCAAATATTAGCTCATTTGGAATTTGATGTCTGCAACATGTTTCAAAAAAGCTGGCACAAGTGGCAAAAAAGACTGAGAGAGTTGAGGAATGCTCATCAAACACTTATTTGGAACATCCCACAGGTGAACGGGCTAATTGGCAACAGGTGGGTGCCATGATTGGGTATAAAAGCAGCTTCCCTGAAATGCTCAGTCATTCACAAACAAGGATGGGGCGAGGGTCTCCACTTTGTGAACAAATGTGTGAGCTGATTGTCGAACAGTTTAAAAACAACATTCCTCAACGAGCTATTGCAAGAAATTTAGGGATTTCATCATCTACGGTCCGTAATATCGTCAAAAGGTTCAGAGAATCTGGAGAAATCACTGCACGTAAGCGACAAGGCCGAAAACCAACATTGAATGCCTGTGACCTTTGATCCCTCAGGCGGTACGGCATCAAAAACCAACATCAGTGTGTAAAGGACATCACCACATGGGCTCAGGAACACTTCAGAAAACCACTGTCAGTAACAACAGTTCGTCACTACATCTGCAAGTGCAAGTTAAAACTCTACAATGCAAAGCGAAAGCCATTTATCAACAGCACCTAGAAACGCCGCCGGCTTCGCTGGGCCCAAGCTCATCTAAGATGGACTAATGCAAAGTGGAAAAGTGTTCTGTGGTCTGACGAGTCCACATTTCAAATTGTTTTTGGAAACTGTGGACGTCGTGTCCTCCGGACCAAAGAGGAAAAGAACCATCCGGACCGTTATAGGCACAAAGTTCAAAAGCCAGCATCTGTGATGGTATGGGGGTGTATTAGTGCCCAAGGCATGGGCAACTTTCACATATGTGAAGGCACCATTAATGCTGAAAGGTACATACAGGTTTTGGAGCAACATATGTCGCCATCCAAGCAACGTTTTTTCATGGACGCCCCTGCTTATTTCAGCAAGACAATGCCAAGCCACATTCTGCACGTGTTACAACAGCATGGCTTCGTAGTAAAAGAGTGCGGGTAATAGACTGGCCTGCCTGTAGTCCAGACCTGTCTCCCATTGAAAATGTGTGGCTCATTATGAAGCGTAAAATACTGTAGCGGTCTCGCTACTGAAGGACTGAGACTGAGGCAGGAATAGCGGTTCTCGCATCGCCCAGGGCGGGCTTCGTTTTATTTGCTGTTCGGCCCTTAAAAGGGCCGTTTCCTCACAGTTCCCAAACAGACTCATTTGTTTTCGTCACACAACATTAACAACCACACTCGTGCTGGCAACTCAACCCTCTTATACCCCCCCGCCCCCGACCTGATTGGCTCTTTCCCCTTCCCCAGGTGCAGCCAATAGAATTGCTCCGCTTTTTTTTTTTCTAAGCTTTAACAACGAACTTTAACACAAACTGGCAGGACCGCCACAATACGATAACGGAGACCCCGGGCTGTTGAACAACTTAAGCTGTACATCAAGCAAGAATGGGAAAGAGTTCCACCTGAAAAGCTTCAAAAATTGGTCTCCGCAGTTCCCAAACGTTTACTGAGTGTCGTTAAAAGGAAAGGCAATGTAACACAGTGGTAAAAAGGCCCCTGTGCCAACTTTTTTGCAATGTGTTGCTGCCTTTAAATTCTAAGTTAATGATTATTTGCAAAAAAAAAGAAGTTTCTCAGTTTGAACATTAAACATCTTGTCTTTGCAGTGTATTCAATTTAATATAAGTTGAAAAGAATTTACAAATCATTGTATTCTGTTTTTATCTACGATTTACATAACGTGCCAACTTCACTGGTTTTGGGTTTTGTAGTACGGGCTTGAGAGATGCCTCTATCAGTAATATTTATTGTAGCCTAATGTCTCCTTGAGCTGATGACTGCAGTATGCAACTACTCATAATGTTTGATAAGGTTGTTGGAAACTTCTGATGGTATGTTGAAGCACTCCTTTGTGAAAACATTTCATGATCCTTAAGGGTCCCAAGTCTGCCCTTGTGGACCTCCCTAAGATGGCCTTTGTGAAATGAGGTTTTTCTCTCCCCCAAAACATTCAACTGATATATGTTTTTGGTCTTTGTCTTGCTGAAAAGTCCATCTGTGCCCAACTGTCAACCTCCTGGCATATGGAATGTTCTGATAGATTGTGGAAGTCATCATTGTCATCCATCTTATTAATCCCCTTGGCTCAATAAGATCACATTTCATTTTTTAGCACGGCTGACACTATTATCCTGGTAAAATTTATGTTCAATAGATTTTGATTTGGTCACACAAATTTAGTGTCATGTCCAGTGGGTTCCAGGATTATTGGCACCCCTTACCAGAAATGTGTCGATATACTTTTGTACAATAAAAAAAGTAACATTATTGAGAGAAACCCAAAATACCTCATATGACAAATGCTGTACTCCATGAATGTTTCAATGGAATCAAACAAATTTATTTATTTATTTAAAGATCAATTTCCTTCAAATCAGTCTCACAATTATTGTCATTCCAAAAGATTATACGGAGAAAGAGACCACCCTGAATAATGATTTACTGGTTTGGCAGAAGTAGATCAGTCCTTGCCACTCAGCAGTCCCTTTTCCATGTGATTTCACAGAGGAACAGGTTTTGAAATGGCTTGCAATTGTGAATCGGCTGGCTACCCGCTGACATCATGGGAGATCTACAACCCCAATTCCGAAATAGTTGGGACGAAGTGTAAATTGTGAAAAAAATCAAAATGCAATGACTTCCAGATCACATGAGCCACTATGTTATTTACAATAGAACATAGATAACATTTCAAATGTTGAAACTGAGACATTTTACATTTTTATCCACAAAATGAGCTTATTTCAATTTTTCTGGCTGCAACATATCTCAAAAAAGTTGGGACACATGCAAAAAAGGGCTGAAAAAGCAATTCATATACAAAAGTATAAGAGAATCCGTTGAAAGAACATATAGCTAGTAATTAAGTTAACTGGCATCAGATGTGTAACATGATTGGACATAAAAGGGATGTCTTAGAGAGGCTGAGTCTCTGAGAAGTAAAGATGGCCAGAGGTTCTCCTACCTGTGAAGGCTTCCATAAAAAAATAGTGGTATACTTTAAAAACAATGTTCCTCAACATTGAATTGCAAACACTTTGAAGGTCTCATCATCGACAGTGCAAAACATCATCAAAAGATTCAGATAAACTAGAAAAATCTGTGCATAAGGGACAAGGCCGAAGACCTTTACTGGATGCCTGTGATCTTCGGACCCTCAGACACCACTGCATCACTCACCATGATTCTGTCATTGAATTTACTAAATAGGCCCAGTAATACTTCAAAAAACCACTGTCAGTAAACACAGTCTGCTGTGCCATCCACAGATGCCGCCTAAAACTCTATCATGCAAAAAGGAAGCTATTGTTGAGCATGATCCAGAAGCCCTGGCTTGTTAAAAGTCCGTCAAAGGAGACCCAAAATTCTCCAGCAGCTGGAAGCCTGTATTAAACAAGAGTGGGATCAAATTCCAATGGTTAGACTCAAGAAACTTGTCTCCTCAATGCCCAGACGTGCCTCCGCTCTGTGTTAAAAAGAAGAGGGGATACTACACCATGATAAACAGGCCCTTGTACCAACTTTTTTGAGACCTGTAGCAGCTATCAAATTTGAGATGAGCTCATTTTGTGAATAAAATTGTAAAATTTCTGTTTCAGCATTTGCTATGTTATCTTCGTTGTGTTGTGAATAAAATAGTGGCTGGTGTAATTTGAAAGTCATTGCGTTTTGATTTTATTCACAATTTACACTTTGTCCTAAGTATTTTGGAATTGGGGTTGTATGATCTAAATTTTAAGGAACTGAATTGCATCATTGCATCACTTCTTGTTTCACTGGGAAATTAATATGACTGCTAACCAGTGAGCTAAATCCCTTTGTTATCCATCTCCGTAAAGAAAATTTAAGACCTGGCAGTTCAAAAGTGACAGACGGCCATAAACTTTTGAAAGTCTCATAATGGCGGCAAGAAAATCCACGAAGGCATTAAATATACAACTGAACAGTGTCAGGGCAGTTATTTAGGAAAGGTGTGAATTTTGCCACCCAGGATAGGAAAGAGGATAGTGAGAGAAGCAAGAAAAAAAATCTTGAAGAATTCCTGCGAAAGAACAGCAGGCCTTGGTGGCTTCCCGGGTCACTAGATTTCAAAAAACACCATGAGACAGCACTCCCATAACCTGAAACTTCCGAGGTCTGGCTGTGTTGTTACCAAACAACCCACTAGGAAGCGCTGTTTCCCAGGAACTTGTGCGCCTCGTTCATCTGTAAATGGCAAGAGTTGAGACGTTTTCATTCTATAATTAAGGTTGTACTATGTTGATATAAAATTTTAGTCTAAATCGAATGCAGTTTTGAAGAAAACATAGTAACAGTGGTTCATTGAATGTGTATTTTTAATCAATCTAGTTTTCAAAATTTCATAATCCTACTGATCATTGTGTTGCACTTCATTTGCACATGGATCATAGGCCTACTTCTCTCTCCAAGGATAGAGATGCGATTAATTCAGCTTGTTACATGCTTTATGTGTTGAGTCCCCTGCAATAATAGAGCAAACATCTTACAATCTAATTGCTTCAAGTCCACTACTTCATTTGCCGTGGTGTGTAATCATTGCTTGCTAAAGGATGCTCAAGGTTGGCACATCTTTGTTTTTGCAGATGTGATCTGATACTATGCGATGAGGGAAACACATTTTGCTGAAGAGCTTGTAATCATTCCTACCTCATGGAAAATGAGCCCCTGTTTGTAAAACACCAGACAACGATGCAGGAATCCTCCAGAGAGATGTTCAATATCATGCTCTAATTAAATGGAATAATTTAATTACTGTAACTCAGAAAGCATTCATCAATATAAATTGTTCCTCGCAATGCCATTATAATTGATGTTTGAATTAAAAGTACTCAGTTTCTGTTGGGACGGAGTTTGTGCCTTTACTCCTTCCTGCTCCGTGATCATTTTCTCTTTTCTTGATCTCTCGTTTTTTTCTTGATCTTTCAAGCACTGCTCATTCCAGTGTTTGTTTGATATTCAGTGATATCAGATTTATACACGTGTTCCCTCAATTCAGTTTAATCTGCCTACATGTATTTGCACTGTGACAAGATGTACATAGCTGCTGAAAGATAGTCAGCGGCCAACCTTTTTTTTTTTTGTTAGTTGTGCTTTTATGAAGGGAATCAGTGTTTTCAGGGCCAGGACGCACATACCTCAAACATTGACTCTGTCTTGGATTCCGCCGACATGGAGACAGGAGAGAGCTCAATTCATCCCTTAAAGCCAAAATAATAAAACATAATTTGGGCTAATCTGTCCGAAGAATGTAGGCTGTTTGAAGCAGACGGTCGTCTATCCTCCGTGGAAATAATCGGCTATTGACTAAAGCGAATGAGGGCGGTGAAGGGAGGCTTTACTGCACTCGTCTGTGCGCAGGTGTCCTCTCCGGACGGACAATACCGGCCTTGTTCTTCAGCGGGAGAATGAAACGGCCGATGGAAACTCTACTCGCATTTTTTGAGCTTTCCTGGAATGCGCTCAATAATACGAATCTCTCCGATCCCCCTGTAGCAAAGTGGCCTAAAGAATCAAGGAATTCAGGCATCTAGCATCACAGCAAATTAACCCGACTGGGCGGTTTTCCTTTTATCGGTTAGTGGGTTGTTTAACTTATTCATTTTTGATGACTATGAAAATATTATCACACTTAGAAGAAGGAGCAACAGTAATTTTGAAGATGAGCAAAGAATTGGGCTTCTCATATGTGGCTCAGAATTGATACTTTCGTGTTCGTTCATATTTGTGGAAGTTGCCGGGGCTATTGTATGTGCCTCCTTCCCAGTATATTCTGTTTTGCTCTGGTCACATGAAATGGCTTCAGATCTTGAAACAGAATTTTGTATTTGCCAAAGGCAACCATAAAAAACACAAAACACAGTTATTAAGTCAATATTTAGTTTTCTGGAGGAAAAAAGTGGCCCAACCCCAATTCTTTCTGTTTGAAAAGGTAAGTGCCCCACCCTTATTCACTCAATCACAAATTAACCGAAGTAGGTGATAATTTTGTTTAATAGGGAAGACACACTCAGACTTATTAACTGTACCGCAATCAAAATAAGTTCTAATAGAGAGAGAAATTTATTAAAATGTATTTGTCTAGAGAGGGTCACAAGCCACTTATAGGTCTGTACAACTTCAGTAAACCGCCGTGAGAGCCATTATCTCTGAATGGAGAACACCTGGAACAGAGCCGTCTTCCCAGGAGTGGCTGGCTTTCCAAAATTCCTCCAACAGCACATTTATTACTCATCCAGGAAGTCCCACAAAACCTAAACAAACATCTGAGGGCCTGCAGGCCTCGGTCACCTCTGATAAGGTCAGCATTTATGACTCTGGTGTGACATCTGGCGTGAGATGGACAAAAATGGTAATCATGAAACATGCTTGTGTAAAACCCACTGCTGAAGGGACCACAAAGGTTTATCTCACTTTTGCCAAAAACACCTGTAACCCCCATGCCTCTGGGGATATTGTTCTGATTATTGTTGATCTATTGTTCATCTGAAGTTGGGAATTTTTGGAAGACATGGTCCTATTATATCAAGCATAAAGCTAATCACATTCTATAAAAACATCATACCCTCGATAAAACATCCTGACCATTCGATAGCACATGGATTTACCATATATTAAAATATTTTACATGGTTTCTCTGTCTCTGTTTAGTCTTATGTTCGCCGCTGATCAGATTTATTTCTGAGCTTATGCAAACCCAGTTCTTTCATGAGATGTAATACTGAAAATGAGAATAAAGCTAAATAAAGAATGAAGCATGTGTGTAATGGAACTGCTGCCAGTGGACAGTCATATCTCTGAGAGCATTTTAATGGTTTTACTTTAATGCTAAAATAGATATGGTTCAATCTGGCTTTAAGGGTGTTAACAACCAGTCCCATAGACCAGGAGTGAATCAATTTCCAGGATGCATTTCTTTTCCCAAGCTAGACAAATATTTTTGATAGACGACAGCAGGGTGTATCCCCAAAACTAAAGCATTCTTCCTATTGGCAAAATTCATAATTCGGCCAACTGGTGGCCCTAGAGGAATGGGTATAGGATCTAGAAGATCAACGTGGGAAAAACTCCTGGCACCTGGAATGTTCACAGCAATTTTTCTGCAATTCTCAAAAGCTCTGTTTGAAATTTTTGGAAAAGGTAAGGTTTTCCTTAAGGTGGCGCTACAGGAATAGTCATAAGGCCCAATTTTTTTCACATGGGCTACATCTACAGATGTGCAGGCTGATTATTGTGTTTATTCCTATTTTCCTCCTGCCACAAGAACTAACTGGTATTTTTCTTTGAGTGCTGCACACAACTGGGAGGAGAGACTAATACTGAGGGCAAAATTATACTGGAAGGGGCATTTTCCTTGCAAATTACATGACACCAGTGGGGTTGTAATGAGGTTGCACTGGGCAAATTGTGGAATCTTTGATGCTTAAAGGATCCATTAGGTAGACGTCAGAAGGGATCCAGTAGAGCCATGTTCTTCTTCTATTGGCGTGTATTTGCCCAGTCCTATGTTACATTACCGCCGTCAACTGGAATGGAGTGAGGGCCAGTTGTATTGTCAGTAAAAGTCAGAGGATCCACGGCGGAAACATTATTTCAATTTATAACAGTGTTGGTCCATTGGCAGAAACACAGTGCCAGCAATAATAGCACCATCTCCACTGCTTAATGACCTACACCTCTCGCAGTTTACCTCTCCCGATTGGCAACCGTTGCTCAGACTAATTGGTAGAACCATCAGGAGTCTCATTTATTTTTGAAAGCCTTGTTATACATTGCTCTACGAAATTATACAGCGTTTTCTTCCGCACATCAATGACCTCATAAAATATCAATATGTCTTTATAATTTCTGCGCTCGTTTTGCTAGTGAAACCGCAGATTAAAATTAGTTTGCGAGGCTCATTGAGCAATAAGCCTTGAGAAGCGTTCTATAGTTTTAATGTAGTGACAGCCAAAGTGCGTTGTTAGGTAGTCTACAACGCACAGCTGAGTTATGGCAAAAATAATTGCTGCCAAGTCAGCGAAAGTTTCAGAGTTTTTGCAATTATATCAACGTAGCCAGTAGGCAATCGCTTTGTCATTAACATCTCTCAATCATTACGTGTCATGCATTGGTGATGGTTGTTCAGATTGTTAATCGGGCAAACTTGGTCACAAACAGTTTTAAAGCAATTATGCGGGAATAGGTGATGTTACTGAAGGCCTTCCTGACATTTGACGGCACGCCACTGGTATATAAGACGGCTTTTTACAGTCAAGTCATAATATTTATCATTCCACAGCGAAGAGAATAATTTATTTCTGATCGGACAATAAAAATTAACAATTAAATTATTCTAAACACTGTAGAATGATAAATATTATGACTTTACTACAAAAAGCCATCTTATACACCAGGATGTCAGGAAGGCCTTCAGTAACATCACCCTTTCCTGCATAATTACTCTAAAACTGTTTGCGATCAAGTTTGCCTTATTAACAATCTGAACAATCATCACCAATGCATGACGCGTAATGATAAAGAGATGCTAATGACAAAGCAATTGCCTATTGGCTATGTTGATATAATTGATGTGACTCTGCAAGGATGACAATCTACAAAAAATCCTAAACTTTCGCTGACTTCGCAGCAATAATTTTTGCCATCACTCAGCTGTGCATCGTAAGCTACCTAACAACGCACTTAAGCTGTTACTACATTCAGACTATATAAGGCTTCTCATGGCTTATTGCTCAATGAGCCTCACAAACTAATTTACGCAAATCTGTCGTTTCACTAGCAACATGAGCGTAGAAATTATAAAGACATGTTGATATTTTATGAAGTCTTTGATGTGTGGAAGAAAACGCCTCATAATTACACTCTCATCGGTTCTACCAATTAGTCTGTGCAACTGTTGCTAATCGAGAGGTAAACTGCGAGAGGTGTAGGTCATTAAGCAGAGGAGAAGGTGCCATTGTTGCTGGCCCTGTGTTTCTGTCAACGGACCAACACTGTTATAAATTGAAATAATGTTTCCGCCGGGGATCCTCTGACTTTTACTGACAATAAAACTGGCCCTCACTCCATTCCAGTCAATGGCGGTAATTTAACATAGGACTGGGCGAATACACCTCAATAGAAGAAGAAGAAGAAGAAGAAGAAGAAGAACATACTGGATCCCTTCTGATATCTTCCCCTTACCTGGAAAACACATTTTTCCTAGTTATTGCATGTATACATTTGTCATTCCTCACTCGAACAAAATCTGAGATGTTTGAGAGTCAAAGCAGCTTCCTTCCTTCCGTTTTTCTCAACTCCGGAGGCATGAAAAATGGAGATTTCAGTTCAGGCATACTGATGATGTGTACCTGAGTGGGGGAGGAGTCGAGGTGTGGCTAGGGAGTAGCAAACCACGCCCACTGTTTTCCACAAATACACCAAAGAAAAATGTCAGAGAAGACGAGAGCTACAGGTTCTGGTGCACACAAATGCTATGTTGTTGGCTGCCAAAATTCACATAAAAACATTTTTAACATTACAGCGGGTGTTGAATCGCAGAGGAACCAGTGGATTGCAATTATTTTTGCCGACAATATTCCTGTGGCCCCTACCACAAACCTATTCATGTGTACTCAGCATTTCACTTTAAGCCAGTACAAAGCTGGCTTAGCAAAAAACCTGCACCTCCAGAGAGGTGTTGTTCCAACACTACGGAACCTGCCACTTTTATATTGCCTGTAAATGTCAACTTTGGCATGTCTGACAACTTTGTTCCCCAACTTCAATGTTATCATTACATTACCATTGACTATTGCATGGAGTGTGGTGTAGTCCAAAAGAAGTTTGGCAGTAAACCCAATACATAAACGTTACTCTCACAGCCCACAGGCTTGCCTGACATGCCGTATTGCCGAGGCTGTAGCTGGCTCAATTTCAGCTAAGGTGAAAATACACAGATCATGTGAAACCAGACAACCTAAGGAATCTATAGATGTCAAAAACACCCTGCTATGATATCAGTGAGCAGGCAAAATAATGCTCCTAACATACTCTAAATGTCCGCTAGCAAAAAGCTAATGTTAGCTAGCCAAGTTAATTTAGGCCAGCAATAACCGAGCACATTCTGTTAATTTGTTGATGGATTGCTGTATATTGTCGTCTTTTTAAGCTGTCCAAACACAGCATGTTACTCTAGATTATATGATCATGGAACTTAGATATACTAATGTCAGGTTGTATCCAATACGTAAACGTCACCCTCACAGCTTGAGGGGTCACCCAACATGCCGCATTTCCAAAGCTGTGGCAGCCTCAAGTTCACTGGTTCGATGTGAGTCCCTTCAAAACTGAGGAAGTGAATTAAGAAATGTTCATTTTGGCTGAGTGCTGGCCTTACATGAGACATTACAGAGTCATTACAATCCAGAACTTCCTCTTCACGTACAAGGAATGTTGAAAGCGGATTTGATATGATTCTCATTTAAGCTCTTTGAGGTCTAGTAATTTTTGAAGATTCAAAGTTTGGCCTGGTGGTGGCACTCCAGCTAAAGTCATGGGGTAACCTACATCAATAATATCTGTTCTCTCTGCCCAAGAAATAATTACAAGAAATGTGACGATTCCCATGGAAACTTTTTGTTGTTGCGTTTGGAAATTTATAGTTTCACTTGAAAGGTCATAGGGTCATACAAAACAATAGGGTTTGTCCTCTAAGCACCAGGAATGAACAAAAGAAGTTTCATGCGATTCCCTTAAAAACTGTTCGAGTTATTGCGCTAATGCACAAATCTGCAGCAGTGGTGCCAGTCAAGACAAATCTGACCATCTTGAAACTCAGATCTAACAACAAAACTCAGTTTTGGGACTGTCATTAAAAGGTAGCTTTTTTTTTTTTACATGATTTTCCTGCTAATTTTCCTTGCCCTTTCGTGAGTTACACAGGTGCTTTTTACCCTCGGCCCGACTTCAGGCCGAAGGGTATAGTCATCAGTTCGTCGTCTGTCTGTCCGTCCGTCCGTCTGTCTGTCCGTGTGTGCACCTCTAAAGTCAGCATCAATGAACTAGTTACCCATGCCAAAACATTCGCGGTAATGTAGGGAATCCAGGCCAGGAAAGACTTTTTCAGATTGGACCATTTTTTGGGAAAAAAAAAGGCATTTTTGGCGTTTTTGAAAAAAACTTTGTCGTGGACTGATTTTGATGAAGCATTTGAGCTAGGGCAGGGGTGGGCAATCATGGTCCTGGAGGGCCAGTGTGTATGCAGGTTTTTATTCCTATCAATTACCCTGACTAACTGAGTTAATTGATTGCATGCACAAATATAGATTTTCGCAATGATTCGATAAAAGGAAAATGTTTTATGAAGGGAGACAAGACACTTTGTAGTTTCATGATAATTTAAAGAAATGCGCATGAAACGTCAGATTTCATAAATGGTTTGGCTAATTGAGACAATCAACTAATTAAAGACCAGACGTTGGGGTGAAAACCAGGGATAGATACGGCCCTCGCTGCCCACCTCTGAGCTAGGGGGTTTATACCTGGGGGAACGATCATATATATGCACGGCTCTAGATTAGAGAAAAACATTTGAATTTTCCAAAATTTTTGTGGGACTTCATGGGCATTTTTGTATTTGTAAATGTATGTTCTGTGGAATTCTACTTTGGTTATTGTGTAATTGTTCTGGGACACTTCATAAGTCAGGCCGAGGGTGTTCAAATGCGGGCCTTTCTTGTATCTCAGAGTATTATTTAAAACACAGTTTTTTTTATTAGTTCCGATTCACAGCCTCCTCACCTTAATGCAGCATGGACAAAAAGCTTTACATTACACCCATCAGTTTTTTAAAATGATTGGAATTTACGAAATCAAGGAATAATAAGTCAATAGAAATCATATTATTTTCGGTGCAAAATAATTTTTCAGCAGTGGGTCAGATCTGCTTCACTGCTGAAGTATCAGTGAAGAGCAGTCAGCTCATGATCTCTAACCTGCCTTCTGTTCTCATTGTGATGTTTTTTCGGTTTAAAAGGCCTGTTCTCTAAACAGAATGAAATATTAAATGTGTTCTATCTTTTTCCAGTGGAGTAGAAGAGCCAGCTCTGAGAGCTGTTTTGGATTCTGCTGTCAGCATAATGGGACTGGGGGAAGCCGAAGCCCTTTGGCCTCGCGGCCGAGCCCAGTGCCGCTGATTAGATTATGTCTGACTGTATTAGTCCTCCACTCGCCATATTCCATTTGACGTTCATGCATTAATTTGCATATCATATTAAAAGTGATTTCTCTCTGTTCACCTTGCCATATTTCTGCTGGTGAGAATTCTTGTTTGTGTTCCTTTTCCTGGGCCTCTGTTTATGGATGAACATTTATTTAGTTGCTTGGGTAAACATGCCTGCTAAATTCCCATTGTTGATTAGGGTAGCTGTCATTGAACCACTCCGAGTGAATCGGGGATTTTAGGGACAAGTGTACACCCAATGAAATGGCTGTCAGGGACAGAGAATTCTGGTATACAAAGATGTAAATAGAAAAAAAACATGTAACTGCCCTATGGAATGGCATAGGCATTGAAAATATTATTTTAACGCACGACAAAGGACGAGTTATTTTGCTGCATCAACAATGGAATGTGCTTTTGAAAATTAAACTTGGATTAATCTAATTCATCCAATACTATTGGAAAGAGTTCTGCCATAAGTTTTATGTACCTCTAACACACTTGTGGATGAGATGCTATGCCTTCTGAATTTTTGCGAAAGAGCCGGCAGTTCGTTGTGTTTTCATGAGTTGACTTGATTCAATAGTGCGTGTGTCATTACAGCAAAGATCACATTTGAACAGATGGAGAAAAAATACCTCAGGACTAATAATAATGCAACAATTTTATATAGCGCTTTTCTGCTTTTCTGGGCACTCAAAGACGCTTCACAATGGATACATTATTCATTCACGCTCTGATGGTGGTAAACTACTTTTTTGTAGCCACAGCTGCCCTTGGGCCGACTGACGGAAGCGTGGCTGCCAGTTGGCGCCTACAGCCCCTCCGACCACCACCAAACATTCTCACACAGCCATACATGAGTGTTCCTATATTCCATGTTTTGTGGGTGGGGGAAACCGGAGTACCCGGAGAAAACCCACGCAAACACGGGGAGAACAAGCAAACTCCACACAGAAAGGCCCCAGGCGGGATTCGAACCCACAACCTTCTTGGTGTAAACTCCAAAAATGAGACTGACACCCAACTGAGTCCAACCCCCACATTCTACAGTTTCTAGCGCCGAATCAAACCTCCATTCCTGGATAATCGAGAAAACTCCACTCTTCGGTGTGGTATCTACTTTTATGCTACAATATAACAGAGTTGGAGAGGGTGTATGCTGGGCCTTTTATAATATTTAACCTCTCATAAAAGGATGAGCTAAACATATGGCTTATTTTTGTGTACCTTTTCCAACATGGCTCCCAGACCAGTTGGAACACAAGGTACAAAAAAGCAGCTTGTGTGCCTTTGTAAACAATGACCAAAAATTGTGCCAAATTTCAGCAAATTTAGAAAATGAGTCAATAGTCAGGCATGCTGAGAAAACAGGATGCCAAAACAATGGCGAATAATGGGTTGGCAGCCCTAACTCAGTGTGGCCTTTATAACTAATGATATATTGTTTACATGTTGTTTTTGCCTTCAGCTAGTCTGTGGAAACCAGTGGTGGAATCGTTATGCACAGCTAATTTCACTTTCCCATTTTCCTGTGGCTAACATTTTCCGTTGGATTAGCAATCACTAATTTTTAAGAATTTTGTGCAGTTTACTGGGCCAAGCGTACCATCTCCATCATCCTGTTTACCAGCTGAAAAACAAGTGAGGCTAACAGTACCATTTTCCTTTATGAAGATATTGAACCCTGTGGTTTCTGTTGCATCTCTGTTGCTCGAGAGCAGTGGGCACAAGCCACAGTGCTGCGCCCGTAGACTAACTCCAGTCCAGCCAGTTCCTTGCTCTAGGGCAATAGCTGGGATGTACCTCCTCTAACATGCTCGTCATTTGGTAAGAGAAGAAACTGGAGTGTTTTTACTGAAATGTGCACTCAGTATTTCCCTTAAATGAGGACTAAATCACATTTCTGAACTTCTCTGTGTGAGCACACTTTGGCAAAAGCTGATAGTTGCTGTATAGTGATATTGAAAATCTCAGGGTAATTTAAAAGATAAGATAATCCATCACATGTTGTTATGGGTAAAATGACAAATATGCAGTGGGCTTTAATGGAATCAATGCCCTTTAGCTATTTAGTTATGATATATATTATAGAAACATCTGGAAATGCATTGCAATGTGTTTATTTGGAGGAATCAAGTAAAACTCTTGTCATTTGACTCTGGTAACAGGCTTACACTTGAGGTTAGGGATATTGAAATGAGGTGACATATGGGAAAATACTGGAAGGGATTTTTTATTGCCTTACCCTGTTCTTAGAAATCCAGCATCCGGCAATTCCACCTTACAGCCATAATTTTGCACACCAGTCCAGCAGCTCAGAAAGGTCCCCTGCTGTAGACTGGTGTGCTTTGATAGCGTTGGTGTGGAAGCCTACAGTATGGTAGATCTCCTGGAACAAGGTTGGGCAGCCATGTTCTGGCTATTGAATGAGGAGTGCTTTGTTAGGGTCTGTGTACAAACCTACAACAGCGGCAGATCTCCAGGAGCAGGGTTGCAAAGCTCTGCTCATGCATTAGAATGAGGTGTACTCTGTCACAGTTGGAGTAAAAATGTACAGGACAGTAGATCTCTAGAAATAGGTTTCGATTAATGCACCTATTGCCCGATTCAGCAATATTACTGAGAGTAATGACAAGTTTAATGGTGCATTTGTGCTTGAATTTGGCCACACAATTATTTTAAGAACAGATACACAAGCTGCATTTTCTTGGTATTAAGACGTCTCAAAATTCCTCTGTAAGATTCAATTTATTTGGCAGGAGTTATGTAAAAATGGTCATGTGTAAATTAACCAAACTGATCTACTTACCCAGCAATTAAACGCACCTTAATAAGGAGCCAGAACTCAGAGAGAGTATCAGGTTTTGGTTTTACTCACAGTTTTTGAAGTCTGGGAAGAAAGGGGCACCTTCACGATTAAAGACATCAGCATCCCTTGAGAAGTAGACCTGTCAATCAGCTCTTTGCTCTGAGGAAATCTCATTGCCACATGTTCTACATTCTTAGCAGAAACCAGGGGAAATTAATTTGGTTTCAGAGGCACAGCAACAACAAAGGAATCTTTAAAAGAGGATATGTTTCATGGGATGTATTACTTCAGTAGTTTGGAAATTTCCCGCTGGGAGCCGGTAAAATCCTTACTGCATTGAATTTTATTCGAGGAATACATTACTTCATAGTACTTCTCAGTCAATCAGATAGCTTGATTTAATTGCCCCTTTAATCTCCGTTGCTCAACTTTTTTAAGCCGTTGATGGGCGTTTGAAAATATTTTCTTTAAGATTTTCTTTAGGAGGAAACCAGTGCCTGCTTCACTGAACTTGCTTCCACAACTCTATAATGTTTTATTTTATTTCTTGCAAATCCTAACCCGCTCTGTTGTCAATAAAGCTTACAATAAATATAGTGTACTATTCAAAAGTTTTGAATTACTGAGAAATGTTCTTGTGTTTGAAAGAAAATTGTTATTTTAAATTCAAATCACATTAAGTTGATGAGAAGTGTAGTCAAGACGTTGTTGTTGCAAATGCCTATTAAAGCCTGATTACTGATTTATAATGGAATGTCTATAAAGAGAAAAGGAGGGATCATTTTCAGCAACCAGCACTCCTGTTTTTCAATGGTACACCGTGTTAGCTAATCCCAAGTAATCATGTTAAAAGGCCCAGAACTCTGTCCGAAAGGGGTGGGGTATAATTTTCGGCGGAATTTTTATTTTCATTATTTTCTGTTTGTTTATTTGTCTGCCTGTCAGAAGTGTAGTATGATTTTTAAGTCACCTGTCGAAAGGCGTGACCTATTGCAATCCCCTTTTGTCCGTCGTCGTGCGTCGTCCGTCGTGCGTCGTCCGTAAACATTCCCTTGTGAACAAAATAACTTAAGCATTTATGAACCAATTTTGATGAGACTTTGTATGCAGGCTTATATCCATAAGATCTTGGACGAGTTCGAAAACCAGAGTGATTCGATCATATTTGATGGAGTTATTGCCCTTTGTTGTATTATTATCATAAGCAACCTTGTGAACACAATAATTTTAGTAAATATTGGTCAATTTTCATGAAACTTTGCATGCTGGCTTATATCTATAAGATCTCAAAGAATTTCGAAAACCAGACCGATTCAATCAAATTTGATGGAGTTATTGCCCTTTGTTATATTGTCATCATAAGCCACATTGTGAACACAACAACTATTGTCTTGCATTTACTTTTTGTGTCACCTGTGAAGCACAGCGGCACATAGGGATCACTTTGTCCGGCGTCTGTCTGTCTGTCTGTCTGTCCGTCTGTTCGGTAGTCACACTTTCAGTTGGTAGTCATGCAGGCGACACATGTGTTCACCTGAACACTCTAGTTTATACCTAGATATGCTGGAAGGCAGTTATCTTTATAGATGGAAGTGTCTTGAGGTGCTTTATAAAAATTGTGAATTTCATTACCCCCAGGCTCCATGTTTGCCCCTGGGGAGGGGGTCAAGTTTACTATAGTTTATATAGGAAAATGATACTTTTGGGTATATTCTGTTTAATTTCTACTGGAAATCATTCACACGTGATTGACATTACAACAATGAGATGATATTATGATATTTTTGACAGTTTCCCTTACCCAGGGGCTAAGGGGCAGGGCCCAATGGTCAAAATGGCTTGAGAAATCTTCTTTGCTTAAAGAAAATAGCCACAAGTTATATACATACAATTTGGAATACTCTATTGGTTATGATACTGGTTTCCATTAATCTGATCCCTGAGGTCAAAATTAGGGCCACGCCTAATGGTCAAGGTTTAACATTGGATATACTATACTCAGGTGACCGTTAAGGCCCATGGCCCTCTTGTTAAGAAAAGGTGTGCCATGGTCCAGGGATTACCTGATAAAAATTTGGACCTTACTGAATCAAGGTCAAGGTCATGATAAAACCAGGTGGGGTATGTTGTGCCTGACGCCACTCGTTCATCATTAGAAAGCCCTTGTGCAATCATGTTAGCATAGCTGAAAACTGCTACACTGTTTCAGGAACCAATATTACTTCAGGGTTTTTTGTGTTCGGTAAAAAGTGGTTAAAATGCACTTGGAATCATGCCATGGAAATCCATGCACTTTGTTCCATTCAACATGATGTGTCCATTTGCACATTCAAAATTTTGAGTCTACTTTACAGGTGTACTGAACTTGCAGTTTTATACAAATTTTTGCTTTCACACCTGTTCAGCACATTGAGCTGAGATGAGTCAAGGGGCCGCCAAGTGTTGGACGTGTCATGGCCATAACACGATTGGCTAAAATATTTTTCAGGGCTAGCCCTTCCTTACCTCTGGCCACTACGGTTGGTGAAGTGTATAATCTGTAAGTCTTACAGTATATTTATCAACATATTAAGTGTCTCCTTTGTTGCAGTAGTATGAGAGGTGATTTAAAATGTAAATATTCCTAAAGTAATTTTGCAAAGCTGCATAAGAACACATTTTGTCATGTAGATTTGTTACATGAACAGACGAGTGACAAATTATTGGAAAAATCAACATAAGCAGTTTTGGTAAGGTGTTTGGTCTACAAATGCTGTCAGATCAGCTTTGACATGTCACCGCACAAGTCTACCAGTATAAAAACGTGCCGGAGTCAACACCAAACCACGGCGGGGATGTCGGTTGTGCAAGTCGGCTTCACGCAGGTGGCTGCGTATGGTTTGGTCGCTAATCCAGTTCTGGTGACGACCTCTGGTCTGAGCAGCAGTGACTGCAGCTGGCAGGAAGCGATTGCGCAGGTGCTGGAGGCGAATATGGCAACCCTGCTGAGGGGTGGTGGCACGTGGTCTGGGGGCACGTGGTTGATCACCGGTGCTTCCTGTTTCATTATACCGGCTCCAGAGACATGATATGGTCAACACTTGGACACCCAGCTTCCTTGCAACCCGTCTTTGTGACATTCCACCAGTGAGCATACCAACGGCTCGCTCTCGCTGATTTTGACCTAGGCGCGGCATGGTCACACGTTGACCCAGGATAATGCAAAGGAATATTTAAGTTGCCCATTGCTACGGCTATTTATTGACCAAATTCTCGAAGGATTGGTCAATGAGTTCTACTCAACCTGACGGGATAGGCAAAATTCTAAACAATGTGCAATCAAGCGGAACGAGCTGCCCACACGACAAAATCAAAACAATTTTCTGAGCTTTTAAGTTGTAGTTGATGTATCATGGCTCAAAACCAATATCCCATTTTATGTACACCAAATATTTCAAAATTGTATGTGTTGCGTTGGAAGTTTTGGTCAGTATATAAACAGTATAATTATGGAGAAACGGAATATAACAACATGTGTGAAATACTTCATTAATGTTTTGATGGAAATTACCAAAATCATAAAAATCATTTAATGCAAAATAAATTGAATCAAAGTTTCATAAGAAATGGCAGCCTTCATGTCGTACTCAATGCAACCACCTCTGGCAAGGATAACAGCATGAAGTCTTTTCTTGAAACTTTTGACAAGGTTAAGACACACATTTGGGGGGATTTTGGATCATTCCTCTAAGCCAGTGGTTCCCAACCCAGTCCTGAAGGACCCCCTGTAGCAGCTTTACTTTTGCACACCTTATCCATTTACAGCCCAGTGCACCTTCATACACACCTTGTGCATCTTTTTCAACCAATCAGCATGAAGCCCTTAAATGGATCAGGTGTGAAAGAGTAGAAAGAGAGCAAAAACCTGCAGGGCAGGGGTTCCTTGAGGACTGTGATGGGAACCACTGCTCTAAGCAGATCCTTTCAAGGTCTTTTACATTCTTGTGTTTGCATTTATCAACTGGCCTATACAACTCAGCCCAGAGGCTTTCAATTGGATCGAGGTGTGGTGGCTGAGATGGCCATTGCAGAATGTTGATTTTGTTGTCACAGAATCACTTCTGTGTGGATCTTCAGGTTTGCTTTTGGTCATTGTCTTGTTTGAAAGTTCATTTGTTGCCAAGTCCCAGCCCTCTGGCGGAAGGAACCAAGGGCCTCATTTATAAACGGTGCGTAGGCGCAAAAAAGATAAGTACGCCACTTTCTGCGCAGATTTCTGCTTTACAAAAACAAACGACATTAAAACAGGGAAATTATTAAGATTATCTACAATGTCATTAAATTCCAAGTCAATCCTGATGAAATAAATGAAAATTCCATGCACTTTATTTTACCCATAAGTTTAAAAATTAGGTTATTTTCCACAAAATGTCATTTTTATTTTTTTGTGCGTACGTATTACTTGAAATCCATGTAGATTTGTATAAATGAGGCCCCTGATTGTCAGTCAAAATATCCTGATACTTTGTAGAATTCATTATGGCATTAATCTTAACCAGCGCCCCTGGACCTCTTCAATTAAACAGCCCCAAAACATAACTGACCCAACATCATATTTCGCCATGGATATGAGGTGTTTGTCCTTGTATGTGTTTCTTTTTCAACACCAAACATGCCGAAACTGTAATTGACCGAAACGGGCAATCTTGGACTCATCTGACTAAAGACCTTGTTCCAGTCATAATTTTAATGAGGTTTGGTAAACTCCAAGCGCTTTCCTCTGTGTCTCCTGGTTAGAAAAACTTTCTTCTGGCAACCCCTCCAAAGAGCCTGTGGTTGTGGAGGTGGCGCCTGATGGTGCTTTTTGAAACCTGGTGACCCCAAGATGCCACCAACGCCTGCAATTCCTTCACAGTGTTTCTTGGGGATTTTATTGCTTCTCTCACCATCTTCCTCAGTTTCCTGGGGGGCTTAAATGCAGCAGTATTCTTTACCCTTGAGGTTTTCACCAGTTCCTCATCTTTGGAATTTTGAAATAATTGCGCCGACAGTGCTCATTGGCATATTCAATCGTTTGTGAATCTCCTTGTAGCCATTATTAGAATTATGAATGTCAATGACCACCTCTCTTTTTTGAACTGACAGTTGTTTTGTTTTCTGGTGTTTGATGAGAAAGGGATATTGCATGTGTGTTATCTCAGTTTTACATCCTAATGAAACAGGAATTGATGTAATGGCTGAATATAGTTCCTTAACATTTAGATAAAACTTAAGTAAGTGGAATTTAATACCTGGTTTAATTTAGGTAGATGTTATTAACAATAATTTGTAAGGGTGCCATTAATTGAGAAACTTTGATTTGGAGGAAATTGATTCTTAATTAAATCTGGAAATGATTTTGGTCGGTTTCACTGGAAAATTAATATTGCACAGTATTTCTCAAATCTCAAGTGTTATTTAAAGTTTCTCTATAAATATGTATTTTACAATTTTTTAAAGTATTGTTTGTGCCTTGCCAGTCAGGGGTGCCTGGAAATTTTGAGGTCACGCCGCCCCCCCCAACCGTGTGCGTGGTGTGTGTGTGTGTGTGTGTGTGTGTGTGCGTGTATGTGTGTGTGTGTGTGTGTGTGTGTGTGTGTTCTTGTACTTGCTACAAAGTGAGAACCAAAAAGCGCTCTTTTCCTACAGAGCGGGGACATTTTTGGGAAGTGAGGACATTTTCGCCAGTCCTCACAACTACAAAGGCTAATTGTGACTTATTGGTTAAGGTTAGGGGTAAGGTTATGATTAGGGATAGGTTAAGGTTAGGGTAAGGGTTTGGGTTAGGCATACATTGCTTATTGTTAAGATTAGGGAAAGGCTGTAGAGACACTGGGAAAAATGAATGGAAGTCAATATAATGTCCTCACAAAGTTATAAGTACAAGGATGTGTGTGTGTGTGTGTGTGTGTGTGTGCGTGCGCGCGTGTGTTTGTTTAAAAACTCGTTTAGCAAATTAGCAGAAACAAAATATTAAAGCATTATTTAAAACAGGAGTATGAATTTCAAGAAAAATACACGTTTTAATCGGGGAGAGGCCATTTGGAATTCAAAATCCTGATAAAGTTTTTGATTGAGAACAATTTGTAATTTTAACTGGTGTTTAATAATTAAGAACACTTTGGCATCAGAGAGACCGGGGGTTTGTTCAAAGGTATTAATTAGAACTTCATTTATGCAGATGCCAGAGAAATTTGCATAAAAGGCAATTCCACAGATGGGTTTATTGGAGTAATGAATGTTTCATCGCGTAACGTGACATCTGGTTTATTGCTGTGTTGAGCGACTGGTTGCTTAAAAACATCTTGACAGAAGAGAAAGAACATGTGTCTATGAAAGAATGAAGAAGATGATGACTGGAGAGCTTGGCTATTTGAAGTGGTGTACATATGCAAGATTTTTGTGAAGTCTCTCTTATGAGCACCTGCCAGGAAAATGGATGTTTGTGTTGAAAAATGTTTTGCTTTCTTATTTTTCAAAAAAAATCAGTGCTTTTGGTTTCAGTTTTTCCACTTGTTTCTGAGATAAGTGGACATCACTTTCCTTTCAGAAAATAAAAGCCCAGTGCTACTAGTCAGTTCAATATGTCCGTTACAAAATTAAATTCATCATTAGTTTGCAAATACAAAAAAATTCATCCATCCTAAATAACTCTGTGCCTACAATAGCAACTCCATTAGAAATGGTCTCCTCTCTATTGCACGCACAACAACTGAAGATGCATCATAAAAGGCAGAAAAGTATTCTTAAATGACAGTTTTTGACATTATTTCACAACTGTTTTGGACAAAAAAAAACTGTAATTATTTTGAGCAGTTTCAATAATGATACAGGCATGGTGCTTTCATATACCCTCTACATGTTGGGCATGACGTGCCTCTGTATCTGATCCAACCGAAGAATGTAATGAGGTTATGCAGTATTTGAATGTCGTGGTTTTAAATAATAATCTCATTCACAATATTCACTCTCTGCATTCAAAAGATTTAGTCAGATAAACTACCTTTTGCTTCAGTCTGTACACAATTCATCCATTTCATATGTTCCTGTCAATACTCACATCTCTCACTTTTCAGTGGCTTGTTGTTATTATTATTATTATTATTATTAATAGTAGTGGTAGTATTAGAAGAAGAATAACAACGATAACATGAACATAAAGAGAGTTGCAGAAGCAGGAGTTGTCCCGAGTTTTATGGATAGACTGCTACAAGTATCATTTGTATTGTAGGGATATTACAGTGGTTTTGTTTACTTGACTTACTTTGTGGTCAGTTCAAATAGGAACGCGCACACATCCGAAGGCCTACGTTCAGCCCTTACTCTCTCTAATTGTACTTCACCATCTGACCAAAGCATTTCCTTACTGCACTTACGTGCGACTGAGTAAATAACTCTACCAGTCACCCTTTGAGAGAGAATGAAGATCGAGAGTGGAGCTATATTTTCAGTACTCGAATAAAGCTTTTCCAAGCGTTTAGTTTCAAAGTTTTAATCTGGGGGCGCGGCGCGCTAACACAGCCCGGGCAGCGCCGCAAGGTCACTCCGCGTATTGATAAATCACGCGGCGGCGATTCCCTCCTGACAGCTCGAGCTAACATCAAGCGGGATAGGGGAGAACAAAAGACCATCAAGCGGCCCTTTTCCTGACACTTTTATTCAATCATCGCCAGATTGCTTACGACAGCAGCAGCAGCTGTTTTGTCTTCAGCTCTTCCCTCGTTTGATAAAGCGTGTCAACTCATATTTCTCTAAGTACTCCGCTTCACCCCTACTGTGCAAAACTGCTGCAATTCGGCATATGTATTCCGCATGAGAGGACCATGGAATGGGGTCAGAGATTAATGATATGTCTTTGAAGGTCATCTGGCATCTAAGAGGAAGCTACGAGAAAGCGACAAACTGAAGGTCAAAGATAAGACCAAGAACAGAGATATCTGCTACGGCGAAGAGAGGATTGAACAATGACGAAAGCGGCGGGATTTGATTGTGCTGTTTGGGAAGGAGTTTATGGCCGTTATTTTAGGAAGCCTGTTCTGTCCTTAACCTTGATCTCCACGGCTAAGGAGGTCACACATTGAACCTTTGAATGCCCATTGTTTGAATAGCCATTGTGTAGTGATACATTCTTAAATGACCTTACCATAACGTCGCTCATATCTTGTCGCTTTCAAATTCGAGACCAGATTGCATTTACAGGTGTTAGTTTTTTGTGAATAGGCCAGACTGCAACAGCAATTTTCACTTCCCATGTTTTAGCCTACTGAAAGGACACAAATTTGATATTCAGTTGCACAGAGGAAAGAGAATAGGCCCTCAGTCTGAGCAGGGAACATGGGGTCGACAGAAAACCGTGTGCATATACCCTCAATGATTATTTTATTTTATTCTTTTCTCTTTTTTTGCAAGATCGTAATGTGTGCTCCTAACGAGAAGCAGTTTCATGTACTGCCGCATTTTTTTTCACCAGTGGGTGGTGCTGAAAGACAGATCTTAGACCAGCCCAAAAGTGAAACTGAATGCCTCCGATATCGACTAGGGTTTGGCACCCACGGTTGTGGACTGACGCGGATGATTCCGGGGAATTGTTCCCTTAGTTTCGTGACATGATTAATTATTTTGCCAAATGATCACAGGTGTCCGTGCGTTCAAAGAGTGTCCTGTCCTGCTATCCTTACAAAACTGAACAGCAGGGCACATTAGGTCACTCCGCATTATGGAAAGTTCTGCACGTTCGTTTGGAGATAGGCATGCTCAAAGACAATAATTGCGATTTAAAGTATTATGAGCAGTTCTCACGTCTGTCTTAAATTATAGACCACTGAAATTAGTTTTTTTTAGGCCTATAATATGAAAAACGAGAAATTGTATATCTAATGAAAGGTTTACTATTTTTATGAAACCTGGTGGGGGAAAAAAACTTTGGGAAGAGAGCCTGATTTAATGTGTGATACAATTCGTAATTTCAAACTTTGTTATTATAATATCAGTTTCAGGCCAATCGCTTAAAACCTGTTGGATAAATTAATTCAATTGGATGAGGGCAGAGAATAATTTGATAGCCAATCACAGGCAGTGTTTTGTGTCTACACCAATCCATCAAATAGGTCGGTGATTTGTGGGCCAGAGTGATGAAGAATGGGGGATGATTTGGAGCCTCTCACTTCGCTCTCCGGAGGCTGTGAACTCACCTTGCACTCGGAGATGGACTATTTGCAATTTCTGCGGTTTTCTTGTCTTGACTGTTAATTGTCACAGTTTAAAACTGAAAGTCTACAATGGGATTGCGATACAGAGAAATTACAGCACTTTTAAATTTGTCTCTGTCCAAATACATACAGGACTTAAGGTTCATCGACACAATATTCTTGGACAGTGAGTCTGCTGTTGAACATACTAAATATTTTGATAGGGCCTATGTACAGTCATGTGCAGCGATGATTATACACCACCACTTTCGTCTAAAAGGGGTCCTAATATATTACTTTTCTATATTTTTTTTTGGTGAAAATGTATTGAAAAATACTTTTGTAGGCAATGAGAGCAAAAAATAATGTAAAAAAATATTCCCACAAGTATATTTAGGTATAAATATGGGTAATAAACAAAACAAGTGTTGTTTTTTGGACTCTTGCATAGCTTGAATGCATGTTTGAAGGCTCGTTCAATGATTATTTATGCAAAAAAATTGTTTGAACTGGCTTGAGGCAACATTATTCTGCAAAATGACCTCTAATGGTCAGTTGCTCTAGTATTTAAGGTGACAATGAACTTTGAGTAGTGTCACAGTGTTAAACGCAATGGCACAACGGAAGGAGCTTTCAGATTGTTCGTAGCCGCGTTGTGTCTTAATATGCTGAAGACGTTTAATACTGCGATGGCACTGGAAGAAACACCATCAAGCGTTTCAGAGAGACCAGTTGGCTGAAAACTAGTGGCAATAGAGGTGCAAAATGGAAGTTAAGTGCCTCTGTTTGTTACCGGTGTATGACAGCCTGAGAACTCTGTCATGATATTAATTGCACCAGAAGGGAAGAGATGAAAGTATCAAGATTTCCAGAAGCCTGTTTGAAGATGGTCTGATTGGTCATGTTGCTGCAAGAGTTGGCAACATCAAAAAAAAAAAAAAAAAAAAAGAAATGAGGTTGCTAAGAAATTCAAGGATTGGAAACCAATGGACTGGGAACAAGTACTTTGGACCGATTAATCAAAATTTGAAAATTTCTCACCCAAACGCAGAACTTATGTGTGCCGTAGAGTAGGAAAACGTTTCAAAAATGTTTAACCCCTTCAGTAAAACATGGAGGCGGTTATAATATGCACAGCAATGATCCCAGTGTTAATTGAACTTCAGTAGAGTTTATATGAGACCAGTTGGTCTCATATAAACGCTACTGGAGTTCAATTAACACTGGGATGTTTGCTGTGTGGTTTAGGGTTCAGTCTGCTCGAAAGGTCTCATTAAAATCAATAGAATTGTGGATGAAAAGAAGTATCACAATGTGAGGCCTTGAGGCACTCATTGCCAGCTGGAAGGAGACACTTTTGTTGACATTTTTGTTGACACTTTTGGGTGGTCAACCAGCTTGTCAGCCTATATGTTCCGCTAGTCCACAGGTTGGAAAATGTGTTTATTCTAGTAGTTTAATGTTTGTCCAGTGAGAAACCAACTTTGACCAGACACAGGCCAGCTTTGAAGTGCGTCAGGTTGAATTTTAGAAAACAGAATGTAAACCATCTTAAACTTGGTTAAGATTTCAGCTGATTTTATCTGGAATTTTCCAGAGGGACAGTACTGGGAGAGCAGGCAGCATAGGGTCTCTCAGGCTTGGTTCATGAACCAAAGGGGACGAGGTGGACATGTCCCCTATATACTTGGAAAAAAATATAAGATGGTTCTGCCAATATTGTCATATAACATTTAACTGCACTGTGATTGGCCCACCCAAAAAAAAAAAAAGAATCCAGTTTTTTGTTTATGTTCAAGGAGGAAATTTTTCATTTTTCTTTTTCCCGATGACAGGTATCACCACCATGGTTTAAGTTGTGCATCTTGTTGCAGCTTAAACATAAGCTTTTCTACGCTAACTTACCTGAACATGAGCCCCGAGAGAGAAGCAGGTTGGACTAATGAGATCCATTCACTTCCAAATATGCCCAGATCCAGTGATAGTGGTATGTGCTGGGGCCAACTCCAGAGTCTGGGCAGGTATCGGTCAGTGACTGTGAGTTTCTCCTTCTTAGCTGAACCTCTGCGATAGGGTAAGCTTGCATAGTACTGATTTTCACTGATAAGAGAACTTGCAGCGGTTTTGAATTGGGCCACAGGAAATAACTAATAACAGTAATAACTAATTACTGCCTATTCACAGGAACCAGATGCTCTGGCAATATGTTGTTTCAAAAAGCATGGGGTTCAATCCTTTTATTTTGCTGAGGCTGGCACAAGGACACCAATCATTCCCTCATAATAATACTGACATAAAATTTGGTCATTTTATTTTATTTTTCTGGCTTTTTTGATGGATAAATTTGGCACATAATGTGAGCTTGAGCATCTCCAATCCTCTGTCCCGTTTAGAATGTAGTCTGTGTCGCATTTGGATTTAACGCTGGTCAGAACCGTTTGCGAAGAAACGACAGAATCCCTGTTCTGCTATTCTGTATTATGTATTGTTCTGTCTCTGCCTGCAGTTTGTTCTTTTGCAGTATCTAGGTTCTCAGTCCAATGAGCCGGTCTTTTATTATGAAGTCAAAAAATAGAGAGAAGTTCAAACAAAACAGCATTCTGATCACAACAATCACTCAAATCTCAGACAAAAGTTCAAGTGGACGAAATTTCTCCAATGAAAGTTCAAAACAAGCCACTCCTGACTCCAGGCAAGACTGGATCATTGGCCTGAGCAAATGATAAACCTTGAAACAGTGACAGAGAGAGAGGTGGCCAGATGACGAGAGCTACTTATAACAGAGCACCGCAGAACAGGGATTTTATTCTCTCTTCAAAGACGACTTTGAACTGAGTGAGTGTCTAATTGGTCTCAGGCTACAAATGATTAGCCAATCCAAAGGCTGGAATTGAAGACGATCAGCTCCATTCCAGGTGCGAAGTTTATACGACTTGTGATACATCCGCAAGTTTGCATGGATCTCTGACTAATTGTCTCAAACTATAGCCATATTTATTCTTTAAAACCTCACTGCCAAATGTTTTAGAATTTAGACATCCGAAATTGTCCTCTTGAAATACGTGGTGTCTCTCTCCTTTTACTCTGTGGGCTGTAGTCAAGCTCTCGGGAAGTGGAGTTTGAAGAAAATCTTTCAGATGAGGCAACAGCTGTTTGCCACCAGCAGGGGGTGCTACCTAAAATTGAGCAAATATCTTGTTAAATTGACTTTTTCCTGCATGGGCAGATCAGCTGGTAATTAAAGTATTGAGAATGTGGTGAATTGACTGACTTATTAGCCAATCAGAGACTTAAGGGAATAGCTTGTGTGGAAATGCCATATACCAGTAGGCACTGTGGCATGACAAACCCAAATTATCCATCTAGCTGCCAAACAAATATATACATGGGGGCTTCCAGCCCTGTTCCTGCAGATCTAGCACCCTTTTCTACCACCCTGTAGGTTTTCACCAAAACCCTAACAATTGCAGGAATTTTAACCTCAAGGATGGTTGATCACCAGGGACAGGGTTAGCTAACAGAATCAACCAGCAGAGGCAATTTGTGAGCACAATTCATGGAAAAATGTCACCATTTTACTTTCAAAGTTATGAACTATTAGACAGTCATGGTGCGTCTGATGGAAAGCTAAATCAGTGTCTGTCAGCATTTTGACCTTGTTCATTTGGATACCTTGCTCCACACCTTAGGATATGCAAGTCAGTAACAGTGTTGGGCAAGTCAGTAACAGGGGACATATCTATTGGGACAGAATTACTGGTGGAGGTTTTTTGTACTGAGAATAGTAATGCCTCTAAATAATGATGTGGCATTTCCTTTCAGCCATATCTACAGACAAAGACTCAAACAATCCAGGGCAATTTTCAGATGTGAGAAATGGTTTAACCCTTTCAATACTGAGTACAGTAATTTGAATCAGAGTTACCCGTTGGATGTACTGTATATGTCATTATTGTGACTGTAATATGGAATTGGCCCAAATGCAAAGGTTTCTGGGACTCCTATGTTCCAACAGGATATCTGGGGATATTGTGGGACATATGTGTCCCTTTGGTACTGAAAGGGTTACGGATCTGAATAAGAAGTAACAACACATGTTTTACAGGAGAAAAGAAATGGAACAAAACACTTCGAAAAAGGCAGGAGCAACAACAGGATGGAAATAATCTCCTTTTAATTTGCCCCAAGCCATTGTTCTTACTTCACAACAGCTTGGGAAAGAGGGGAAACATCATCATGGTATTTAAAAAATCATACCATCAAAGAAGAAGAAAAAAATACTGGATTCAAACCAGTTTGACAAGTGATTTTTTTCCCCACTGGTTTCAATTAGGGACCTTTACGTCTCACGTAGGTCAGAGCCTAATGATGGAAAAAAAGCCAGGCTCAATATTAAAATTATCTACATCATCTGCAACTTCTAAACCTGAATAATTCTCACTTCTCACTGAGAAGTCTGGTGTTTTTGCCATCTGTTCCATTTTAATCAGTTCATAATATCTGCACTGTATGAAAATGTAATAAGCATCGCTGCTATCTCCACTAAAATCTCTATTGAGGGCTGATTAGCTAGATTCAATATGTTTGCTTGCCACTAAGTGTTTCAAGTCATTATCAGTCTATGGAGTCAGGAAGGCATTATCACTCTATGCAGTGTGTAGACTAAAGTACTTCATCCATCTCTCTCTCTCTAAATCGCCGTAATTCCAGTGTTATGGAGCAAACAATTATAACTCACTTAACCACTGTATTGCCAGCTATCATCTGAGTTTGCCTAAAATTGGGGCTTTGGAATTTGTTCCTCGGGACCCACTGTGCAGGTCTGTGCTTCAAGCAGCCTTCTGGCAATTTAGACATTTAAATTGCACAACATAAACAAGGAGTGAATGGCTTCATGGGTATTATTTTTCTTGTGCTGTTTCCTAGGTCTGCATATGTGACTTAATCATCTTGGAGTCAGAGACCATCTCACACTTCAGACATTAGGTGCATTCCAGTACTCATAAAATGCATCCTTTCCTCCTCCAGTTGTTTCGGACAGGAGTAGACAAGCTGAGGAAGGTTGAGTAAATCTTTTGAGCATTTAAAAGCGTGCGTCTGATCTGTTCTCGACACCTCTGC
This sequence comes from Gymnothorax reevesii, assembly GCA_029721435.1. NCBI lineage: Eukaryota > Metazoa > Chordata > Actinopteri > Anguilliformes > Muraenidae > Gymnothorax > Gymnothorax reevesii. The sequence continues at coordinate 34,369,070 of CM056587.1, forward strand.
ATTTGATGAGATCACTTTGGTTTATTAGCCCGCGCATCAATTTCCTCAGAGTTTAAAATATATCATTTGAGATGGATATACAGGCAGATCTGTAAGTATTCGGACAATGACAACAATATCAGCATTTTAGCATAGTTGTCCTCCACAATGGATTTAAATTGAATCAATCAAAATGTGCTTGAAGGGTAGAATTTCAGGTTTAATTGAAGGGTTTTCCCAAAAATACCGTATGTACCGTGAGTGAATTACTTCCATTTTTATATGTAGTGCCTCCAGTTTTGGGGGCTCAAAAGTAATTGGACAAAGTAAAATAATTATAAAATAAATTTAAATTTTTAATACCCGGTAGCTAATCTTTGCAACCAATGACTGCCTTAAGACTGGAACTCATAGATAGATCACCAGAAGCTGCATTTCTTAAATACGCTGTCCTAGGCCTTCACTGCAGTGGTCTTCAGTTCTTGCTTGTTCTAGGGTGTTTTTGCCTTCAGCAGGTGAAATGCATGGTCAGTTGGATTCAGGTCATATGATTGACTTGTTTATTCTTGAATACTCTTGTAAGGGTTTGGTCCTTACAGCCCCTCCCCTTTCTCATTCTTTCACCTCCACCTTAATGGGCCACAGGTGGAGCCCATTAAGGTGGAGGTGTGAGCAGAGTATTTAGGGCTGGCAGGTGCCAGTCCTGTTGCTGCTACATTTGCCCTTCCCTCTTCTTTTGCTGTTCAGTGGGGATGTTTGCTGGCTCTCCCATTTTGTTTGTGGCCGCTGATTTTTTCTGCAAGAATTAAATTTTCGTTCTTTTATCTCTGCCTTGGCATCCAGAGTCTTTTTTCTCCCCTAGGCCCATGGGCCTAGTGCCCACCGGATTGCTTTTGGCATCTGGAGGAGGAACAAACGATGACACCTCTTCTTTGTCTCAAAAAACTTGTTTGCTTTAGCAGTGTTCTTCAAGGTCATAGTCCATATGCGCCATAAAGTTTATTTAATGAGTTCTCAAGTGTTTGAAAGTTCGTAATATAAGCCTATACAATTCAGAATTCATCCACCAGCTTCTGTTGACATCACCAGTTGATACAATGGAACCAGCTCAACTGGCTGCCATACATGCCCACACATAACCGGTGGTATGCTGCAGGTCACGAGCAGCCCCTTTCCCTCTCCACTTTCCTCTCCTCCTCTCTCTCTGATACAAGTTGATCTTTGTCTCATCAGTCCATTGGATATTATCCCAGAACTCTTCAGACTTTTTTTTATGTTTTTATGGTGCCATTCCTGTCTTTGAGCTTTACTAATGGTTCATATCGTGAGATAAACCCTCTTTACTCTGAGGAAGTCTTCTCTCAATTGCTAAGTTTGACACTAGCTGGGTTTCCATCCAAATATATTGCGAATTTTAAGTGAATTTTCAGTGTTTCCATCCGGGTTTTTAATGCACAAATTGAAAATTCAAATTAAAACAGGTGGATGGAAACCCAACTACTGATACATCTACCGCCTGGATGGTGGTCTTGTTCTGGCCAGCCGTTGGAGGAGGTTATTTTGAACCAAGGAACAATCCTCCCACAGTTGTTATACATGATCTTCCTGACCTTACTGTAGTCCAGTGTTCACCAGTGCTCCCTTCTTTTGTTTAAGAATGTACCCAATAGCTCAGATGGTCTCACCTAATGCTGACCTACTGTGGGTGTGTTCTAATTTTTTTATTTTTCATTTTCTTGCCCAATAATGGCTTGCTTCACCAGCAGTGGCAGCCCTTTGGATTTCATACTGAGAATTAACAGTGGCAAATTCCAAACGCAAACCAATGCAACCCTTGAAATCAACTGTAAACCCTTTAAATGAAATTATTAGGGAATAAAATACACCGAGCTATTGGAGAACCTGAGCAGTCACGAGTCCAATTACTTTTAGGCCCATAAAAAAAGGGGGGCCTCATTGAAAAGTGCTTCCTACACATTTTACCCAATTTGAATGCGCCTTACCCTCAAATTGTGGCTGAAAGTCTGCACTATTACTACTCATTATGTCATTTATTCTGTAATATTTTGTGGTCATCATCGAATATAATGCTAATGTTGTCAATGTCCGAATAGATATGATCCAGACTGAATGTTTTTAATCCTCCTCGTAGATGGGGAAATAAACTGAAACATCACGCTGAACAAAGACAGGAATGTTAGCAAAAATGAGAAGCATGTCTTAATTGGTAATGTGAGCGATAACTAATAGTTTTGTGGGCAATGACTGCACCTAAAAACCGCCAGTTTTTGTGTTTGCAGTCAGCAATTCAGACCCCGTTCTCAAACATTTTCTATTGGGCCTATCGCACTTTAAACTTCACCTCAGCATGATGTTGTGTCTGAATGGAAGTTCTTGGACCTAGTCAGTGACGTGCGGTCGGAGGTTAGTTTGGTGAGGCAGAAACCTTCCCTTTGCTTGATTAGCAATCAGACGATTAACTAGTTTAGTAAGACTATTCAGCAGAATGACGAGCCAGTTTAAGTTTTCGCTGCGTTATTACTCAGTATATTGAACCTGAAATGCTCACTAGACAGCAGATTTGTGCGTACTTGCTTCCAGGAAGCCGAAGCAATGTCATCAACAAATATTAAAACAGTTCGACTTATGCAGAGTTCAATGCTTAATCAATATACTATGTATTCTCCTTTAAATATGTGCTTTTACACCCAAAAAAAAAAAGCGGGTGTTTATTTTCAATCTACTTTCATAATCCGATTAACAAAATGTTTAAACGATATACAGAATTACAGAGAGCAGAGAATTTTTCCTAATTGATGTTTCAGATTTCCATCCTTGCAGTCTCGAATTGATGCATATGGTGTGAATGAATCTTTTAGTCATTATCTCCCATATCAGTATACGGGCTTCTGTGAGGCTTGGTATGAATTGTTTTGATTGTCAATCAGGAATACTACGTGGGAACTGGTTCACAAAATCCGGTGAAAAAAGTTTGGGTCACTGCCTCACCGAACCAAACTTCTGGCTTCCTGTAAGCAACAGACTTGTGACAAATTCCTTTTCGTCAATTCCAATTCCAATTCCTTTTTACGAATATTCTTCAATTCCAATTCCTTTTGGTCAATTCCAATTCCAATTCCCCAATTCCTTTACCAATTCTTCTTCCTCGAAAAGTTCAATTCCAATTCCTGTTAAAAAATATTCTTCAATTCCAGTTTCTTGGAATTGAAGAATTGGAATTGGATTTGAAGAAAATGTATAAAATGAATTGGAATTACCATAGGTATGAGTGTGAGAGTGAATGGTGTGTGCGCCCTGCGATGGATTGGCAAGCTGTTCAGGGTGGGTCCCTGCCTTTGCCCGTAGTCAGCTGGGATAGGCTCCAGCTCACCCCGCGACCCTAGTGAGGAATAAGCGGGCATAGAAAATGGATGGATGGAATTGGAAATGAACTTTTCCAGGTTTGGGGAATTGGAATTGTAATTGACCAAAATGAATTGGAATTGAAGCATATTTGTAAAAAGGAATTAGAATTGGAATTGACGAAAAGGAATTTGTCACAAGTCTGGTAAGCAAGTTCGCGCAAAGCTGCAGTTTCGTGAAAATTTCAGGTCCAATGTAGGCTACTGAGAAATAACGCCGCGGAAACTTAAATTAACCCGTCACTCTGCCGAATAGTCTTACTAAACTAGTTAATCATCTGATTGCAAATCAAGCAAAGAGAAGGATTCTGCCTCACCAAACTAACCTCCGACTGCACATCACTGGACTTAGTCCACATGGATGGATATATTTTAAAAGTAGACTTTCCTTGCTTAGTTGCTCAGAAAAATCTTCGTCCTCACGATGACGCAAAAACACAATTAAAACGTTGTTAAAGAGCCTGCCATGTCATGGTTTGGGAGCATTGTTAGCTCCTTTTTGTTACTCTCGTCCGGGACGATATCGTTTTGATCACCGTTGGATTCCTTAGCCAGCTGGCATTGATTAGGGGCGTTGCCCGGACTCTATTTTAGCTCCTGCCCTTCCTCGTTCGTGTTGCTGGAGGGTCATTTTGCTTTTGACGCTTGAGCCGGTAAGGTATTTGAGAAGTGAGAGTATTGGCAGGATCTTAGCTGCATTTAAGGAGAAGTGTTAGTTAGTAAGGGTTTGATTTAGTTTTTATTTCCCTTACTTTGATCTTTTGTTCAAGCTCGCCTGTCTGCTACCACGGACTGAGTCTGGTCCGTTGGTAGTGCGAGGCTCGTAATTTCTATCTTATTTTATCTCTCAGCACGTTGCTGATGTAATGTGAATATAGGCCACTAGATGGCAGTATTTACCTTTTTTTTGTTAAGCTCAGACTGGAGTCATGTTTAGACATGTCCTGGACATGTCTGGGGCAAGTCTCAGAAAATTAAAAAAAAGAGGTCTAAATGTGGGTGGGGTCTGCAAAAGAGTATATAAGGAAAAGAATTGAGACAGTAAAGTAGTAGGAGAAATTGCAAGAAGATGACCAGACCTGCCATTCTGTTCAAGACCTGTGACGTTTCTTTTGTGGATTTCTTTGCCTGTGTTTGAGCATTTTCTTCATCCAGGACATCACCAAGCCACCCCACCAAAAAGGGACTGTAATTATTTCTGTTTTTTTTTCTTATTTATCAATCTTGGTCTTTAGTTGTAGGTTGTTATTAGTCTTTGTCTTTGTTAAAAATTAAATGTGTTTTAGTTGTTAAAACTGTGTTTGTCATCCCTTGCTGTTGCTGTTGTGTTTTAAATGTAATAAGAAATTGGGGCCATAACAAATTGGGGGCTCGAGGTCCGGGATAGACCATTGTGTGAGTAATTTATTGAAAATCTAACATTCCAAATTGTGAAATTGTTTTTGTGAATTTTCCTAGATATATATTGACAACAGCAATGGATGATTTCTTGGCATCACCAACCGTAGGGGTTTTGAAGTCTTTTAAAAAGACAGAACTGCTAGAAATTTGCAGACAGTTGGAGCTGACAGAGGTAAAACCAGCCATGTGAAAAGCAAGATTGGCTAGAGAGATAGTTGAATATTACATTGATGAAAATGTGTTTGCACCAGGAGATCTGGAACAGTTTCCAGTGGAAAATCCAAATATAGAAATGGAACTTAAATTAAAAATGCTAGAGATTGAAAGGGAGGAAAGAGAAAAAGAAAGGGAGGAAAAAGAAAAACAAAGAGAATTTGAGAGGGAAGAAAAAGAAAAACAAAGGCAGTTTGAGTTAGAAAAATTAGCAAGAGAAGAAAAACAAAGAGAATTTGAGAGAGAGAAAGAGGAAAGAGCAGAAAGAGAGAGACAGAGACAGAGAGATTTTGAATTAGAGAAATTCGATAGAGAAGAAAGACTCCAAATGGAGCAACTAAAAATTAAAATTGAAACTAAAAATAAATTTTGTGCCAGTCAGGAGGTAAAACTGGTGCCTCCATTTTCAGAAAAGGATGTTGACAACTATTTCCAGTGTTTTGAAAAGGTAGCAAAGAGTTGCCAGTGGCCAAAGGAACACTGGCCTCTGATGTTGCAAACTGTCCTCAAGGGTAAAGCTCAACAAGCCTATTCGGCTTTGTCTGCAGATGATTCCTCTGATTATGAGGTTGTCAAAAAGGTTATTTTGAGAGCTTATGAGTTGGTTCCAGAGGCTTACCGACAGAAATTCAGAGGTCTGAAGAAATCTGAAAATCAGACTTATGTTGAATTTGCTAATGAAAAGCAGGTTTGCTTTGAGCGCTGGTGTACTTCTATGGAGGTCAAGGATGATTTCAACTCACTAAAAGAGATGGTGTTTGTTGTGAAGGCCCACGTATTGTTCTATGGGGTTGGGTGATAGTTCATATTTTTTGCCCTTGTTTTGGTCCCACTTATTCTTCATTGTTGTTGGTTCATTATTCATTTGATTTCCAGTGTTGTTTTACTGAGTATATTATTTTCTATAACCCTCTAAGCGGTCCCTGCAGTGCAGGAGTGTATTACGTTTTCAGACAAGTCAAGTTCTGGGATATACCAAGATGTGTTTAATTTACGGCGAAATACATGTTCACATTTTCAATTATTCTCAGCCAATGAATGTGTGTTGTTGTTTTCGAATGTGCCAGCAGCAAATCCGAGGTGGTAGAATTCGCACTTGATACATTGATGTGCGCGAGAACGTAATGTGTGAGAGTCCGTTAACTTTCAGAGGCTCAGTTACGTTTCTCTCTGGTTTTATCATAGTGAGTCGCATACCAGTTAGATATCAGCTTTAACGGTTGTATCGCCACAATATCGTGTTTGTGGGTCGAGGTCGCCTGCATTCCTAGTGATTAGTTTGGAGTGAACACCGCAAGAAGCGTTGTTCGTTAAATGAGGAGTTTCCAGCTAAGAAGCTCTCGCTGGGCTAATTTGACTGTGGCTAAAGCGAAAGTTGGAGCGCTAGCTCATCCACACCGTTAAATAAAGCTACGGGCGCGTAACGTTAAACGTATCCATCCGTAAGAAACCAACGGTTACCTGAATGCTAAAGGAGTGCGACGTCTGGTTTCCCGACTGGATTCCCCGCTGCCACCCCCCTCGGACCTAATAGCCAGCTGCTGGCTACAGTTCAGCCCGCTGCCTTCGCAGCCCACACTGGATTCCCCCAGGAGTCACTACAGCGCGCCACCGGGGTACCTCCAACGGACATCAGACTCTCTACCAGCCTATCAGGCTACAGGTTGTGCTTACTAGAGTAGGGAGTTGAATTGGCCCGGGCCGGGTGGGTGTGGGTGGTGTTTTGGAAGGAATGTGGGTGAATGTGTGTGTGAATGCGTGGTTTGGCATGTTGTTATTGATTTGTATGTGAATAAATGCTCATGTTTATTATTGTTAACTCTATTGTTTTGTATTGTTAACTCTATTGTTTCTTATTGTTAACTCTATTGTAGTGTGAGTGTTTGAGTTTAGTCATTATTGTTCCCACCGTGGTTAGCCATCATTTTCTTTGCTATTATTATTACTTTACACAGCCAGTGCTATTCTAAGGTAAATCTAAAATACAGTCCTTTACTTTAGCTCCCCGGCTACAGTGTTAGTTGAAGAATTCAAGAACTGTGTTAAGGATGATGTTAAGACTTACCTTAATGAGAAGCAAGCACTGAACTTGCAATCAGCTGCCAAATTTGCAGATGAATATGTTCTCACTCATAAGTCCAAATTTCAGTCTAGCAGTAACAATAAATGGTCCCAATTTCAGAAAAAGGGTTACGGTGATACCCAAGATTCCTCACCCAAAGACAAAGACAAATCTGGTGATGGTGCTCAGAAATCCAGTAACAGGTCTGATCAAAGTGTGAAAGCTGACAGTGACAAAAGTGGTCTAGTTTGCAGTTATTGCAAGAAATCTGGTCATGTTACAACTAACTGTTGGTTCCTTAAAGCTAAGAAAGAAAAAGAAAAGGATACCAAACCAAATGCCTTTGTGAAAACAAGGTTAGAAACCCCTGTAGTAGATAACCAATCTGCTAAATTGCCTGCTTCTTGTGGGGCTAAAAAGCCTAATACAGCTGACTTTGTGAGGGAGGAATTTCTTCCATTTGTGTCAGAGGGATTTGTGGCTCTGAATGAGCATACTACTCCTGTCCCCATATATATCCTAAGGGATACCGGAGCTTCTCAGTCACTTTTGTTGATGGACTCCTTGGAGTTACGTGATGAGACCGCTTCAGGGGATTTCATACTTGTACAAGGTATTGAAGGGAGGACTGTATCTGTACCCCTGCGCTCTATATTCTTGAAGTCAGATTTAGTTACAGGACAGGTAAAGGTGGGACTTATGTCAAGTCTACCTATAAAGGGTGTTTCTCTGTTGCTAGGCAATGACCTGGCTGGGGGCAAAGTAGTTCCCCCTGTACATCTTACTTCACAGCCGAGCACTGAAAATGGGGATGAGTACCCATCTCTGTATCCTTCTTGCGCAGTGACTCGTGCTATGGCCAAGAAGGCTAAAGAAGATGATGTTGTGGTGCCGTCCAGTACATTGAATAGTCAGGACTCAGGTGGTTCGCCTCATGACTCTGATTGGCCTACTATGGTTTCTCCGTTTGAGGACTTATCAGATACTTTTATCAGTTCTCTATTCAGCCAGCCGGATGGGTCTGGTGATTCTGATGTGTCTGGAGACTTGTCTCTGTCCAGAAAGCGGTTGATTGAGGAGCAAACTAATGATCCTGAAATTGGTGTACTAAAGAGGAGAGCCCTTCCTGAAAAAGAAATAGATGCAGTTCCAGTTGGGTATTATCTCAAGGATGGTGTGTTGATGCGGAAGTGGCGCCCTCCTGATATCCCTGACAATGCAGATTGGGCAGTGGTCAGGCAAATTGTTGTTCCGAAGGTCTATAGGAATGAGATCTTAACAATGGCTCATAGTTTACCTTTAGGAGGTCATCTTGGTGTTAACAAGACTGTTGATAAGATCATGAAACACTTCTTTTGGCCTGGGCTTCGGAAAGACGTTTCCAACTTTTGCAAAACCTGTCACACTTGTCAGGTAGTTGGAAAACACCAGTTAGACCCACCTGTAGCTCCATTGCAGCCTATCCCAGCATTTGGGGAGCCATTCTCTAGGGTCATTGTTGATTGCGTTGGTCCATTACCCAAGACTAGATCTGGAAATCAGTACTTGTTGACAATCATGTGTGCATCTACCAGATTCCCCGAAGCCATACCTCTACGTAACATCAAGGCAACTGCAATCTCGAAGGCTTTGATAAAGTTCTTCACGTTGTTTGGCCTTCCCAGGGAAATTCAGTCAGACCAAGGTAGCAATTTCACTTCAGGATTGTTTCAGCAGGTTGTGTATGAACTAGGCGCAAAACAGATTCTTTCTAGTGCCTATCATCCAGAAAGTCAGGGTGCCTTAGAGCGGTTTCATTCCACTCTCAAGACAATGATGAGGACTTATTGTTATGACCATGAGAAAGACTGGGATGAAGGGGTTCATTTGCTGTTGTTTGCAGCTAGAGAAGCAGTGCAGGAGTCTACTGGATTCAGTCCATTTGAGCTAGTGTTTGGTCATGAAGTGAGAGGACCTTTGCTATTATTGAGTGAACAATGGCAAGAGGAAGAGCCGTACATCAGTCTGTTAGACTATGTTAGCAAGTTCAAGGAAAGATTGCATGCAGCTTGTGACCTAGCCAAAGAGAACTTGAAATCAAGTCAGGGAAAAATGAAAACTTGGTATGATCATAAGGCTAGAAGCCGTGAGTTTAAACCAGGAGAAAAGGTCCTTGTGTTGTTTCCCTTGCAGTCCAGTCCATTGCAGGCTAGATTTCATGGTCCTTATGAAATTCTGACAAAACTCAATGATCTCAATTACATTGTGAAGACTCCAGATAGGAGAAAACCAAAACAATTGTGTCATATTAACATGCTAAAGCCTTATCATGACAGAAATGCTAGGGTTGCAGCTGTCACTTCAGATTCTCCAATGGTCGAAACGTGTGAAGATGAGGGGGAGTTTCAAGATGATGAACCAAGAATTAAAGCTGAAGTTCTTTCATGTAAATTGTCAAACACTGAAGTGTTGCAAATTCTTGATGTAAAACTCCAGCACTTAGAACCCTCACAGAGAGATCAGTTTGAAAGGTTGATCAAGAAATATGAGGATTTGTTTCCTGATGTTCCAAAGAGAGTTACTATAGCCTCTCATGATGTAGATGTTGGTGATGCCAAACCAATAAAACAGCATCCATACCGGATGAATCCTGAAAAGAGAAAGATTGCTGAGAAAGAGGTTGAGTACATGTTAAAACATGATATTATCAGACCCTCCAACTCCGATTGGAGTTCACCCTGTGTGCTAGTTCCAAAACCTGATGGAAGTACTAGATTCTGTACAGATTATCGCAAAGTCAATGCTGTAACTAGAACTGATGTGTATCCAATACCTAGGATTGATGATTGTATTGATAGTGTAGGGCAAGCAAAGTTTCTGACCAAGATTGATTTATTGAAGGGTTATTGGTGTGTGCCTTTAACTGAGAGGGCCAAGAGCATCTCTGCTTTTGCCACACCATCTGGATTGTACCAGTATGAAGTCCTACCCTTTGGCATGAAAAATGCCCCAGCCACGTTCCAAAGGATGATACAGTCTACAATCGCCGGATTGCCACACACGGGTGCATACATCGATGACCTGATCACATGGAGTGACTCCTGGGAAGAACATCTAAAAGATGTAGAGACGTTCCAGCGCCTGACCCAGGCTAACCTGACTGTTAACCTGAGCAAGAGTGACTTTGGTTGTGCTACTGTCACCTATCTTGGCTACGTCATAGGCCAGGGTAAGGTGGCACCCATAAATGCTAAAGTCCAAGCCATCATGGACTTTCCAGTTCCTGACAACAAAAAAGCTTTGCGCCGCTTCCTTGGAATGATCGGGTACTACCGCAAGTTCTGCAAGAACTTTGCTGAGATTGCTCTCAGTCTAACTAACCAACTGAAGAAAGGCGTAAAGGTCACCTGGGATGATGCATGCCAGAGAGCCTTCGATCGCCTGAAGTCTCTGCTGTGTCACTTCCCCGTGCTCAAATCACTCTGTGACTCTGATGACATTGAACATCCCGTGGCATACTTCTCCAGGAAGTTCAATCGCCACCAAAGGAACTATTCCACAATAGAGAAGGACCTGTTGGCTCTGGTCCTTTCTTTACAACACTTTGAGGTTTATGTTTGTACAGGACAAAAGCCAATGATTGTGTACACTGACCACAATCCATTAATGTTTTTGAGTAAGATGAAAAACAAGAATCGGAGATTGTTGAATTGGAGTTTGATTTTACAGGAGTTTGACTTGGAAATTAAGCATGTGAAGGGTACAGACAATGTAATTGCTGATTGCTTATCCCGTGTTTGAATGTGTATATATATATCATGTGTTTGAATATTGTATGATATGTATATATAGACAAGTGTTCACTTAACCATTTTGTATTGAAAAGAAAAATTTTGCCTTTATGAGTCAAAATTTTTCCCTTTTGGAATGGAGGTGTAATGTGAATATAGGCCACTAGATGGCAGTATTTACCTTTTTTTGGTTAAGCTCAGACTGGAGTCATGTTTAGACATGTCCTGGACATGTCTGGGGCAAGTCTCAGAAAATTAAAAAAAAGAGGTCTAAATGTGGGTGGGGTCTGCAAAAGAGTATATAAGGAAAAGAATTGAGACAGTAAAGTAGTAGGAGAAATTGCAAGAAGATGACCAGACCTGCCATTCTGTTCAAGACCTGTGACGTTTCTTTTGTGGATTTCTTTGCCTGTGTTTGAGCATTTTCTTCATCCAGGACATCACCAAGCCACCCCACCAAAAAGGGACTGTAATTATTTCTGTTTTTTTTTTCTTATTTATCAATCTTGGTCTTTAGTTGTAGGTTGTTATTAGTCTTTGTCTTTGTTAAAAATTAAATGTGTTTTAGTTGTTAAAACTGTGTTTGTCATCCCTTGCTGTTGCTGTTGTGTTTTAAATGTAATAAGAAATTGGGGCCATCACACTGATTTTCCCTTTTATTTCGGGCCACTGCACTTGGCGTCCTACAACCTACGCCAGCGCTTCCCAAACCTCTCCTGGAGGCCCACCTGTCCTGCAGGCTTTAGATCTCTCCCTGCTCCAGCACAGGTGATTCAAATGATCAGCTTCTTAATTGCCCCCTAAAGCTGATTGATGACAACCTGATTATTTGAATCACCTGTGCTAGAGTAGGGAGAGCTCTAACACATGCAGGACAGGTGGGCCTCAAGAAGAGGTTTGGCTAACACTGACCTACGCCATCACAGTACACTCCAGTCACAATGGAGACGTCAGCGGTGGCTGAAATTAAGAGGTCTATTGCCAGTCAACAAGAGATGTTGGCTGGATTTGCGAATTCACTTTCTGTTCTTTGTAATCAACGTTCTGATCTCGCTGAGAGGTTACACGTGCAGGAGACTGCTCTGCAGAACCAGCAGAGCGTCCTGTTAGATTTGTCGGAGAGTATTAAATCTCTAATGTTACAGATTCCATAAAGAGTAGCACAAGCACCACCCATACATAATCCCCGAGAACTTAAGTTACAACTTCCCCAAAGATACAGTGGCGAGGCTGGAAAGTGTAAGGATTTTATTGCCCAGTGTGAAATATTTTTTAAGGCTCAGCCGTCACGTATTGTGAATGAGGATTTTCGGGTTGCGTTTATGCTATCCCTGTTGGCTGGCACAGCGCTCAATTGGGTCGGCCCACTAATTAGATCTAACTCACCGGTTGTTAATTCGGTAGAGGCCCTTGTTAGGGAGATGGTTTCTGTTTTCGATCAGGACATTTGTGGACAAGACGCAGCTACGCGTTTAATGCACTTAAGACAAGGCAAAGAAAGCGCAGCTGAGTTTCCTATTGCTTTTCGTTCTCTGGCCACAGGGACAGGCTAGAGGCTCCTCTGATGACAGTTTTTAGCCATGCACTTACAGAGGAGATTAAGGATGTGCTGGCTACGTTAGAACCCTGCTCAGCTTTAGATTCCTAAGTTCCTACTGTTGTGCGAACTGACAATTGCATACGCGAACGCAGCCGGGAGAGACTAAATAAATCCCCGCTGGCTGACAATGGGATTGAAATTGCTAGTGACGATTGTGCATCTCCTAGTACACCCATTAAAGATTCTACTTCGGTTGAGCCCATGCAAGTTGATGGTTCGTTTAACCGTCAGTCTAAAATACCCACTGGCAGAAGAATAATCTGTGGCAGACCCAATTTCCCTTCCGAACACTAATCCCCGTAGAACTAACTGTTGGGAGCAAAAGATTTACCATTGAAGCGTTCGTAGCCTCGGGCGCAATTGATTGTTTCATGGATTTTAAGTGAGCTAGGAGGCACTCTGCTCCCACTGTTGCACTTTCACAATCACATTCTGTCAGAACTTTGGACGGTCGCCCGCTGGGAACGGGAGTTATAACCGAAGTTTCTGAACCATTAGAAATGTTCATCTCTTTTGGTAGCCACTCTGAAGAGGTTCGATTTTTCATTATCAAGTCTCCCACTTTCCCTATAGTTTTGGGTCATTCATGGTTACGGGAACATGAGCCTTGTATCAGCTGGGGGAGACAGATTAATCCTATCGTCCGCTGGGGTCCCAAGTGTAGCACACATTGTAAAACTAATGATAATGGTTCTTTCGGACGTGAAGCAATGGGGCAGGCTGACGCCGACAGCGAGTGTGAGGAGGTTATCACTCCGTACCCTCCCAGAACGGAAAAGGGGGCAGAGGAGGGGTTAGAATGGGATCCTCAATTTGACTGGCGAGAGCCAGAGGATGATTACTTTTTGGAGAACTTCAGCGATTCGGAATCAGTCACGGATTCATTAGACTCTGATCGGGGTAAAGAATTTGGGGCTACCCTGAACTTTGACTTGCCTCCCAATGTTCCCAGGGATTACGCCGATTTGGCTGAGGTATTCAGTAAACAACGAGTCTCTTCATTACCCCCGCATCGTCCGTACGACTGCGAGATTAATCTTTGTCCAGGGACAACTCCGCCTAGGGGTTCGCTATATTCGCTGTCAGGACCTGAGCGTAAGGCTTTGTGAGAGTATATTCAGGAGGCTCTCGCCAATGGTTTTATTCGGCCCTCCACGTCCCCTGCCGGAGCGGGATTCTTTTTCGTTGAGAAAAAGGATGGCAGGCTAAGACCCTGCATTGATTACAGGGGTTTAAATAAAATCACAATTATAAACCGATACCCCCGTCCATTAATGAATTCCGCGTTTGAACGTCTACAGGAGGCGTCGTTTTTTACGAAGCTAGATCTGCGTAATGCGTATAATTTCATTCGCATTCGGGAGGGGGACGAATGGAAAACGGCTTTTAACACGCATGACGGTGACTACGAATAGCGGGTCTTATCTTTCGGGCTGGTTAACGCCCCCTCGGCGTTCCAGGCATTTGTCAATGACGTGCTCAGAGATATGTTGGAGAAATTCGTCTTCGTTTATCTTGACGATATTTTGATCTTTTCTTCAACACTGTCTGAGCACAGACAACACGTTAGACGTGTACTGGAGGCCCTGCTCTGTGCCAAACTTTTTGTTAAAGCCGAGAAATGTGTTTTCCATGCCCAGACTGTCTAATTTTGGGCTTCATTGTGTCTAAGGGTTCGGTGTGGATGGACCCAGACAAAGTGGTTGTGGTCAGGAATTGGCCTGCACCGCAGAGTGTTAAAGAGGTCCAATGCTTTCTGGGTTTTGTGAACTTTTATAGGAGGTTTATTCGTAATTTCAGTGCGGTTGCCCCATTATTGCGCTCACTAAAAAGAATACCTCCTCAGCGTTTTTTTGGTCCCCTGCAGCTGATGCTGCTTTTCAGGAATTAAAGAAACGTTTTAGCTCGGAGCCGATTTTGGTTTTGCCCGATCCCTCCCTCCCATTTGTCATGGAGGTAGATGCTTCGAAGGTGGGCGTGGGTGCCATTCTGTCCCAGCGCCCTCGTTGGGATAATAAGCTCCACCCATGTGCGTACTTCTCCTGGTCTTTGTCTGCCGCCGAACGCAATTATAGTATTGGTGACCGGGAGTTATTAGCGGTCAGGCTTGTGCTCGAGGAATGGCGCCACTGGTTAGAGGGAGCTGAGCACCCTTTTGTGGCTTGGACTAACCACAAAAACCTCCAATATATTCAGCAGACCAAGCGGCATAATTCTCGGCAGACGCGGTGGTCATTGTTTTTTAACCGCTTTGATTTTACGCTCACGTACCGCCCAGGCTCCAAAAATATTAAGCCTGACGCGCTGTCACGTATGTACAATTGCACGGATAGTGATCCTACCCCAGAGCCTGTTATTCCTGCTGCCCAGATCGTAGCACCTATTCAGTGGGAGGTTGAGGCGGTTGTTCAGGAGGCGTTTAGGTCTGATCCCGGTCCTTTTTCTAAAGCGGCTCATTTTGTCGCGATACTCAAGCTGCCTTCAGCACGGGAGACAGCGCATCTTGTGGTCAACTACGTGTTCCGGTTGCATGCTGGGCTTCCGCAAGATGTCCTTTCTGACCAAGGCCCACAGTTTACGACCAGATTTTGGCAGGCATTTTGTAAGCAGTTGGGGGCCACTGTTAACCTCTCTTCGGGGTTTCACCCGGAGACCAACGGGCAGACAGAACGTACTAATCAGTCTCTCGAAAACACTCTCCGATGTTTGGATCCCTCATCTTGGAGTCGATTTTTAGCTTGGATCGAGTATTCTCACAACTCGTTGTGTAATTCCTCCATGGGGCTTTCCCCGTTTGAAGCACAAGTGGGTTACCAACCCCCACTTTTCCCAGAGACTGAGAACGATTCCAAGTTCCCTCAGTTAATCAGTTCATTCGGCGCTGTCAGTCAGTTTGGACGAAGGTCCGTTCTACACTGTTGCGCTCGGGGGCGCAAACAAAAATCCTTCGCTGATAGACGGCGTCGTTTGGCCCCCAAACAGAGAGTCAAACAGAGATATTCACAGAGAGTTTGGCTGTCCACCCGGGACCTCCCATTGAAGGTAGAATCCCGAAAACTGGCGCCCCGCTTCATCGGCCCGTTCAAGATTGTACGGAAGATCAATCCGCTTACGGTCCAGTTGAAGCTCCCGAGATCTCTGCGCATACATCTGGCGTTCCACGTCTTGCGGAATAAGCCAGTTAGCACTAGCGTCCTGGCGCCCGCTGACACGCCTCCGCCGCCACCGCGCATGGTTGAGGGCGAGCCGGTTTATACCGTGCGCCGCATTCTGGCTGAGAGGCGTGTAGGTCGCGGGGTCCAGTTCTTGGTTGATTGGGAGGGATATGGTCTCGAGGAGCGGTGCTGGGTCCCTTTGGGGGATATTCTGGATCCCTCGTTTATTTCAGATTTTCGCGCGCGGGGTTCCATGGGGACTTCTTAGAGGGGGGGGGTCCTGTCATGGTTTGGGAGCATTGTTAGCTCCTTTTTGTTACTCTCGTCCGGGACGATATCGTTTTGCTCACCGTCGGATTCCTTAGCCAGCTGGCATTGATTGGGGGCGTTGCCCGGACTCTATTTAAGCTCCTGCCCTTCCTCGTTCGTGTTGCTGGAGTGTCATTTTGCTTTTGACGCTTGAGCCGGTAAGGTATTTGAGAAGTAAGAGTATTGGCAGGATCTTAGCTGCATTTAAGGAGAAGTGTTAGTTAGTAAGGGTTTGATTTAGTTTTTATTTTCCTTACTTTGATCTTTTGTTCGAGCTCCACGGACTGAGTCTGGTCCGTTGGTAGTGCGAGGCTTGTACGTTGCTGATTTTCCCTTTTATTTCGGGCCACTGCATTTGGCGTCCTACAACCTACGCCATCACATGCCAATCCAACAGACTGCAATGAATTTATTCAATTTCAATTTAATTTAATTTATTTCTGCAGACTGACTTTTCGAACACAGCCTTTTTCGCACGTTACACACAGGGCTTTCAAAAAACTGCAATGCCGGAAAAACGAAATTACCAGGGGGGTGTCGTCCAAAAACAAGAGCCTTCTGTCAATGGCGGATCCCCCCAGCTATAGGTTGTGTAACCTACAGGTTGTGTGGACAGACGGACGGACCGAAACCCCCAAAAGACACAACTAGACCATAAGGAGAAGCTCCATACCAAATTTGGTGTTTATAAGTGGTTTAGTTTTCGAGTTCTGGTCCGAAAATGATTTTATTACAGACGGACGGACGGACACACTGATCGCTAGATCCCCCCGCATTATATGCCGGGGGGATAAAAATGAGTTGCATCCTAACGAACTTTGTGATGGTCAGTGTATAGTAGCCTACTTAAGCAGGGTTTTTTTTTTTTTTTTGAGGATTTGTACTTGTGAGTTTTGACTTTTACTTTTACTCTACTACTTTTAAAAGATAAAAAGTAAACTTTCACTTCATTACGTTGACACTGGCCACTTCGTTAGTCGTTATAAATTAAAATATGAATGTAATTCATCGTAAGGATTATCAGAGATTTGGCGCGTTCGAGAACAACGGTGCTCGGCAGAATACCTTTGAACAGATGTTGATGCCAGCGGACATGAAGCTGCACGTTTATGCACGCAGTTACAATATTCTAGCTCTAGATGGGACTCCAGGATCAGTTATAGAATATTCACAAGCAAGTCAATATGAAAACGGTTTCCGTTCGCGCCCCGAATCAGTGACGTCCTAGCGGAAGACCCCCTTTGATGAGACGCTGACAGATTTCATTTTAATTTTCATTGTGTCCCAAAAAGAGCGTGGTGACATGTATTTGAAAATGCAATGGACTGGGAGGCGCTGTTTCCCTTACTGCGTTTGAATATTGTCCCATGTATTGCAGGATAAGTCTTTGAAAATGAAATGTCAAATGTCATCATCATTATTATGTCATTATTATTTCCAAGTGATTAGAAAACAGCATTTTCATTATCATGTTGACCCTAAAAGAGAGTGATGACATGTAAATGTAAATGCAATAGGCTGGGAGTGCTGTTTTGCTTATTGCATTTGAATATTGTCCACTGTATTGCGGAGCATGACTTTGAAAATGAAATGTCAAACAGCTTTTCATTATCATTTGTATATAGTCATAGATTTCCCATATGTGTGAAAATGAAAGTGATAATTGGGTTTATACATTTTCAATTCAATATTGTCTCAAATAATTCATTCATGAGTGGAAAATTATAATGCAATAGTGGGATTACATTTTCATTTGAAATTGTCCACTTTGGGCTTCCATAAGCCAAGCTGAAACATGATTTTATGGATGAGTTCACTCCAAATTTAAATGCAGGATATCTACTTTTATTAAAGCATGTACATTGTCTATCGTCCGTACACATCAATATTGGCTGATACTGTATGGCACCCTTTTCTCCCAGTTGACGAGTGGAATGAAAAGAATATACTGTACAGCCCCAATTCCAAAAAAGTTGGGATGCTGTGTAAATTATAAATAAAAACAGAATGCAATGATTTGCAAATCTAATTAAATCACATTTTATTCACAAAAGAACTTAGGCTACACATCAGATGTTGGAAGTGAGACATTTTACCATTTCATGAAAAATATTGGCTCATTTTGAATTTCATGGCAGCAACACATCTCAAAAAAGTTGGGAGAGGGGCAAAAAAAGGCTCGAGAAGTAAATGGTATTAATAACATACAGCTGGAGGAGATTTCAGAAAAATATTCTTCAATGTAAAATTGCAATGACTTTGAATCTACAATACATAGAATCATCAAAAGACTCAAAGAAAATTGAGAAATCTCTGTGCGCAAGAGACAAGACCAAAGGTCAATACTGGATGCTTGTGATCTTTGGGCCCTTAGGCGACACTGCATTGAAAACAGGTTTGATTCTGCACTGGAATTCACTGCATGGGCTCAGGAACACTGCCGGAAATCATTGTCTGTGAACACAGTTTGCCATGCAAGCTAAAGCTGTATCATGCAAAGAAGAAGCCATATCTGAACATGATCCAGTAACGCCGCCGTCTTCTCTGGGCCAAAATTCATTTAAAATGGACAGAGGTAGAATGGAAAACTGTTCTGTGGTCAGATTAATCAAAATTTTAATTTTTTTGGAAACCATGGACGCTGTGTTGAACAGTCTAAAGAGGAGAGGGAAAATCCAGCTTGTTATCAGTACACAGTTCAAAAGCCTGCATCGCTTATGGTTTTGGGTCGCATTAGTGCCTATTGCTTGGGGAGCTTACACATCTGGACAGGCATTATCAATGCTGGAAAGTAGATAGAGGTTTTCCAACAACATACTGTCCCATCCAGACAACGTCTCTTTCAGGAAGGGTCTTGCATATTTCAGCAAAACAATGCCAAACCACATACTGCATTCGTCACAACAGCATGGCTTTGCAGTTTAAGAGCTTGAGTGCTGAATCGCCTACCTGCATTCACTAATAGAAAACATTTGGCGCATCATAAAACAAAAAAATCTGGCAAAGAAGACCCTGGACTGTTGAGCAGTCCATAAATAAATAAAACAAGTCGACATGGTCTACAACATCCCCCGCCAATCGTGCGCTTCTCATTTTCGAACTCAATCAAGGCCTTTATGGTCTGAAGCTACATACCAAATTTGGTTGCTGTATCTGTAGTAGTTTCTGAGTAAAGCTGTCCCCTTTATCTCGGACGGACGGACGGACGGACGGACGCACACACGGACGGACGGACGGACGGAGGTCAAACCTATATCCCCCTCCCACTTCGTGTTGGCAGGGGATAATAAACTGTTGTTAAAAAAAGAGGGGATACTAAAAAATGGTAAACATGGCCCTATCCCAACTTTTTTGAGATATTGCTGCCATCAAATTCAAAATGGGGTAATAGTTTTCAGGAAATGGTAAAATGTCTCACTGTCAACATCTGATATGTTGTCTATGTATTATTGTGAATAAAATGTCAGTTTATGAAATTTGAAAATCATTGCATTCTGTTTCACACAGCATCCCAACTTTTTTGGGATTGGGGTTGTATATGACATATTTTTTGTTATTACTCCCATATATAGTATATTCATTAGATCTGCTCGGCAGTTTATTACTTGGGGTTTGTTGAAAAGTTACTTAGGCTGGCCTTCAGTGAAGATAGAACAACGGTAGTCATTGGAAACCCAATGAGGTATTTTGTATTAAATAACCAGCTGCAAATCTGCATCAACATTTTTAAATTTTGAGTTTCTTTTTTGTAAATGTACAAATGTGTTTCAGCATGTTGTCTGAATAGGTCCACTTGTTTTGAAAATGTGTCATGACAGACAGATGTGTGTACTGTACTACAGGCACTGGTGAGAACATCTGCTTTGTTATCAATGTTCTGTACGGTATTTGTTACTTCCCGCACCCTGCTACATGTAGAAAATAATAATAAAAAACAGTAACAGGGTAAGAATGTTATTTTGAAAAGTTTCCAGTCCTAGAATTTAAAGGGAAAAAGTGCTGAAATTGAATAAATTAGAAATACCCCAAGGATCCTTCCAGTTCTTTGCATCATCAAACAGCTGCCTGTTTTGGATTCATGACAGTCGGTGTGTGCAGTCAGCAAAATGTGTTTATAACCCGGGGTTATATTTGACTTGGACAGTGCGCTTTCTACCTCTTTCATCTGGAATATGAATGGCTTCACTCTGAAAGACATGTCTGAATAAATCACACTGTCGTCAGTGTCTGTGGACGTGGGGAGGTCTTAGAAGAAACCTAGCCTTCACGTACTCGCTGAGTCTTTGAGTGGCCTCCACTGTAAATGCTGCACTTCCTAAACACCCCAGTCATTCCAACATTAAGACAATTACTTTGGTCACAAATCAGATGCCTTGATCTGAGCGTAACTACATTGCTTTTACTTCAAAGACGAAGGTGAAATCAATACACATTTTCTTCAAATTTGTCGATTCTGAATAAATACATGAAAATGACTTGTAAGTATTTATTCCATAAAATGCATAAAATGGTACAATTTTTAATATGACATCACTGAGAATAGATCTGCTGGCATGGTGTTAATTGATGGTGCCAGTTGTCACTTCCTCTACAGACAGCTTCCTGTTAAGTATCTTCAAGTGCATAGGGATTTTGTTTCCACATTTAATGTCAAACTAATTTACTCTCCTCCTTCTGAAAATTCTTCCATGAGTTCTTGACTCTGGTATATATTTTTTTCGGCTGTAGCCTCCTTTTCAAAGCGTCTAAATATTGCCAATTCTCACTGAATGTGATTTGCGTAAATAGTGGAATTCTTAGGTTTGAGTTTGTTTTTTGCTGTGTAACCCGAACTCCTAATCAAACTGCTGCTTATCTGTGAGGAATAGCTAACAGCTACCTCGGGGATACCAAGGTATTTGCATGCATGTGAACTTTCGTATGTGACATTCACAACTGAAACTACTAGTCTTTTTTGGAATTAAGCCCTGTAACACAGAGGGATCATTTGGTTTACTAGTTCATGGGGAATTAAATTACTGCTCAACGAGGTTGTCATAAAATCCACTGGTTCTGAGCCCAGACCTTGAAATGTACGTATGGTGAGATCTGTAAATATGTGAACAAACAGGATTTAAAGGCCAGCAACTCCTACACAGTTCATTTGATAAGAAAGCACAAACCCTCCAATAAATGCACAAATTGGTCTATAGGCATTAACAATCATGTGGTGTAAACTGTGTTGGAAATTACGGTCCTTAAATTGTGAATCTGTCCAAATATTTGCAGCCCTCACTGTAGCTGGGTATGTCTTTAAATCAGACGAAAATTACTAAAATAAGAAATTGTGATGACTGCACAAGTCATCAACTCATTCCTAAAAGACAAACTTCAGTACAGCGGCAGAATTGATGACATTTGTGTCAAGAAAGGCTCCTCAGTGGTCATTGAAACAGATGAAACTGTGGTGCGCTCTTTTAGCTTTATAATGTCCCGACTCAGAGAAGTACCAAAGCTGTTCTACTCCGGTTGTCTAAATTCTGAATTTCTGCATTCTACGCTTGAATGACTGGTTGAAAAGCTTCCGGGTGATTTTTAAAGCTTTGCCTTGTGAGCGTGTATTTTCTACCCATTTATCCCACCTTTATCTGAACCGGCAAGTTGCCTTTGAATGGTGGCCATTGAGAAGAGGCACCGACTGTTGTAATAAAAACTTTCTTACTGTGCCATGATTCCACCTCTCTGCTCTCGCAGCCGAAGATATCCCTCTGTGGTTTAAATCTTTCAATGTTTTTTATATATATATATATATATATACATGGCTTTTGTATGTAGTAAAGATGCATAAATCACTTATATACTGTATAATGCTCCAATGATACATTTTATTTTTGTATCTATACAGTGTATCTCATTTTGAAAAGGGTTTGAAAAAGACCTTGGCAGTTGTCATCAGTACAGAATATTTATAGTGTGCAAGAAAAACCGGCAAATGTTTAATCTCCATCTGAGTTATAATCAACGAGCTCCCTGCTTATGGTGTAGCGGTTTGATGCCAACAGCCCTTCCCTGCTGGGTGGATGTCCTGGTGAAGTCAATAGTTCGACAGGTTGTTGGGAGAACTCTATATACTCATCAATTAGGTCTTATTTCTGTGTGTGTGTGTGTGTGTGTGTGTGTGTGTGTGTGTGTGTGTGTGCGCGTGTGTGTGTTTGTTTCTGTGTGTGTATGTCTACGCATATTTGCCTGTGCGTGTCTGTATGTGTGTGTTTGTGTCAGTGTGCATGTGTGTGTATGTTTGTGTGACTGTCCTCTGTCATTAAGTTCTATGATCATGAATGGCTGTAAGTTTTGATTGTTCAAACTCATTAGGTCTCCCTGTAGAACTCAATGCTTCTCTTGTTAACATATCTGTTCTGCTGTAATTAAGATGTCTATAATATAGACTGTCTCATTTGGCTCTCCGCTATAGCACAGAGATCCACTCCAGTGAGAGACCGCTGAGCCACCTTCTTGTGGACCAAATAAACCAGATCATGGACCTAGACATTGCTGTGTGGACGAATGATATGACTTTACATCAATTGTATGTTTTGGGCATTGAAAAATTTCCACTAGCCCAAGTGTAATTGGGTTTTAATTTTGTCTGTTGTAATAGTTTATTTTTATTCACCTGTGGAACTGCAGGTCTGTATTTTGCCTTAGTGAGTCATTACTTCTGCATTATCAGATGTATATTGCAATTCCACCAGCAGATCGCCAACTTATCAACATTGATTAAAACTTCTGAATTACTTGGGTATATTTTGCTGACATTACTATATTTATGAGCAGAGGATAAGTTCCTTTCAAGGTCAGAAGTTTATTTCTTTCAAATCTTGAACATGTGACCAGGAAGTTTGTGTCAATCACCAAGGTGATGTTATGCTTCAATTTCGACCAAATTTTTCATGCCTGTGATTTACTAAAAATGGTTTCAATTTTTGTCTAAACAAACATGGATCTAAATAGTATACTTCAACCTCGAATTCATCATTTTTAATGTGTTATTATGTAAACTGAAGAGGTCCAGCCAAGCTTTATATTGACATATAATTAAAATCACAAGGGCCTTCATTTGATAAGTGTTGTTTAATACTGTGCATGCTGTTTTGCTTTGCTTTAATGACAGAAGTTACAGTTTTTTTCCTGGGTAATGTGTCACATGATGGGCTCCATTTGTTAGTCTCAGTGTAGCACTTTCTTACAGTGAGCATAATCAGAACGTGATGTATGAAAAAATCAACAATTTGCCCGACATAATTATGGTTCAATTAATATTGTTTCACAACAATGACAAGCCGCTCTATTCATATAATTTTGTACTGTCAAGGACAATGTTGGGGAATTGCCAGTGTATTCATTAAGGCCTGTATTAATACCGGCTCAGTGACATCTCTCGCTTCTCTTGTGACTGTGAGCCCCATCAGAGAAATTACACTTTTTCATTAACAAGTCTGTAGCTGCTATTATTAATGCATAATGGGTCTCCATGCAACATGCAGAAATTATTTTAATCATATCTCTCAACGCCAGGCTTCAGAAGCCGTGCAAGTGCTTTTTTTTGTCTAAGAAAAATAATTCTTGAGAGCAATCTTGGTTTTTTCCCTTTTTCAAAGATACTGCAAATGGCAATGCTTGACTGCTTTTCTGGGGATCATGAGGGAGATGGTTATGACTACTGCTTCAGCATGAATGACAGATTGAATTTGTGAATGTAACCTATTTGTGGCCAAGTCATTATTGTCATCTGGACTGTGCGTTTATATGATGCGATTGTGATTGCTTACATATTAGTGACTTAGTCTCAGGCTACGCTGTTTAAGTACTTGCAGACTCACCCAAACTGACTTCCTCTGGAGTCCTATGGCCACAGCTTTATCCAAACTCACCTGCTGAGGAAGATTTATATGTAAAATTCATGCGCTTATGATGACAAAAGAGGAGATAACTCGTGAAACATCAGAATATCGAACCCGCTTTCCCTCTGAGCAGGTAGCGAGAGTGAATTAATCACATTGTGGATGACTTGGTTCAACTTTGAGAAAGACTGCGACAAAAAACCCATAAAATGATTGCAAACGCTGCCGAGAATGACAAGCATTATCAACAAAAATTAATCAGGCGCATCGTCTTGTGAACTCAATTAATAATGTGCAACAACAGGCCCTTTTTTTTTTCTTCAGATGAAAATTAATTAGTAGAGGGAAGGTCATTTAAAGATGCTGACATCACTCACCGCAGTGCTGTCGCACTTCTAATTATTTGTCTTCCAGGCTTGGCTGATCAAAAATTATTGCAATACCTGGGCAACATTTAGAAAAAGCCTCTTGTTTAAAGCTCTTTTAATTAGACCTGGTGCTTGATTAATGCTTTGTGCGCAATTTGGGTGCATCCTTGTAAGGATTTGGACAGGACGTTTTTTTGGGGGTATGATAGCGTGAAAGGCATTCGGCAAAGGGAGTCTTTTGCATCCACTTATGTCACATTGCTGCAACTAAAAGTTTGTTTACTGTGAGATCACCTGTGGTGGTAAATGAAGTCTTTGTACACCCTGACAAATCATCCATTTTCAGGACAAAATGTTGTGCAGTTATTGTTTGTGAGGCTCGACCCTGAAAACAAGTGTCCTTCACAATTCAGCATCCAGTGCGTGCAGATGCTCAGAAAAAATAAAGGCATTGTTTAGAAAATAAAAGAAAAAAAAGGACAAAATTGGGCTATTTTGAAATCAAGCACTCTCCATAGTACACTCAAAAAAAATGAGACCCCATGAAATGTTAGATCTACTTTATAATGTTATGTCAACTGGTTCCACAAAACTGAGTTAAGTACATTCCACTCAATGCAATTAATTAAGCTGGCCTGAAATGTTAGAAGTCAAAAAAAGGGTACGCAGAGCTACTGCATGGAACCAGTTGACATAACATTATTAAGTAAATCTAAAATTTCATAGGGTTTCATTTTTTTGAGTGTACTTTGAGGAGGCTGAAAGTAATTAAGAAATATAATTGTTTAGAATTTAGTCCCGGGTAATTCGCTGATTGATGTTGAGATGGACTGTTAAAGCATTACAGGTGAAATTTCAAATCACTGCCATACTCAACCTAACCAAAAAAAAAGGAAGAAAAAGTTGCTGTTTAGATTTAAACCAGCAAATACTCAAGAGCCTGTTACTGAATCATTATTGCGGTGATGAGTACGTTTCAGCTGGCAATAATTATTTTAATTCGGACTGATTCAAAAAAAGATGTCATTGTGTTTCAAGAGGGGCAAAGGATTTCAGCTCAGGTGATTGCTGAAATCACTGGCATTGGGTCATGAACTGTCCAACAATTAATTAAAACCTGGAAGGATAGCAGTAAACTGTACATTTTCGCAGAAGAAATGGGTTGGAGAAAAATGATGACTGATCTGATCGAGGATCACTAAAATGCTCAGTGAAGTCTCATCTTTATAAAATCAACAGTATTCAACTAACAGAATCAACTATTTTTAATTATGAAGGTAAGAGTATTTTTACAAGCGTGATGCAAGGAGAACTTGGAGGAGTGGGACTGAACTGGTGCGTGGGCACAAGAAAGCCACTTGTTGGTGAGGCTTATTAGGAAAAAATTACTTCAATTTGCAAGGAAGCATAAAGGGCAATTTGTTTTTAGCATTTTCAGAACATCTCAATTGAATTACTTAAAGCAAAAAAATTTCAAATTTTTTTTCATTATTAAATATATTCTTATAGACAAGAGCTTAAATTTCAAATTCAATGTCCATTTGAACTTCACACAAAAGCTAGGTGCTTCCTAGGAACTCACATACAGTTGCCGAATGTCTTGTATAGGTGAAATGGTCAAGCTGGGAACAGTTAATTAGTTGCATGTAAACTAAAGTCTCAGAATATGGAAGCCCAAAGTGGACAATATTCAAATGAAAATGTAATCCCAATATTACGTTATAATTATCCACTTATGAATTAGTTGTTTGAGGCAATATTAAATCAAAAATACATTAATCCAATTATCACTTTCATTTTCACATGCACATGTGTGAAATCTATGACTATATTCAAATGATAATGAAAAGCTGTTTGACATTGAAGATAGGGGAGAAACCGAATCACAGTGATTAAGTTTAAAAATGATGACAAACATTTCCCCAAACTAGCGTCAGCAGGATGAGGAAACGGATAGCGTTTTATCTGGAGTAATGTAAAACGCTGAAGCACACATGGAAGGATAATGCTGCTTTAACTAGCTATGAAATAACATGTCTCAGGCTGAACTGCCAGCTTGTTCTTTCGGGAAAAAAGCTGCTGATGGTGAAAGAGTTCTTGTGGGCGAGATGGCGTTGAAAGTGACAAATCAGGCCTGGAAGAGCTTCTCCAGTAGGCATCATAGCTAGCTAACTGTACCTAAGTGATTGCTTTTAGACTCACTAGCAAGCTAGCGAGCGTCTCTGAGATCAACGAGCACACTTGGGTTGTAGTAGCACAACACTGCTGTGAAGCCTTGGATAAGTTCATGCATATTACAGCTAGCTCTGTTAAAAGAGTAGGCGCAAAGATCAAATCATTTCGCTTTAATGTGATGATCACTTACAAATATTTTCCTTAGATAACGTTAGCTAGCATACTAGCTGCCGAGGTGGCTACCTCCAAAGTGCAACGTAGCCTACTGAGCGATGCCACACAATATATAGCAGCCCAGCCATCATGTCATTATCAGTAAGTCTCCGTGCGTACAAGCGCTATCCAGAAGCTGATTGGTTGGTATGCAAATGAGGAACATGGTTTCTGTTCGCGCCCCTAATGAGTGACATCTTAGAGGAAGGACCCGCCTTGATGAGACACTGACAGATTGCATTTTAATTTTCATTGTGTCCCAAAAAGAGCATGGTGACATGTATTTGAAAACACAATGGACTGGGAGGCGCTGTTTCCCTTACTGCGTTTGAATACTGTCCCATGTATTGCAGGATAAGTCTTTGAAAATGAAATGTCAAATGACGTCATCATTATTATGTCATTATTATTTCCAAGTGATTAGAAAACAGCATTTTCATTATCATGCTGACCCTAAAAGAGCGTGATGACATGTAAATGTAAATGCAATAGGCTGGGGGTGCTGTTTTGCTTATTTCATTTGAATATTGTCCACTGTATTGCGGAGCATGACTTTGAAAATGAAATGTCAAACAGCTTTTCATTATCATTTGAATATATTCATAGATTTCCCATATGTGTATGTGAAAATGAAAGTGATAATTGGATTAATGCATTGTCAATTTAATATTGTCTCAAATAACTCATTCATAAGTGGAAAATTATAATGCAATAGTGGGATTACATTTTCATTTGAATTATTGTTCACTTTGGGCTTCCATAGTCCCACGCGGAAGGACAGGGGTATGTTAATTCGCGAGCTGGCCAGACAGCATCATGATTTTCCTCATTTGTTCTACTGTTAAAAAAATTGGAATGTACTTAAGCAGCATTACCCCCACCTCATCTTACACTCTTCTTTCTTTTTTTGGCCCATTTTTAGTCCACTTGGTCAAAAAGCCCAAGGGGCTTATGCTATGCTTGGGGTCTTTTGTGATGGTCTGTTGTGCGTGCGTCCGTATGTAAACTTCTAGCTTGTCTGCACTCTAGCGTCTTCAGTTTTTCACCGATCCCGTTCATATTTCATATGTGTATATATGGTCATTAGGTCTAGACCAAATTCGACTTTGACCCAAATCGGACCGATAGTTTGGTGAATAGGGGGCGTTCCATTTTGGCCAAGCGGGCGCAGTGGCTTTGCCACTATTTTTTTTGTTTGTTCTTTGATGACTGCATTTTCAAATAAGTCTGTTTCATAGGTCATCGTGTTTCCCATAAATATCCAGAAAAAGAGCACAAGCGGAAGTACATTTTCTGTGTTATGAGCAGAAAATATGCAGCCTGTCCACCATCAATTTCAACATAAATCAATTAACTAATGTAGTCCTCTACATATATCTATTTACATATTAAACATCGGTGGATTGAAAGCTTAAAAATATCACTTCCCACAACTGAGATTTAATTGTCCTTACTGTTGCTTATAATACTAAAAATATTTTTGCACTTCTCACTCTTGTGTTCTTATTTTCTTTCAACTACCACAGCGATCATACCACAGCCATGAGTTGAATTTTGAACGGATCTCCTCACACGTGGGCTCGGGTGGAATTGCGCCCCCAGTGTTTCCGCCACTCGTCATCAAGTACTTGAACAGCAAGTTTTGTTCAGATTTTGTTCCCTTTCCAAACCTGCACTAACCACTAAAAATCATCCCTGCACACTCCTGAAACCTGCTTGTTCTAGAAAAGCGGACATAATATTCAACATTATATTGAACTAGATGATATTAGATTTATGAATTTGCGTGTCCTTCATTTTCCCCACTGATCCAAAGTTGGTCGGGATATGTCTGAAAGTTTGCCGGGACATATCCTGACCATCCCTACCCAAATCTACGCCGATGTTTCAGATCATCAAACTGCAAAGATGGCGTGAATGAACACAAAATTCTGCTTTGGGATGCTCATTTCATTTATTGCCGTTGAAGAGTTATTCAACCTATAACTCGCCAAAAAATAATGACCCCCCCGAAACCTAATAACTGTTTAGCCACTTTTTGTGGCCACAAATGCGATCAAACTTTTGTGATAACTGGCAATGAGTCTTTACTATCACAGTGGAGAACTTTTGGCTTACACTTCTGAGCAGAACTATATTCATTCTGCCACATAGTAGGAATTTCGAGCACAAACTGGCTGCTCAATGTCATGCCACAGCATCTCAATCAGATTAAAGTCAGGACTTTGAGTAGGCCACTTGAGAACCTTCATTCTGCTTTTTTAAGCCATTCAGAGGTGGACTTGCTTGTTTGTATTGGATCTTTGTCTTAGTGCATAACCCAACTGTGCTTGAGCTTTAGGATACAAGTTGATGTCTGGATATTCTTCTGAGGATTTTCTGGGAGAGAGAGAAGAATTCATGTTTCAATCAGTTTGGACAAGTAGCACAGGTCCTGAAGCAGCAAAGCTCCAGACCATCACGTTTTCTCCACCATGTTGGAATGTTGGTCTAATGCTCTTATTGTGGAATGGTGTGTTAGCTTTTTTGGCAAATGTAACAAGACCCATGTCCAGGCCTGGACTGGACATTTGGCGTACCGGACAATGCCCGGTGGGCCGACACACGTTTTGGGCCGTTGCAATCATAGTTTATAAAACTGTACTAACATCGATAATTTTGAAAGACCGCACCGGCCTTTAAAACACAGAAAGCGGCCCATTAGTTCATTTTCTGCACTGACACAGGGCTGGCCCAATGGAATCTCTGAGCCCTCTCTCCTCGGGGGAAAAAAAAGCGCATTCGCGTACAACTGGTAGACAGCCAACGGCCTTTACGAAAGTGTGCGGACGGTAAACTCACATACTTCTGCTCTCAGTAGAATCTTAAATGAAAGAATATCGATATGTACTTACCGATTACCCATCCTTAGGGTATGAGGTTTAAAGATATTTCCCACTGTAGAGATTGTTCGATGTCATTATATAAGGCAATACATGATTTATATAGCACTTTTTATACTTCTACTTCACTATTCGGGTTATCTTGCATCTTGGCCATTTTTCAGTATCTACTTATATTTTTGTTTTATGATATAGGAATTACCGAAAAACTGTATTTCTGCAGATAAAAATAAAACGATGCAAAGGCATAAGCCATGTACAGAGTAAATCATAATAATCCCACCCCAAACCACCCAACCACCTCATCCATCAAAGGTAAAAAAAAAAATTATATTATAAAATTATATATATATATATATATATGTATATGTATATACAACCCCAATTCTGAAATAGTTGGGATGAAGTGTAAATTGTGTATAAATTCAAAATGCAATGACTTTCAGTTCACGAGCCAATATGTTTTTTTTACAATAGAACATAGATAACATTTCAAATGTTGAAACAGACATTTTACATTTTTATCCACAAAATAAGCTTCTTTCAAATTTTATGGCTGCAACAGGTCTCATAAAAGTTGGGACACCGGCAAAAAAGGGCTGAGAACGCAATTAATATATAGAAGAATCAGCTGGAAGAACATTAAACAAGTAATTAGGTCTGTGGGCCAAGGCTCATTTAAAATGGACTGTAGGAAAGTGGCAAAGTGTCCTGTGTCAGACAGGTCCAAATTTGACAGTCTTGTTGGAAATCATGGGAGTTTTGTCCTCCGGGCTAAAGAGGAGAAAGACCATCCCTCCTGTTATCAGCATTCAGTTCAAAAGCCAAGATCTCTCATGGTATGGGGATGCATTCGTGCATATGGTGTGGGACACTTGCATGTTTTATAAAGCACCATGAATGCTGAAAGGTATATCAAGGTTTTAGAGCAAGATATGCTCTCCTCCAGATGACATCTATTCCAGGGAAGGCCTTGTGTATTTCAGCAGGACAATGCAAAACCACATACTGCAGCTGTTACAACAGCATGGCTTCATAGTAGAAGAGTCCGTGCGCTGAACTGGCCTGTCTGCAGTCCTGATCTTTCACCGATTGAGAACGCATAATTAATAATTGACGCATAATTAAACAAAAAGTCTGTCAAAGGAGACCCAAAACTCTCCAGCAGCTGGAAGCCTGTATTAATTATTAGCCAATTAATAAACTCAAGAAACTTGTCTCCTTAATGCCCAGACGCTTCCACTCTGTGTTAAAAAGAAGAGGAGGTGCTACAACATGGTAAACAGGCTTCTGTCCCAACTTTTTTGAGACCCGTACCAGCCATCAAATTTGAAATGAGCTCATTTTGTGGATAAAATTGTGAAATTTCCCTGTTTCAACATTTGCTATGTTATCTCTGTTCGACTGTGAATAAAACACTGGCTGGTGTGATTTGAAAGTCAGTGCGTTTTGATTTTATTCACAATTTACACTGTCCCAACTATTTCGGAATCGGGGTTGTGTGTGTGTATATATACATACACATACATATACTATATACATATATGCACATACATACACATTCCTATACAGATAAAAAGTAAAAAAAAAAGTGCAAAATAATATAAAATTAAATGCATACTGCAATTCCATGAAATAAACTAAGTACAACAGCGTGCAGAAAACAGAGTGGTATTAATCAGAGGAGTATAGTGCCGATGTAAAGCAAAGCATATGAGTCAATTAACTTTATGACCTTTTTTCAGACCGATCAATGTCAACGATTTTGTTTCTCATCTGCTTCTGGATTTCTTTAGATTGCAGTATAATGTGCTGCGTTTTTCATACTTTGCATTGCCAGCTAGGTTTTATGATGCTTAGATTCAGCCGGGCTGGCAGTACTCATGCCTTGAGTTTCATGTGAAATTAAACCCTATCATCAATTAAATTTGTTTAATTGGTTGATTTATTTTCTAACGGTACAAGTACAGTACTTTTTAACATAGGGCCAGGTATTTCTTCAACGAATTAAATCATCATTGAAAAACTGCATTTTGTGTTTAATTGGGTTACCTCTGTCTAATATTAAAATTAGTTTGGTCTGATACATTTAAGTGTGACAAATATGCTAACATAGAACGAATTGGGTTGGGGGAAAATACTTTTAGACCACACTGTGAGTGGGCATGAGGAAGCCTGTAGAGTGCGTATGGCAGAGGAGGAGCTCTGACACATGGTGATATTGTGTGCCAGTCTCCAGTCAGAATAAATAGGAGAGCATGTACTCAAGCAATTGTCTCAGGCTCTGTTTGTTTAGTGCCTTTTGTGGTGTGGTTAGGTTGGCTTAATTTCAAATATTGACTAAAATGTTGTCAACTACTCTAAGACCCTCCAAGATCCAGGCTCAAAACCAGAGGTGCCTCTAATTTGTGGAATAGTTTGCCGCTTAATATTAGAACCGCTCTGTCCCTCGAGAGTTTTAAATCCCAACTGAAAACCCACGTCTTTGCACTGGCTTTTAATCCGTGATGTCTTTGTGTTGTATTTAATTTGTTTTTATCTCATATGTATTGTTGTGTTTAATTTGATTTTATTTATTTTATTTCTCAATTGTTGTACTTTACATGGAACTTAAAACTTGTACAGAATTTTTGCAACAGGGTTGTTTTAAATGTGCTATAAACTATGACCCTGAACTTGACCTTGACCTTGTCTGTATTGAATTTAAGGTACATGGTGGTGTGGCTGTGGTACAGGGGGGGCGCTGTTTGCTCAAGCCCCTGGCTTGTAGAGTTTCACTGTCTTTTGCTTTACACAGATGATGAAAGTGGGTATATACTGCGCTGCACAGTGCATATGTATCTGGACACAATTTTAAACTCTTGTCCTGCACATTATATTTTAAAAATGATGAATACGATGTTGTAAAAGAGACCACACCAGGACATCCATATTGTGTGGAATAGGAATTGCGGCACTTTATAGATGCTGTCTCTGTTGGTGGAGTTTAGGACAGTGGAGGGTGTATCCAGAGTGATGAAGTGAAATTAGATGTCCGCAAAGCACTGACGACCACAATTATTTATCACCGCTCACGGCAGTCATCATGCATCAGAGTTTCATTTGGTTTCACCATTATTGTTTGTGTCATGTGGACAGAGGCAATAAAAGTGTATGATGCCGGGGCATATTAGGTAGCTTTCAGAGTGTAACATGATTGTTACAGGCCAAATTTAGCACGTGACTAATTTAAAACAGTCCCTCCAGTCTGGTCTGCGAACAGCTGCATATAGTACTTTTTCTGACTGTCCATCATACTGATCTTAGTTTTATTGCACCTCTTCAACCTGCTCACTTACACCAGAGAAGTGCTTGCCTCTTCTTCTGGAAGATTCTATGCTTGTATTCGGTACAGCTTGATTACCATAAATGTCACAATGTCTCATTAATTTACGTCGGCAGCGGACTACTGGAGGGTAATGGCCTTGCAAACCCAACAGTGCATAGTACATCATAAAATGTCTTTTAATTGTTTCATGAGTGTCATAGTAAAATTTGTGTTTTGCACATATTTGGGTGTAATAAATAGATGTTGTAAAACCGCTGAGGTTTATTGGTGAGTTGCTGGTCAGGTGGTCTGAATATTTGTGCTTTACTGCATCAGGGCATAGCTACCGAAGAAAAGCGTTTAGAGGGTCATGTACTGCTTCAGTGTTTAACCACAATTCTTTGCCTTTTTGGTTCTGCAGTCTAACATATTGGATTTTAAAACAATGAGGTTGATGTAGATGCTGTTCTCTTTAATTTGTGGGTATTTTCATATATATTGCATGAATCATTTTGGAACTGCAACCTTTTTCAGGCTGTCTCATATAGATATATATAACACAAGATTGCTGATGGGGTACACTCAAGTAAAGTAACTGTTCCAGCAGCAGATACACCTGGAAGTGTAATTTGCACGTATAGTCCCATTCATTTTCACCTACCTTAAAATGACATATTCAAAAACACTTGCGTGTGAGTCGGTGTTATATTGGTATTGCTGTGCAGAGCAACATATGCGCCCTTCTTGGGGGAAAGAGGCACAATCACAAAAGGAAAGACTGATAATGCGACTCGGCAACAATGTTAAACGTGCAACCAGAGTTAACGTGACCGAGGCTTTCCATGACCCTCTGCTAGGCTAATTGCCTGGAAATGTTCGTTGTTATTAGAAACGTTGATGTGTGCTTGTTGATGTTATCAAATTACTGTCTGGTCTCTTCACTTCGTTGTACCCTGATTGAGCATATTTGCAGTTAACCGAATTGTTAATACTGAATCATGTGGCTAATGCCAACATTGTTAAACGGAGGCGCTAGCTAACTCTAGCTACTCCTTTAATAAGCGTCACCTTTGCCTCTGTCACGTCAAAACACCTTCAAAAGTGTTGCGAGCATCAAATTAAAAATGAGCATATATTTTTCAAAAACAATAAGATTTCTCAGTTTTAGCACCTGATATCTTTCTGATATCTTTGCTACTATTGAGTACTAATTCTATGTGTGCTATTTTCAATTAAATATATGGTTTAAATGATTTGCAAATCAATGTATGCTGCTTTTATTTACATTTAACACAATGTCCCAACTTCTTTGGAAATGGGGTGGGTTTTATTAATTTGATTTGTTCAAGTTATGAACAAACTATAGAAAAATTAGCTAAATATATTTATCACTGCAGTAAAATGTACAGATTGTTCACTGTAAATTGTGTGTTTGACTTCATTTAGATATGTATTTTAAAAATGTCAAGCGCAGTTGTTATTGTTTGTATTTGCTTTGGGCCTGTGGCCCTCTCAAATAAATGTAGGTATTGTGTCGTCCAGAAAGGAGCGGGGGGTGAGTTCAGGAATGCGGGAAGTTTTTATGAACACATTTATTCATCTCTCCGGCATATAAATCAGGGGTTTATAGGTATCTACTTGTCTGTTTGTCTGTCTGTCTGTAAACGTTTTTGTCAGGAGCGTAACTTCTAAACCATTTCATATTTTCATTAAAAAACTTGACACACAAATGAACCATTTGCTGGATTTTAATCGCACCCTTTGACATTTTGGAATTCTTCACATTATTATTTTTTCAGTAAAAATAAAAATTTTGTCAGGCCTGTGGGGTATGACATTTGATGGCTCTTGCTTGAGCTATGGGACAGACCTTGTGTGTATCACCAGAATCATGAGTTTTATGCACAGGTTTGGCTTTGATCTTGTTGCCCACATGGGCTTTTGGGTTGTGGTGTTATCTGCTCAGCAGGAGGTGTAGGATATCTTATTTACCTACTTGACGCCAGGCCGAATTATCAGCGGGGGTACCACAAAATAAGAAGTTCGTTATTTATGGTATTGTACGAACGGTGCATTAGAGGGTCGCAGAGTGATCGCAGATGGAAGGCAGCGGTCATCTGCGTCATAGACCAGCAAATTAAAAGTGAAATTAACTGAGAAAACTGAATATTAATCCAGTCCTCCCCCTTCCTCGATTTCCAACTGCAGACCCCCTCAGCTAGCTATGTGACCCCTGATGACCCCAAACTTGATAGAAATGAGTGGTCCCACAAAATGTCGTCCACTGATAGCGTAGTTTCAGAATAGAATACCACTTATCCGTTTTGCCTTAAACTTTAAGTTCAAAGTGAATGAATTTATTCATGTATAATTATATTTCTTTGGAAATTAAAGTTAGGTATGAATGCTGATTGAAAAATGCACTGTTATATGTTAAAACACATTTGACATGAGCAAATGCACAAAAAGTAAAATCATTACATGCCTTTGATAACTTGGTCCATAGAAAATTCTCACGGCTGAACTCAAAAATATCGCCCTGCCAGTTCAATCTGGTGAAGTAATATTTAGTTTCACTGCCTGTAAACCCAAGTGTAACTGCTCTGTTGAGAAGGTTCTCAAGAGTGTCTTTGTAAAATTGTCTTTTTCTTTTTTTTTTACAAACCTGATGATGTGTTTGCTATTTCGCAGTTGAAGACCACAATGGAAAAATGATTTTTCCACATTTTCACATTGTGGAGAAATGATGAATTAAAAATTCAAAATGATCATAGAAACGAAACACTGTAAAAATGTGCAAAAAATATAAAATAAATGAAATATTATAAAAATATATAATATGATTATACATTATTGTAAGTATTATAGTAATATATAAAATACAAAAGTATACAAAAATGCAAAATTTGGACTCTGATTGTTTTTCGTTTGTGGTCTTCAATTTTGTACCGGGTCTTGGAAATCAAATGATAATACAGCTAGTCTTTCAATTAGTACATTACTGAATTTAAAATGTCATTATATTACCAATTAGATATGTGGACTATGATTGCCTCTACCTTCAGACCAGTATTTGTATGGTTCCCATATGTTCTGATAATAAAATATTTGTGAAATTTGAACTGTGGATTCCCATGGATGTAATATTAATATTTTCAGCCCATTGTCACTCTTGTGATATGTAAATGGTAATGTATTGTCCACAGAACTGGTAGGGCATATAAATCATAATAATTGTAATGAACGAGCCGTCTGTATTTCTTTATAAATAACTCACTGAGTTTGTATTCATATTTGAAGTATTCCATCGTATTTCTAATGCCATAAACATCACAACTGAGTCTGTAGCAAGTCTAGTGAAGGACTGAATCCCTTCATTAACCTTGTGTTACAACTTTCATGTTTTTAGTTATTGACAATCAATTAATTTGAGTGGAAGAATTTTTCATAACTGTTACATTTTAGATTCTTGATTCTTTAGATCTGTCTCAGATCTTGACGATTTTTTGTAATTAAAATTTACTGAATACTTCTCAACAAACTAATAAATGCAATGCAAACCTTTCCAAGGAGAAGCCTTTAGCAACATTATGTAAAATCTGTGTAGCTTTTACGCAGTTTTTGGGCAAATCTCTTCACTATTATTTCAATCCAGTCATTTGAGTTAAACTAGTCAGGGCAATATTAGAAAACGAGCCACACCAGTAGAGGGCGCTGTGATGGTTTTCTCTGGACTACAGTCTATAGAATGGACATTCAGTATCTACAGTAGGCTACTTCCTGTGAAGATTCAATTCAGGGCCTGTAGAAAATCGATAATGAGCTGAATGGCAAGCAGGGCTGATATAATGTTCAAATGTATTGTGACAGATATTTAATGTCCCAAGACACTTTGCAGATGATCTGTCTTTTGAGTTGGGAAACCTGATCCTTTATTTCGGATTCTAATCCTAGTAAACTCAAACTTTTCATCTGAGTTTTCCCTTTTAGTTTTTTTTTTCATATTGAGGGACAGTGGCACATTCATATGCTGTATTTGCTGGTAGCAGCACTACACTGATGCTACATCACACTTATATTGAGAGAAATACTCACATCCAGAATACTATGTGTTTGTGACCATAGCATTACGTCAAATGGAAAATATCTAGATCTTGTGAATCATTTATACACATTTCCCTGAAATTCAGCAGGACATATTTAGGATTGTTTGAAACCTTGGGATCTCCACTAAGATTTAAACTAGGACTGAAGTTCCACTGGTCTGAATACTTCAGCTGAATTTGATGTGATCCATATATGGGTCCACTGGTTTTATGGGGTTAAATACAAATCACTTGTTATTCAGTGCTGAAGAGTGAAATAATTCTGTAATTATGTTTGTCGTGTTTGTAAACTGTTAGATACTATGTTCATTGTATTTGTTGGCTGAGTGAACATTGTTTGGTGTAAATCTGCAGATTTCCCAAAGGGCATGTTTCCATTAAATCTGAGAAACTGTTCGTCATCAAATCTTGATTCTTATGCTTTTGAATTGCATTATTGGGCGCACATTTTCAAAACTGCCATTTATAAAATCCCAAAGGCTGCTAAGGCGAGTTGGAACTGTAAACTCACCTATTGTCAACCACTGCTTACCTCAATTTACGATGTGGTAACATTTGCAGGTCTTAAGCAAGGTTAATTAACACCAGGGGCAAAAGTTAATTTACACCACGGTATATTTATCCTCTGAACAAAGCGTCTCCGTGACAACTTGTTATTTCTTTAATTTCACAAGGGTTCAAAGAAAGCACATCTTAAATGGTCCATTCACAGCAAAAGTCTCAGGCCCCTGGAAAGTAGTGGCCATTCTGTAAACCTTTAAAGTTTTGCTGTTGTGTCAGCGGTAGAATCTCTTTTCATGACTACATCAATTCACATTACCTCCAAATTAACAGAGTAGCACTCACAACCTCACAGTACATTTGATCCAAATAGACTTTAAATGCCACTTCTGTTCTTATTAACCTACGGATCGCCGTGGCAGATATTTTCATGAGGCTACCCGGAAAAAACAGGGTGCTAATGGCTTGGTTGTGACAGCGCTATTCACGATGATTTATGATTCTGTGTTTAACTTGATTACTCCACTGCTGACTCTGAATACTATTTCAATTAGCGCGCTGAAGGTCACATCACAAATATCCCTCCATAATCTATTCCTATTAACATTAATGCACCGCATATCCATATCTTTTCACCCTTGTTGATTCAAATCATCCTCGCGCCTAACGGCGAGCTTGTTTACCAGTTTACCAGTTTGGACATATCCGAGATGGTAATTTTTGGTCTTTTGAGAGTTGTCAGTGGCCGTAGTTTGACATGTTGCTTTTCGGAGAGCATCTCAATATAGGCCATGCTCAATTCTGGGTACTGATGTGTTTTTACCTTTATATTTTTTACATGTTTAGAGATAATTATCCATTTAAAACAAAAATGCATCCTGAAAAAATTCAAAGCTCTATTTATTGAGTCGCACTAACCAAGCAGAATTTTTCCATATGGGCCTTAAGTTTTCATAAAATTCCTTCAGAGGTGTTTGAGAAGATTGTTTAAGTGAAAGGAAAGTTAAGAATTGAATGAAATATTGTTCCAATATTTAAAAGACCGCACTGAAACAGGATCCTAGAATTGGAGTTTTTGTTGATTACATATTATTAGCCCACCATTGGTGACGATGGTGGGCTGATAAAATCACTTTTTGTCTGTGGTCCGTCGTCCGACCGTTAATAGTTAACGCTATTCCAAGATACCTATAAAGCTGATCTTCAACAAATTCGGCGTACAGGTTCCCCTTACTGTGTACCAGCGCACCATGTCATTTTCGTCTCATTTGCATATTGAAAATTGCCTACAGGAGATCTTAACTGAATTTTGGCCTTTTGAAGTTTTTTATTGAGAGATGGATCTTTCACAGATTTTGTGATCAAGTTCAATGTATAAATATTTTATAAAAACTAATGTATCTGAGACTGTTGCTACTTCGCGCTATTTAGAAAAGTTGCGAATGTTCGACAGTCAGCGCCAAGATCCGTTCACTGACCTCTTGTTTTTAAATTACTTTCTGTGATATTAAAATGGAAAAACACCAGACTATGGTTTTTGTTTTCTGATCACAGTTCGCCCTCCCTGGTGCGTTTCCTTGCTCTTCAGTGTGTTGTTTTCAGACAAAATAAATTATTTTAAATGATTCTTTGATGTGAGAGCTTAGCGTGCCATTTGACGTTTGGCTCTAATGTATGGACTATTAGACTCCACTGGTAATAAATCAGCAGTAAAAGGGTGTAGCGGTCAGCGGCTGGATCGCTGTCATCACCTCTGTTCCAGGGAGTTGGGGATGTGGAGTTCAGATGCTAGCAACCTCGTATCAGCAGCACACTGGGACATTCCGTTTGTGCTGTAATCTGAAGGAACCCATTGTTTTGACGCTTCAGAAAATTTTGAAAGGCCTCAGACATGGAGTCAAAGCACTGAATTTGGAATTTACAATCCAATTTGCTCAAAATGATTTTACTATGTACTTATGTAGTATAATGACAATATAATGTCACAGGACTGCAAACTGAAACTTTTTTGAGTTTGTGTATAGCTTTAACCCATCCCTGAAAAGATCGACTGGGTATCGTCATGAAAAAAATCAGCGTACGTTGTAAAGGACCGTCATTGGTAACATAACATTGACACGAATGTGTGGCAATATGAATAGAATATTTGAAAATGTATTCCAGTGGCGAAGGCAATTCGATGACTAGCCTGTGCCATTGCCATGCAAATTCACACTCAGGCCATTGCCATGTCTGCGTATTGATTCAAACTGTCTGCTTCCTCCGGTGTGAGGACTTGCTGTCATGCCGACGGCGACATGATTGGCTGAGCTCAGCACAACAGAATTCACTCAATCTGCCAAACTCCACGGACAACAAAACAAGCATACATGTGCCCCCCTCCTCCTTCTCACACACACACACACACACACACACACACGCACATACAAACGCATGCACAAACACACATACCAGCACATGTGTTGCCTGAGAGGAAATGAATCTTTATGGTCTTCCCCATGTTGTGATGTTTGGACCTTGTTTGTGCAGGATGCATGTGTGCGGTATGTAAGCGCGTGCAGAGGTCCTGCTCTATACAGATGTTTTTCCATTCTGTTCGGGCTTAAGAGTGGACAATGCACGCGTGACAGAATTGTTGTAGACATAGATTTGATTGGGGATTTTTTAGTGAGAAAGCCCAGCTGCTTCTTCAGATGTCCTTGGAAAAGGGAATAGTATCCTAACGACAGTAGCAAGCATAGTAGACACAAAGTGTAAAAAAATAATTCAGTCCATTAGCCCCTTTGTGCAGAATACAAATACTGCAGAATACAATTTTTCCTGCTATGCATGAGCCTATTTAGGCTTTATAACTCAGTATTTGTGTCAAAGAGACTCTGGAAAATTATTCCAATTAAACAAGACACTTGGAAATTTAATTACATAATTATTTAGGAATTAAAGTTTGGAATGTACGGGCGCTGACATCTATATTTGCGCAAAGGGGTTGAGGAAAACTGAGCCGTGAATGCAAAAAAATGCATTTTTAGAAAGTAAATCAGGCAGAAGATACTAGTATATGTGTGACCAGTTTAGAAAGTGCACTGATTCAGCTGCCTTTTTGTGGATACGATCCTTTTGTGTTTCTTGCATGAGCACTAATGATCACCACGGTTACACTCTGTTTTAGATGGGAGGGGGGCTCCAGTTCTAGAGGGCCTCAATGTCTTTTAGGTTTTGGTGCATTTCTGCACCAGTGAGTATTTTATTATCAGTAACTGATTGGCTAACGAGTGCACACTCCTTCGTCTCGAGGCATTAATTGGCTGCTGATCGAAACAAGGCCTCTTCACACGTTGTGGCCCTCCATTACTTGAGTTGCCCAATGCTTTGATAAGTAATGCAATGCAGAAACTCTTAATTGTGCTCTTGCTTCAGTGAAGCAGCCTTCTGTATACTCTCGCATCCTGAGCACCATAATTCATTAGACAGTGACTCATTCTCATTAGTCTAGTTCTGTCGGAAGAGTCAATCACAGGATCTGAATCCAACTGAACATGCAATTTACATGCTGAAGAGGAGAATGAAGGTGAAACATTTCCAAGCAGGAACTAAGGATGGCTGCAGTACAGGCCTAGCAGAGCATCATCAGGGAAGGTACCTTGCATCTGGGTATATTAAAAAATATTCATCATTTTTTCATTAAAATGATTACTTTATTCTGCATTACGGAGGGGGGATCTGTATACAAAAAAGTGCTGTAATTTCAAAACGGGTCATCCGATGTGGATGAAAACTCAGCTGACTGTAAGGCTGAGCCCGCCTGATGCCTCACGGCTGTCCGGCCAACTCTAAAACCGGGAACTAGATGAGGACTCACATACAAGGCTGGGGAGTGACGATAAGTTGAATAGCCAAAATAAGAAAGTGCTCATATATGCTATAGATGCCATTGAAGTTGCCTCTGAGCAGATTTTTTTTTCTTACATTATTAAGAGTTATTTCATGATTGACGCTTAAAAGTAATTGTTTGGTCCAGTTAACCTTTCTTTTTCAGCCGATTTAGCAGCTAGTTCAATTCTTACTTCTTTTTCATTCTTCCAGCAGAAATTTCCATTCAAATTGGAAAATCATCAGCTTTGTGCATTATCTGTGCCATTCAACTATATGATTTTTTTTTTTATTCTTTTTTTTTTTTTAACTTGACATATGTTTTTATGATGGCAGTTGATTGGGAGTAAGTTCAAACCCAGCCCTTCTGGAACTCCGACTACTGCTTGAGACTTTCAGCTACAAACTGCTTTCCAACTTTCCAACGAATGAGCTTAAGAGAGTTTACTGATATGAAAAAAATTGATATCTTTTGTCATTTCTGAGAAATATAATTTTACACATTTTTAGAAAATATAATATGACTGTTGGATCCAGTAAGTGAATTATGATGTCATTATGCACTGTAGCCTCCACATACTGCACATACTGTGCATACTAATTGCCTGGACTTAAAAAAAAAAATAAAATATATATATATATATATGTGTGTAACATGTTTCTGTTCAGATCCTCATCATTTATTATTAATTTCATACTCAAATATACTCATATTTACTATAAAACTGTTGAGATTTTTATTCCATTTCTATTGGAGCAATATGACTCAGTCAGATCACACATACTACGTCAGCTTCTGAATTTTCCTCAGAAAATGTGGCCTGTCCAAGTTTAACCAAACCGCCATCTTCTGTCACGCGCACGTTGTAGCGCAAACGGATGATGGGTGCTTTGTCACAATACCAGTCCAGGGGTGCGTGTCCCGAAATGACAGATGCTATCTTACGTAGTTGGACCGATTGACTGTGAATGGACGAACTATGTAAGTTGCTAACTTAGTTAGTAACTAAGCTTTTAGGAAACACACCCCAGTCTGACAATTCACACATAGGAATGATTGAATGGCCAAAGTGACCAGATAGATATAAGGCCACGTGAGAATATGCGGAAACCCCAATTACGTACCCAAATCACAGAAAATGGTTATTTCATGTTCCTAAATGGAAATTTCACTCCTCCAAACATTATTATCCTTGAACTTATTCTTGGTGCCATTATCACAATTGACTCATCCATTATTCCTGGTCAGGGTTGTGGGAGAGCTGGAGAATATCTCAGCACACAACAATGGGTTAAAGGCAGAAACACACCCTGTGCAGTATATTTCTCCATCCACGGGATCATACAACATTCACTGACAGCCCTATGCCAATGGGTGATTTAAAGCTTTCTTTCACCCAAAGTGTGCGTTTTTTTTACTGCGGGAGG
Organism: Gymnothorax reevesii; assembly: GCA_029721435.1. Lineage (NCBI taxonomy): Eukaryota > Metazoa > Chordata > Actinopteri > Anguilliformes > Muraenidae > Gymnothorax > Gymnothorax reevesii. The sequence goes on from CM056587.1 coordinate 34,411,711, forward strand.
AAAGCAGAGAACCCAGAGGAAAGCCACATGAATGCAGGGTGAAGGTGCAAACTTCGGATGGAAACAACAAAACTGTACTTAGCGCTACCCTGAATGACAGTACCATAGTATACTTCCTTAGTTTTTACCCTGCATGGCAGTACCACTGTAAGCTTCCTTAGTTCCCCATCTTGTGTGCCAGCATCATTTACATAATTTGCTAATGTCCTTCCCCGCTTGGGGGTACTATTGTTAATTTCCTTAGTTTCTTATTCTTCTTGGCAGTACCATTGTATTTTTCTTTAGTTTTTTACTCTGCATGGCAGTAGCAGCCGGGCGAGGTATTGTAATGTGTGCAGTTTGTTTGTTTGTCGGTTTGTTCTTTGTCTGTTTATGTGTATGCGTGTGAACAATTACGCATCTACACAGTTGCACTGATTGACTTCAAACTTTCACAATAGGTGTGCAATAGTCCGTATGTGACCTTTTTTTATTTTGGGGTGATCGGGTGAAGGTCAAGGTCAAGCTCAAGTTCACTGGAAATGTCAAAATGGTTTTTTTGCAATAACTTCCATCAAATTCATCATTTTCACATCAAAACAAAATGCTCATCTTTCAATTTTACTTCCAACCAAATGCTGCTTAATGGCATAGCTTTAATAGTCTCCGCAGCAGTTGGGGCTTAAATGTCAGGGGTGTCAAGGTCATTTGTTAAAATAATATATTTTCCATTATAACGCAAAAATGGTTACAAATAGACAGATGTTTTTTATTACCAGCAAATAGGATCTCCTTTATGGGCTTTTTTTGACACCATGACCTTTGACCTTGCATGATCTTCAAGTGAAGGTCACAGATTTTCAGAGGGTTATAACTTGAAAACGCTTCATGGTTGATAGATGTTTACTATTATCAACATATAGGAAGTCCCATGTGGACTTTCATTTGCCACCACCACCTTTGACCTTCAGTGACCTTGATAGTTCGAACTCAAGGTCTCGGATTTTCAGAGGACTATAAGTCAAAAATGCTTGATGATGGATGGATATTTACCATTACCGACATTTAGGAAGTCCCATATGGGCTTTCAGCAGCCAATTTGACCTTTAACCTTCAGTGACCTTGACATATCAAAATCAAGGGTGTGGATTTTCAGAGGGCAGATGAGGTTTGTATTGCCTGGCAACCTTGTTAAGAATTAATTAAGAATGTCCCTGTTTAATTCGTAAGCTGATGTTAAGATGATCCTTGGTAAATGAAAGCAGTGGACCTCAATGACATTTACTTCATGTTTCAGAAAAGAACAAACTCTCTGAGGAACTATTTTACTCTTTAAAGGGTCAAAGGGCATCTAAAGTCGATTGGCAGATGGGACGTTGAAGGTCCAATGTTTACAAACAAATCACATGCTTTTGTTGACATCTTGCATTGTCACATGACCATTTTCATTCATATAAACCAATGTTTTGTGTATATGCATAGATAATCCTTCTATTGCGGTTCGTTTGCACAGGTGCGGCTCGCTGATTGGCCGATAAACAAAAAAAATGTGAATCGACTTTAAATGCCCTTTAAGCTCTTCCTTCCAATGCTGTCTCTTGGGTTAGTAGGTGAATCATTAACATGTCAGTAGGCATTTCTGCCCTTCAACAATTCATTCATCAAGGTCAGTACTAACTTCTTTGCTGAGCTGCTAGAACTCTGGCTTCGGTGAAGGAGAGAAATGTATGTATTTAATTATGTTAATATACAAGTTAAATATAGGAAACTGGATATGTTAGTGTGAAGATTAAGTTATATGACAGTGAATATGTTAACGTGCAAATTAAATATATCAATATTAATGTTAATGTGTAGGTTTAATATTAAAGGTTTACGGAAATATGGGCTCCTAAACTGAGGTAGTTCGTGGACATGTGGAGTTTAAAAAAACTGATGTAGGGGTGTTGTTCCTGGACTGATTTATGCAAATGGTTGAGCCAAAGGAATATGGATTCAGTATTATCTGCTATGATTGAGACCAGGAGCTGACTGCAACTGGGTTAACAGAAACAGGTCCCAATCCTGGAATGTAAGTTGACTTAGAAGCTTGTTCCTGTTAAACTGGACAGAGGAACTGACGTGAGCTGAGGTAACTTGAACGCAGTCCCAATCCTGGACCCTGAGTAGGCTTGGAAGTTTGCACAAGTCAACTAGGTAAAGAGGAAAGCTTCTGCAGCTAATGCTGTCATTAAAGGTTACATTACACTAAATAAAGACAAATAATTTTTACTGGTAATATTGACTGCTTCTTACCAAGAATAGCAAATTACAATCCAGCAACTTTCCACTCAAACCAGGGGCTTTACGTACACATCACAGAGACATCAAGAAGTTTAGCAGCAGTTACACTTTGCCAAATAGCGGATGCCTGGCAGAAACTTTGCGAAAGAAAATAATCCAGTGGAGAAAGTCTCTCTGTTGCTGCTCGAGGCTAAAAATTCAGAAAACTTTGTTGGATTGAAAGGATTTCGCCTGACAAGGAACTCATTTGCCGAACGAGAAACTGACAAGAAACGCATGCGAATGGAGACGAACGGATTGAAAATTTTGCTCTCCGGTGGACGTTGATGGACGTGCATCAACGCTATCCGGCAAGGTTTGACTTTTGCTTTACTGTGAAATGAGACACAGCCGGAGCGGGAATACATGCAAGACATAAACCAATCAAAGAAGACATGCTTCTAATATACGCGCAAGTTGCTTAGTATGAGGAGGAACGGAAGGCATTCACATGAGGGTTGTGACAATTATCATAATGATGAAAGGTAACTCTTTAAGAAAAGTTCCCATGAACTATTGTAGTAATGAACATGAGTTAATGTTGTACAAGTACTTTATGAACTAGTATTAAATGACATGAACACAGTAATAGTTTTTCCCAAATAATAATTAACCTCTTCCACTCGGGCCTCACCATTAGAAGGATTATAGCCTTGCACTCACCTCACCTGAAAGCACATTACTTCTCCAAACCTCTCTTTACGCCCTATGCAGTATAGGTCGAAACATGTTGGCTTTTTTAACTGTTTAGCCATGAAATATTAAATGCTTTTTATCCTTTTTTGCTTCTTTTTGATCTAATTATGCTCTGAGTGCCTGGAATTCTTACATTTTTGGTTTATTCTCCCATCCCACTCTTCCAAGAGCACCAGCTTTACATTTTCTTGGTAACTTTTTTATCCCATGAGCGCCGAATATTTTCTCTTAAACGCCGTCATACTTCTCCAAACCTGTTCCCATTACGCTTGCTTATTAGCAACGAAATGTTAAGTCGCTCAGTTGCAAGGATCAATTGATACGAGATCAGGTAGACACCAGGAGCGAGGTGAAGGGGATTAAGGATTTTATTAAACAAAACAAAACAGGCACGAGGGCCAAAGGAAAAACTTGGCCCAAAGGGTTGCAAAAGACAAACTAAAGTAAGCTACACAGAGCTGGGAACTAAAGATCAGAAAATGACAAAAAACAAAAGCCGCTGGAAACTCCAGGGAGATAAACAAGAACAGAAATGATCGATGATACTAAGGCTATATACAAAAATGACTATGAGAACAAGGCTTGGGAACGTGAGCGTGAGCACAAAACTTGCACATGGAACGAGACTAGGAAACAAGAACTTGAACATGGAGCGAGACACTGTCTGCCAGCCAACTTCCACCGCATCCAGATAAAGGCTTAGAAATCATGGCACATGAGGGCCAACACCTGGAGAAGGAGAACAAGAGGCATGGCAAGATCAATACATGGACAGAGATTGGATGACAAGACTTGCTCATTAAGAGAATGAGCGTGCTCAGCTTAAGTACCAATTAAGTATGCAGCTTGAAACCAGCATGAATGTTCAGAACAGAAAAGCACAGCAAGATCTTGAAATAGCAAAGCAGGAATCATGACAATTAACTCCCTGTCTAAATTAGTAATATTAGTAATGAGCCTATCTAAGAATTACACCAACCCAGTGAGTGTTAGTAAATGTTAGTAACTTAAAAACAGTTAATTGTCAATTAAGCTTAGAAAGGCCCGAATCCAGCACAGCACGGAAGGAAGGGGAAATACCAAAGCCAACCATAGCTCAGAAATGTGCAACAACGAAGGCACGGGGCGGAACGCAGACAAGCGGTGGAGTGGCTTGGCAGACCTGGCAAAAACAAAAACATGGAAAAGTAAAAACATGGACTATAAATGTGAAACATGAAATGCAAAAAACCTGATACAAGAAACTGTTAAAACTGTGGCATGAACTATGAGCATGAACTATGAAACTATGAAACTTGGAACATGAAACTGTTAAAACCATAAATGCTGTCCTGGCCAAAGGCCAGGACCCCAGAACACAACATCAATCACTAGAATTACTGTTCATTTCCCCTTTGCTTGCATTGTTGTTTATTGCAATAGTTATCAAGCATTTTCCTTTACGCATTATTGGTGACATTAAACTCAATGTCTTTGTGAGCTTCTGAATTACTGTAGCTCACAAAAAGGTTAAAAAAAAGTCTGCATCAGAATTGAATTGGCTTGAGATGCCTAAGAAAACCTTATAAAAACTCAGGTCTGCGTTTTAAGTTTGTTTCGGTAAAAATAAAACTCAGTCTACAACCAATGACATTGCCCTAATGGATGTTAACTCTCAACTTATTTCCAAATAAGAATCGGAGGAGTAATTTAAGTAATTTAGTGTGCAAATAGGCTACCTCTAAGCTGCCTGGCCATTAATGGTTAAGACTTATAGCTTTGTGTCAAAAAGGAAGTCTACAATATCGGATTGCATTAATTAGCTGAAATTTCTCAAAATTCCATCTTGAAGTAGAATCTTATGAAGTAAAAGCTGCTGAAGATGGTTTTAAGATAGGGTTTTGATTTCCTATTAATTAATTTGATAATTGCATTTCCTTCAATCATATATTGTAGCCTTCTTACAACTTTCCCAGAAGCTGGACTGTGAACACCTTATCAATGATTTTGCTATCATGAAGGTTTGATGCATGGCATGCATTTTAAATGATTTCAAATGCATGCCTTACGTCAAACTTTCAAGATGCACTAATAACTTATTAAACTAAGCAATTACCAACACTCGACGTAAGAAGCATTGGTAATTTAATAAATTATTATTGCATCGTGGCAACCAGTGTACAACAGCGCTATCCCGAATATGTAGGCAATTCTTTTGAACGCTGAAAACATCCTTATTAAGTGCAATCTTAAAACAAATTAAGTAGCACTGCTGAAAAAAAAAAATTGCTGAAAGGGGAGACGGAATTCAGAGATTGTTGCATTGATGAATTATATGGGGTTTTTTTTTTTCATTCCTACAATATCACTATTAGGTACGCTATCAATGTAGCCCATCAGTGATCGTTCTCATGACTTAATCATTTATTAATAATGGCAGGCTTATACATTGGTCTTAATCATGCAGTAAATAAATTTTGTGATTAGTACTGAAGCGATCTTTAACTGGAACAGCTTGAAAACAATGATTCATTTAAGGTTCAAAGGCTCACGGCATGCCACTGAAAATCCCATAACGCTGGTGTTACTGCTAGGGAGACTTTGGGCTTTAGAATGTTAATTTATTGATGATTTGTTAATTAACAAAGCATAGGCTAAACAAACGCACAAATCATCATTCAGTGGCTTTTTTTCCATTACATGTTGACAATTAAGTTGTTAACATGAATTAGAGAGTATGAGATGACCTGGGCAATAAATCGATTTCATGAATTAGTTTTAATTCTTGGTTTAGGACGATGATTAAAAATGAAAATCAAATTCACTTAAACTGGGATAAACACAGAGGGGAACGACCAACAAGCTACCATAGTTGATGGTAAAGCCCCCGTCCTCAATTTATCTCTTCTGATTCTGGTAAAATGTCAACAAGGGGCATGCAGAAAGAAAAGTGAGGAGTTCGGTTTGAAAAAAGGGATCTTATCTGTCATCTGGAAATGGTTCAGGTTTCAACATCCAACCTTAAGCAAACTGCTGCAGGCTGTTGACTGAAGCTAGTAGAAAGTCTGTTGCAACTTAAGGCAGAGGCACGATGACCTTACGCGGCTTTTGAAATCCCTGTAACTGGGAAGTTCCCAATTTAAACATCCCACTTCCCACCAAGGGACGTTTGAGCGCTACACCGGGGAGAAATAACAAAATGTTTGGTTGTTTATACTAGCGCTGTTACCCTACGTTACATTTAATGCTATCCACTCATCCATTAGCAAACATTGTGCGCCATGTCTATCCGATGGCCACAGTTAACTTAAATATAACCTAATACTTGTGATGAGCTGGTCATATGGATCAAAGTTTGACTGAGTCAACTCATTAGTAGTAAAATATTTAGCTAATAAAAAAACAGCCAGTTTTGTTTGCCACTGTTATCCTTTCCTCACATATATATTCTTTCAGTGATTTAGAGGTTCAGGTATCATACCAGAGCTTCCCAACTAGCACTTTCCCAAATGGGAAATGGGATTATTCTTGAACTTCTCGAACGCGCTGTTATTCCAGTTGGGAAACAAAACAAAGGCATATAGCTGAGTGGAAAGTGTGTGGCTCTGCAAGCACGAGAGAGCAGCAGCACCAAGACACCTGTCGGAGATGCAGGGTCACTGTAAGAGATGCAGGGTCACTGTCGGAGATGCAGGGTCACTGTAAGAGATGCAGGGTTACTGTAGGAGATGTAGGTGGAGGTGTCAATTTGGTGTAACTTTGTCTGTGTCAATCTTTCATAAGTTGATGGCTTGCGCAAGAAAGCATACAAAATGATGCAATTTGTCTTTTTTCTTTTTTGGATGTTATGACCTGATGATGTCAGCCTTTGCAGAGAATATAAATGCCTAATTTGCGTCCTTTCCAAAAGCTAAATTATTGATGAAACGGGAAACAATGCGTTTTCAGTTGCCTTGAGAGTTTTCCTCCTATTGAAGAGGCAGAATTAAGCCCCATTGCCTTGTTATAAGCAAAAATCAAAGAGTACCTGGACTGTCCTCCACTGGAGAGTATTGATGCAGCACTTAAAAAGACCCTGCCTTTTAAACCAATTGGGTCTATATTCTTAAACCTTGAAAAGTGTCTTACGTTTGACTACTCCTTCAATTGTGCTGCTGAACATAAAAGAACAAAGTACAGGTTGCGAAGAAAAGATCTTTCCTTGAATTAAACCAATGTCTGCGGCACACAAAGAGAACCAGTGTTTTTTTTTCTTTTTTTTTTAATGAATTCAGAAAATCATTATGCATTAGATTATACAATCTGCAAGGAATTGCATAATCAATACCTGTCTTAAGATAATACAGGCTGAGAGATGGACTGTGCAGCTTAAGAGAGAATCGGGTCCACATAAAGCTTTTGTGGATTGATACGGTTTTCTGTTCTTCTTTAGTATGGATAAAAAGTGCTGACATTGAGACATTGGTTAAAAAAGGGGGAGGACTGTGGGATGGGTGGGCCAGTTTGGTCTAGTGACATCAATTTTCAGGATGATTTAACTCCTATACTCTGCTGGTAAGGGAGCAAAATTTCAATACCCCAATTTACCTCCTTTGACAGACTCACTGCTACCCGCAACAATGTTTCCAAGGCTACCAGCAAATGATGAGCGTCCATATCTGTAGAGTCATCCTCATTGGTTTGATTTATACGACTCTGATCCAATAAAAATAGCAATTAAATCAACCCAGCCACTTCACAGGTGGAGAGCAGGCTTATTGAGTTGTCGAAGGCATGACTGGTGCGCAGAGTGATTATTTTGAAAGAGTGAATCCCTTAGCCAACAAGGACGCCATACATCTCCAGCTGTTTTGTGTGCTTCACCGCGAAGTGTATCCAAAATAACTGCCAACCGGCAGCTTTCCTTCCGCCGGTGAAGGTTATTTGTTGACTGAAGGACGCTTCTTGTCAAGACATGATGAATACCGGAATATTGAGAGTGAGGGGCGTCAGGTCTGGAATTAGCCTGAGAGCGCGCTGATCTGTGAATAACCTAAAGAAGACGGCCACAAGATTACCGCCGCACTTTAAAGAGCGATCCATCAACATCAACAGGCGGATTTGCGCGAATGAATCACGCTGCCTGATTCGGAAGTTGAGGAAAGATGGCGGTACCAGTGCCCTGAGGCCGGAGGAGTCAATCTGGGAACGTCATTAAGCTGTGGGCCTTCATCTTCTCACTACAGATCGCAGTCAATCAACTCAAGATGGTGTGCATGCCTGGATACTGGTTAAAATAAATGTGCTTATAATTGCATGAAATGCTGTATGGAGTTTGTTGCGTTAATTTATTGCAGTGAAGTATTCAAGAACGGAGTGGAGCACTATGTGGGTGCCCGTTATAAATGTCTAGTGATTATTCAACTCTAATGGAGTAGCCTTAGTGCATGTCCAATAGGGAGCATGGGTACTCTGTGAGAGTTTATTTAATTCTAAACATGATGCTTGGTAAATTTTGAACATGACTACTTAAAATACAAGAATGTACTCTTTGTCTTCTACGCCTACTATATCTGTAAACTGGTCTTTCGGGAACCAGTGCTATGTTCAATTGAAATACACTAAAATGCGTTGATTCCAAGACATTTTCTTACCGACATTTCAAAGTCATTCGTTCTCTATTTAATTTTTTTTGAGAAAAGGCTTTGTAGCCTACTGTTTTCATTGAAATATTCCTTGCTTTATTTCATTCTGGTTATCATACTCCGCAGTATTTGCAAATTGCATTGATGGAGAACAATTATCACCACTATTATTGCAAGTAAAATGAATGAAGAGAAACACAGTGAAGATCCCTGAGTATGCTAAAAAAAATCCTCCACTGTTAGTATTCACACAGGCATAATTGAATAAAAGAAAAGATAAGAGAGCCCTTGGGGTACAGATGCATTGGTTAAACCACTTTGAAATATAAACTAAATAGCAAGTTAAGTATTTATCTTTATAATACGTTGTATTGGAAGACAGAAGGAATCTAGAATGAAAAAGCCAAGGGACCCAGCGGTGCAATTCAGCAGAAAATATGTGAGCCGTGGTGTGTGTTTAGTCGTTTTATTTAATGTTCTCTATTGTGCTTTCGCGCGTGAATGTAAATGGATTCGGCTTTTAGCGGCTCGGCCGTCTCGCAGAAAAATAAGACCACCGGTGTATTGTAGATCTTTATTGTCTATTGCCGGAGGGGCTCTGCTGATGCAGTTCTGGGAGGAGATGGTCGAGATTGTCGTCATCTTTCGTCGGAAAGGCTTTTTGCAAAGAGAGACAGAGCAGAATGCTGGTCATACATATGTTTTCAAGTCACCACTTTCCTACAGAGCCACCCTGAACAACTTTATTCATTTTTAGTGGGTCCCTCTGGGGCTCGAAGGGCCTTGGTGTCGCCTACCTGTTTCAGGTGTCGTCATCAGACACTTTTACATGACTTAATGACACAGATAAGTGCCAATCAGCTGATCAGACCCTAGTTTTAGTGTCAGATGGTTTAATCTATATCATAAATATGTACATTTTTAGTGTTAGACCACGCAGAAAATGAAGCCTCACCTGCAATTCGCTTAATTCCTCTGACACTTGTTAAATGGCTCAGTCAGGGTCTTTATAAATTTGTAAGTGCTCTCCGGCCAGCCTCTAGAGTAAACTCCATCAACATGGTTTCATTTTGCAAAATCAGTTTTTCGACACAGCCTGACACTTTCAAGTTTCAACACCATGGTTCTGCTTCATAAAACTTCTCAGAGTGAGAATAGCGTAAGACCTATGGTCGTTTTGCCCAAAATGTATGTAGCTGCGAGGTGGGCAGGGGAAATTGGTCTGAGGTCAGCTTTTAAACATTCTGTATTTGAACAAGGATAGATGAATGAAATGCCTTCCTTTTGATTTTCAAAGTATGGGAGGTTTGCGATTCTGAAAACTTTCTGAGGTTGAAAGAGTGATGGAAGAAGCCAGAATAGGCGTACGTTTCTCTGAAGTGTTAGTTCTGTTAGACGGCCGCACTGCTGTAACGTCTGGGCCTGCTGGAAGAGTTTGTGTGTTTGATACAGAGCAGAGTCAGGGTGAGAGGTCCATCACAGCACTGATGAATGCTGAGTACTGTCAGCGGTGCTATACGCTGTCATCTCGCTCTATAGAAAATCTCAAGGACCGTGTGTCTCCTTTCTGCATGGTGTTTGCATGCTCTCCTCAAATTTGAGTGGGTGTCTTCCGAGTTCTTCAGTTACCTCCCGCACTGATAGACATTCGGTTTATTAGGAACACTCCTGCCGTTGCCCCCGTAACCAAGGCTCTGGCTTTAGAACTGGAGTTGGTTCCTGGGTGCCACAATGTGGCTGTTCACTGCTGCTTAAGTAGATAGACTGGATTAAATGAAGCAGACAAAGAAATGTGGAGGATTTAACCAAGTGCATCTTCTTTATCCCTCAGAGCGCTATAGGCAATTATCGTTCCCCAACGATGTAAGATATCAAAATCAGATGCTGTTGAAAACCTATCATGTGGCAACTTGTTTAAAAGAGCTCCCGCAGGGGAGCTCTTTTAAACAAGCTGCCACATGATAGGTTTTCAACGGCTCTGGATAATTACATTTTGAATTCCTTGAAAATTTATTCAGCGCTCTATGGGCTAAAATCTATATTATGCTGGAGATGTTGAGGGTTGGTGTATCTTCACTGTACCTGATCTGGTCTTAAATCATTCGGTTAGCCATTACAATACAGTTATTGAACATAATTGAAATTTAATAAGGACATGCTTGCGGTTGTACAATCTTCAAAATCAATTTATCATTAACCGTTTCTTGTGTCTTGACCCTTTGAGTAAGTCTCATGGAGTGTTCTTCGAAACTCTGGAACAGGTGTTGCGGACCTTGTAGCTCCAGAACCGTAGGGATCATTACATGAGTGGCAGAATATTCCGCTAAGAACATTCTAATTGCGTATTTTTGACAGCTGAAAGGTTTTGTGAAAGAAAAGAATTCTGTTCCAAAATAATTTGGGGAAACAGGAGAGAAGTGGAAGGCAGTTGGGCCTGAGTTACGATGGCCACATGTTAATTGTCCCTGGGAGAATTGCCCTTGTACCTCAGCTAACTGCGACACAATTTAAACTTGTTTTCTGTAGACGAGGAAACACATCTCCAGGAAGTTTACTGGATCAAAGCCAGTGCAGCTGTTTAAGTGCTTGTTTGTTTCTGATAAGCAAAATGAAATCACTTCTTCTGTTATTTTAGCAGTGGGCTAAAAGCCATTTCATTGGCTGACAACAAAAAAGCAGGAAGTGGAAAGCTGTGCCGATATAGGAACAGGCAGCATAATAAAAGACCTTGGGGCCCGAGCCCAACCTGGAAAAGAACAACTGGATTTGAAAAGCTATTGCGACGTTACAAAACCATCTCTTAACTACTGCGCCAGTGCAATGTGATGTTTGACAGTCAGAAATGTTTAATGCCTGTAGTCTTCATAAAGTCTTTTTAAAATTTTCTCCTGGTGTGCTTAAGTTGCTAAATATATATTTTTGCAATGTTTTATGAAAGCGTAAGGAACTTCAAATTAAGCTGTGCCTCATAAATCATACTGTAATTGTAGCTAATTGAAGTATTTTTATTTCCTCAGAGAGCTACAAACGCCCTGTGAATTGGACATACTGAATTCATTCTGAATCGTGTGCGCTGACCTGCAGTGGATGTGCAGACATACGTATATGAAGCGTTAGACGGCTTTAGATAGGAGTGCTGTCCCTTGGGTTGCAGTAGGCTGCATAGAATGGGGCTGCATGCTGTCCACTAATGGTTATTTGTTGATAGCAGTGAGTTTGCAGTGACTCAAAAGTCCTGCTTTCAAGGCTAAAAATGAAAAGACAAGCGAAGGATTGAGCAAGTTAGCCGGTCAAACATGCGTGAAACAGGAAATGACCGCTCATTGATTTTTTTTTTTTCCTCCGGAAAGATCAATTTGTTCTCTCTTGGTTTCCAGAGTGCAATGTGCTAAATCCTCCGATAGCAGGATGTGTTGGTGTACGCTAAAATAAAACTCTCTCTGATCAATGTGTGGGGGCTGTCCAGTCCAGGAAACAGAGATCAGCTCGAAGGAAGCCCGGGCCGATCTTTTTTCGGTTTTCTCCGGCTGCACTACTCAAAATTCTCAAGGAGAAATTGTTTGCCAACATAGAAATGATAGCTGAGGGATCATATTCGTAATAAATGGTGTAAAACTGCGTAGTGATTTTACATTGTGGAAAATAAATGGCAACATCCGAAAAGGGGCAACACTTTATGCAGTTCCCTTGCAATCAGGAAAAACAGCGTTAACGTGAAATACTGCCCTTCCCTGGTGTGGTTGTTGTGCCATTTGATGCCAGACGATTGGAGCGTCTTTCAATCTGGCGTAAGATTTTTGTTGTGTCTTTTTACCTGAGTGTGTGTTCAGTGGGCTGTAGCATTTGAAAGGATGCATCCAAATCACTTTCGTATTTTTGTCCTTTTTAAAATTCATTGTGCCTGTCAACCGTGGCCCCACCCCTTTCCCCCGTCAATCAATAACTTGTGGAAAATTTGAATCGCGCTATGCATCTCTTTCACTGGCTTGATTTAGAACATCAGCACAAAGTATTCTTAATTTTATTGCCTGCTGTAAATGAAAATTAATGATGCTGACATCCACAATTAACAATGAAAAATGCAGATTCTTATAATTACTTTAGCAATAACATTGTTCCTAGGCCCAAGCTCAAGGTGCTCTCTACGTTCTTTCACATACTCAGTAAAACACAAAAAGACAGCTTCATTACATTTTATTTGCTACAGGAAACAAAAAAAAAGCAAAGAAAATCCTCTGGTCTTTTGGGGCTCTCTCGCCATGCATAATTAAGCAAATTTGATTGGAATTAAGCATGACTTCTTTGGCTGAGTTTTAATGAATGCAAATCAGGCATCTACATCCCTAAGATTAATTTCAGCCAATTAAAAAACAAAGCTTATTGGAAAGTGTAAAAGTGTTCAAAGAAGAGCGGAGAAGTATTTTCCCCCCTCCTTCCCCTTCATCCCTCCCTCTCTCTCTCCCTCCCTCCCTCCCATTCTCTCTCTCTCTCTCTCTTTCCTCATCTCATCTTCATAACTCGCACTCAGGAGAATTTTCTCTGCTCAACTTTGATCATTAGCATGAAGTTTCAAGCAGCCATCATGAATTCAAATGTAGTGTAAAAACGCTGCCTCCACTTGAATCGCGCAGCTATTACCCCATAACGCGGCACGATAAGAGGTGCTCTGAAATCGGAAGTCGTTTAGTTTGTGTTTGTTCGCATTTTTATCCAGTCAGAAATGTAACAAAACGTTTTTGTGAGTAATTCGATAGCGAAAAAGCGCATTAATATGATTTCACAGGCGTAAAAAGAATTGGGGTTCTCACTGCGCAGTACAAATGATATTTTTAATTTTATGAAAATTAATGTATTCGTGACATTTTCAGGCAGTTTTAAGTAAAGTTTGCAAGTTGGTTTGTCCAACTTAGTTTAGTTTGATTTGAAAACACAACACTTATGCCAGAATAATAAACTGCATTTTACTGCTTATTTGATTGTAATTTGAATCAGTGAAACATGGAATTAAAGATGTGGTGGGGTGCAAAATTATTAGGACTAGACGGTGAGGCTGAAGTGAGCGCCTGTGAGCGAGTGATCGAATGAGAGGACGCTGAAATGGGCCTGCAGAGGGCCCAGACAGGTCCCAGCGAATGTCGGAGAGATGACTTTGATGCTCTGCCTCTCCAGCTGGTGAGAGAGAGCTAATGACATACCAGAGATGCCGGCGAGCCGGTGGACTGTGCCCCATTACAGAGGAGAGGAGACTCGTGGGGGCAGGGGCGCGGGTTTGACTCCTGCTGACTTCATTGTAAAAATAGTTTTCTGTGCCGTCAATTGTCTGTATTTATTGCCGACTCTGTTCAGTGCCACTCTGCAAAAAAAAAAAAAAAAAAGTCTCTGTAGTCCTGTGGTAGGAATGCTCATAAAGCAGCCTGACCTTACAAGCATCAGTAAGTCATTCAGATTCCTCCCACTTATATTCCTTTATTTCCTGAGAGCAGCCTGTGCCAGGAAGGTAATTTTTGTAATGAAATTACATTTTGATCAGGATTAGCCATTCGTCTGATGCCTGCTATTTAAAGTGCAGGGTTTTTTTTTCCCCCCAAAGGGAAATATCACAAGGCAACATACAGACATTTGAGGACCCGAGCCTTGCTTTACAGAGATTGATTACTAAGCTGAATTGCAGTGTTAAGTAAAACCTGAAACAGGTCTTTTTACTTTAATTCTTTCTCCAGATTTGTGAAGGTTTCACCTGGTGCACTTATCCAGCTAACACATTAATCGTGCTTTGTGTCACACGGCCCAGGTCTTTTTATGCCGATATGTTTGCAAAAGAACAGAAAGGTAAGCCATATTCACCGTCTGCCACATATTTTTGAACCAAAAACCAGACGCATATCACATAAAAAGCTAAACAGGCTTCTTTATTCAATGTGAAGGCACTTTAGTAAAGCTTGGTAAGTAAACTGTCTGAAATCATACAAATCAAACTGGATTTCAGGGGGATCAGAAAAGGCGTAGTCAAGAGACAGGTCCAAGGTCAGTGCCTGGGATGACAAGCCAAATGAACCAGGGCACACAGGCAGGTGCACACCACTGAACTGGGGTGTAGGAGAGACAAAGACGCCACGGGTCAGGACCACAAACTGGGAAGAGATTCCACATTAAATGGCAATTTAATAATTTTAGAGGCTAGTACCAATGACAGAAGAGGACAATCCCGCAAAGTGAAGTTGAACAACAGGAACTTAAATGCACACAATAACAATTAACAACAGGGCACAGGTGGGGGGGGGGGGTCATGAAGGGGAGGGTGAAGCACAAGGTAGCATTTAAATAATGAGACACAATGTGGGAAATTGAAGAAGAAATGGATAAGGACGTCTGGGTTGGAGGGTCAAACAATACAGACTGAGGACAAAACATAGTCCTTCACTACGGTTCTTTTATAGGAGAACTGAGACCCAGAATGAGACTGGCCACATTAGCTAGGTGCATGTGTGCATTCAAAAATGACTGAAGACCACGGATGTCTGCTTGCCCTCCATCGATAAATCAATATTCATAAGTACGTGTGCACAGACAGATGGACATACATCACACACACACACACACACACACACACACACACACACACACATACACACACAAACACACATATGTTGTGTTTTTATGTCTCGTGGGGACATTCCATCGAGTTGCATTCATTCCCTAGCCCTTTTCCTTGACCTTAACCCTCAACAGTACATACCTAACCCTAACCCTAACCTTAACCTAACCATAACTTAACCCCTAATCCTAAAATAGCTCAATTTCTTCATGGGGACCTGAAAATGTCCCCATAAGGATAAAGAAATCTGGAATTCTGTGTATTATGGGGACATTTTGTCCCCATAAAAGTAGGTAAACACGGACCACACACACACACACAGACACACACTCACTTAGCCACGGATGATTGTTGCCCTGCCATAATTTCGGTCACTCATTCAAACGAATAATTTGTTCACTTGTTGCTGGAGATATGCCATGCTATTGTCCATTGCTCTGGATAAAAGCAACTTCTAAATAAGTGTGGGTCTTATGATGTTTCAGTGTTTTTAAAGGAGCTGAGTGAGAGATGAATGCTCTGGCAAACTGACCAGAGACTCAGACCGGATTTTGGCTCTTATCAGTAGGGGTCACCCAGTACATTGAGTTCATAAACCGAAGATCAGTGTCTTGGTCTCTGTATTACAGACCCAGTCGGATAGCGGCGGCGCATTTGCTGTAAATCTGTTTCCGTTCAGTAATGACCTCTTCCTGTCATGTTTTAATCGTCTTGCAGATTTCGCGATTCTTGACTGTTGGTTAAATAATAACGGCCACTTCATTCTGACGGGAGAGCGCTGCTCTCGCCGTTTTTATCGGACTCCAGCCCCTCCGCGTAAATCCCAATTATTTGGAAAAGCAGACAAGAGTGGCTAATGATTTAGGGCCAGCGGGTGCCTTCTCCGGAACGAGTCGCTCCCGCATACTAATCGGGCTCCCGTGAAAGCTGGCCCATCGATTTGATCTCTCACATCAAAAGACAAACAGTGATGCGAGTCAGCACTTCCTCTGTCAATGTCACTCCTCTGCGCCGTTCTTTACAAATGCATCTTTATGGAAGGAGGTGGGGGTGAGATCGGGGGATCAAACGTTTGGCAATCAAAACTATTGGCATTTCTTCAGAGAAGATTCATGGCGTGGCTCGGAATAAAATCGCACGAAAATGTTCCCACACCTGCCAGTCCGGAAGGACACACTCCGAGTGTTTAGTGCGCAATAATCCCAGTCGCTCTACCTGTTATTCATTTCATTTGCGCTGTCTTATGAAATCATTCTCCCACAGTTCAGGGAGCAGCTTGAGTATTCTCAACACACTCTGCTCGAAGTACAAAAGACCGTTGTCCTTTAATCATTAAAAACACAGCTCTAAGCATTCAAAGCCGACGCAGTGTTTCTTGCTCTGTGGTGTGCACGGCAGGAATAATTTAATATTTGCTGCCTGCACTGTCCTTTTAAAGAATAAAACCATGTCAGAGAAAATCATTATCCGTCTCAGCATCAGGGAACGCACTCCTGTTCCCTTTCTTTTGTGACGGCCATGTTTTGCATGTTGGCACGAGAAAAGCCAATGAACACTTCCTTTTTTAGGCAATTAAACGGATTGAGGGATGTTGCGCCATTTAACTGAATACCAAACACTAACAGTGAAGATGTCCAAAGCTGAAAAATATACTGCACATTGTGCCCTGTAATAAGAAAATACGTAATTTATGTTGGAACTCATGTTTTTTTAATTTATTTTTTATTTAATTTATTTTAATTTATTTTATTTTACCAGGAATAAATCCCATTGAGGTACAAAATCTCTTTTCCAAGGGAGTCCTGGCCAAGACAGCAGCAAAAAAGTTCCACACAGAAAACAACAACAAACAATGAGAAGGCAAAAGCTGCAAGAATAATACATTAATAGGTTTTAGCAGTGAAACATGAGCATGCACTGGTTAAGTAAGCCTTAATTCTGGTTTTAAAAGCATGTAAACTTATGCAATGATCCAGTTTAAGATAATTCTTTAGCCCGGACCAACATGAGGGAGCAAAATCAGAGAAGGCTTGATTTCCAAAAACAGAGCGAGTTTGAGGGATGGCAAACATGATGTGTCCATAAGAACACAGATTAAAACTGCTGACATTTTCTGGAGTCAGCAGAGAACACAGATACAAAGGCAGTTGATGCAGGATGGCCTTATACAGGAAGATGTACCAATGTTCCATTCTTCTATTGTACAGTGAAGGCCAGCCAACTTTCTCATACAACATACAATGATGCGTAGGGAAACCCAGATCAGAAATAAATCGCAATGCAGCATGGTACACAGAGTCCAACATTTTCAAAGATGATGCGGTTGCATGCACATAAAGAACATCACCATAGTCCATGACAGACAAAGAGGTTGCTTGAATCAGTTTCTTCCTTGCGACAAAAGAAAAACAACTTTTCTTTCAATAAAAGAATCCTAATTTTACCCTTAATTTTTAAAAAAAATACCCAATATGATGATGAAAAGACAATTTTTCAACTAAGAGGATATCAAAGTATTTATATTTTGATACACATGCAATCACCTTATTATTCAGAGTTAAAATCTGATAACCGTCTTTGATTTCCCTTTTTGATCTTGAGAAGAACATCATTTTGGTCTTTTTTGCGTTAAGTACAAGCCTTAATCAACATAAATTCCACTGAACTACGTTAAAAGCACCTTGTAGATTGTAAATTGCACTCACAAAAGAGGATGAAGTAGTATACATAATTGTATCGTCAGCACAAAAATGGAACTTTGCATCAGAAACATTTTTGCATAAAGTATTGATATAAATAATAAATAAAATGGGACCCAATATGGATCCTTGCAGGACGCCATTTTTTATAAAAAAGTCAAAGACAAACCATCAACTTGAACTCTGTGTTCTACCACTCAAATAGTTTTCAAACCATTCAACAGATTTTGAGGGAAACTCTACATTGGTGAGCCTCTGTAAGAGAATTAAATGGTCAACAGTGTCAAAAGCCTCAGATAAATCTAAGAAAAGTGCAACACAGTGTTCTTTAGAGTCAATTGCAGCTTTGATGTCATTTAAGACATTCATTGTAACAGTGACTGTACCGTGTTTTTTCCTAAACTCAGACAGCATATCATTTACAATGCCATTTTAAAATAAAAAATCTTTTATTTGAGAGCTAAGCCCTTTCAGTACCTTGACTAAAACTGAAAGTTTGGAGATAGGCTGATTATTATTTGGGGTGGATGGATCTCCACCTTTTAGCACTGGAGTGACGTAAGCTGACTTCCAGATCTCAGGTATTTGCTCACTTTCTAGGGTCATGTTAAAAATGTGAGATAATGGCTCAGCGATGATCTCCACAGCAATTTGTAAAAAGTATGGATCTAAACCATCAGGACCAGCTGATTTCTTAGTATGTATCATCTTTAAAGCATCACACACTTCACTTACTTACAGGACTGAAATTGAAATCAAAATCAAAATTCATGTTTTCTTCATTTTAAGAAGAATTTTTTTTGAAGATGTTTTTCGTTTTCAAACAATAGGCCAGCAGAGATGAAGTGTTGATTTAGAGCATTTAACATGCTCATTTTATCTGTGATAATTTCTGCTCCCAACTTAAGTGATTGGTAGGTCACTGCTATTACCAGAGCCTGATGACAACTCCTTAATAACCTTCTAGAGTTTAGGAGGATCATTTAGGCTATCAGTCATTTCTTTAGCATAATAATCTGATTTAGCTTTGAGAATCAAAGAAATACACCTGTTCCTTAGATGCCTAAAATGTATCTAGTCTGACTGGCATTTGGTCTTGCTTGCTGTTGCCAATGCCATATTACGCTGATGACTTGTATCAGACAGTTTGTCTGAAAACCATGGGTTGCCATGACCTTTAACCTTAAATTTTCTCAAAGGAGCATGCTGGTCTATGACCTCTAAAAATACTAATTTAAAATATGAAAAAGCAATTTCAGCGTCTGGGATCAAATATAACTGATCCCAGTCGCCTAAATGAAGATCGTATAAAAACCCTTGCTCACAAAATATTTAAAATGTCTTTTCACTAAAATAGATGGTCGTTGTTTTGGGAGCAAGCTGCATTTATACTCTCAAAAAAATGTAGCCTGCCCTAGAACGTGACACAACCAAGGCGCATCCATTCTGTGAAGTATTATGCTAGAGCTAAGCAGGCCTTCAACGTTTTGCTGCTGAGTCAACTAGTTTCCGTTCACTTTAAGACAAGATTGTGCGCTTTTCAGAGAAACACTGTCGGATGACCCATGAAGGGACGGATCTCTTAATATGCCTGTCAACTTTTCTTGAATTTCTTCATAGAAATCAGTCAATATTTAAATCAGTAAATGAGTCACATTTTCATGTAAAATAAAGGGTATTATAGTCAATTTTATGTGTGTAATAAAAGATGGATTTAAAATAATCCATTTTCCAAGCAAAGCACGGGACACTGGGTAAATGTGCAACCAAATGAGATGAGTTGCGTGTGTTCACCTGCTTTGCGGCAGTCCATTTTCTGCATTTGCGTTTGTAAAGCTCACTTGTTCCGTGAACATTTATAATCTGTTCGGCCCTGGGCCTTGCTTTTTATTAGGCTATATCAAAAAAGGTTCATTGCCATACTCCTCGCTTTGTGCCTCGTTTATGCACCACGGAATTCGAATTCTAGTTCAGTCGAGCAGACACCTCTCAACGCATTTGACCCGAGTCATTATAAAGCGGTTGTGTTCATGCATTTGTAACACTGCAATTGTAAATCACCCATTGGTGTGAAATTTGCTCCCCCCGCCCCCGTTTCATTTCCCTCCTCCGCATATTCAATAAAAACAAAGGCGACAATTGCATGTTTTCCTTTATTTCTTCACATAATGATACAACAGATGTTTATTATTCCGCGGGTGAGACCAGTGAAAAGGGCCGTTCTGGCCATTTGTTTCAGGCTTCTCTGAAAAGTGGAATAAATTGCGATCTTCTTTTGAAAATCGACACAATCGGCAGTGTCTTTAAAAGCATTTTAATTAATCTTCCTCGAATTGTGTGTGCGTGCGCGTGAGAGACTCTTAAAAAGCGGACACCTCGGGACTCTGTCTTCCTCTAGGCGCTGCGCAGTGTGAATGAAGAGACACGGCTGTGTGTGTGCAGCTTCGCCCCGGGGAGACGCACCAAGACAATAGGGCCTCTGGGGACGATTTTATGCTGCTGCGCGAAATCTGAATAAATAAAGAATTCGGCAACAGAGGAAAGGAAGGACACTGCGCTCCGCGTCCCTCTGCTGACGACAAGGGAAGAAAAAGACCGCGTCTTTAAGAATTTTCGTTTATTTGTTTTGCAGGCCTGTACCTTTTTGCCTTTAGCTTATTTGTTTGTTTGTTTGTTTGTTTGTTTGAGCCAATACACACGCTGTTCTGTGATAACAAACTTACATGTGCATGTGACGAAGTGGTAGATCTCGAGTGATGCGCAGCGGCGCTGCTGTCCGAAACGCACGCTCTGAAGGATTCAGATGCAGGAGACTGAGCGAATGAACCGCGCGCCGAAATTCTGAAGCTGACCGAAAGCGTTAACCCTGTCGCTTATTAAGGGCGCTTTTTGTAGCTTGGGGAATCCTTCTTGGAATACAGTGTGCTCTGTAAAGCTTATTTCATAAGGTGGAGTTCATGTGGATTGAGTAGATCTGCATTATGATAGTTGGTCAAACAATAGTCTACTTCTCTGAGACTCCCACAGGAATCTCTGACCAATTTGAAGTGCAAGGCAAACATGGGATTTGTTCCTGTTCAACGTTGTAATGTTGAGACTGTCCTGGGGGGTGTCACGAATGGCGAAGCTGCATGTCCACCACAGTCCTGGTGTAGAAATGGGAAGCGTTCCATATTTCCGATCTTCCTGTTTGGTCTAGCCTCTAAACCCTGCCTCTTATCTTCCAATCATCCCCCCTCCCACCTCCCCCGCTGAGTGCTTCTTGGCACATCCTCCTTTCCTCCTCGCTGTTATTTGTTCCCCCAACTTAAAATCAAGAGCAAAGGGGTGAGAAAGAAAGGGCTGTACTAATGCCATCCTTCTGCACGGCAGGCCTTGTGAATACTCCTGCCCATCCTGTATAAGGACAAGCTTTCTATTCCCTCTTTTCTTCTAAACCCAGCCAAGATACACTCACGAGGTATAAATTACTTTGTGAGTTTTGCTTCGCAGATTCCAGAAACAACATCACACACCAGAGCAAGAGGATCAGGCCATTCTGCCCTACAAGGCTCATGGATTTCTGCCTGAGGTTCACGGCTATACAGAAATGGCACAAGGGTGAAGTGTCTGCCCTCTTAATTCTCTCTCTCTCTCTCCACTATGTGCCCACACCATGTCCTCATGCTTTAGGTATTTTCTCACACAAACCCAACACTTCACCAACATAATTAATATAATGTGAGCTGAATATAACAGCAGTGATTTGTCATGCTGTAAGCTTGTGAAGTAGCTACACAGCATCTTTGCCAAGGACCTGCTGATAATCACCATTTTGGGAGAGGGACATTTTTCATGCAGGTCTGTCACTGACTGCCATGTCAATGTTCAGACTCAAAGCTATAAGGTGATAGAAATAGCATTGTGATTTTCAGGGAAGAACATAAGGCTGTGCGTACTGTTCACTCAAAGTATTGGCTCCATCCTGAATTAGCGCCATCCTGTGTGTGACAGTAACAGATTCATGAGTTACCTGGTTCACTATACCCTTCCTGAACCATACTTTTTAAACACTCTCTCCCTACTTGCAATTAATCTATCAGGCACTTCTGTATCTCTCCTTGTGTAGTTTTGCAGAAAGAGAAACCAGCTCTTTATGGAACTTATGTTGTTTATTGAAGGATAATGAAGGATAACACGCATTAACCTTTTGTTTTCCTTTTAGTCAACATTCCTCATTGAATTTACAGTATACAGATTTTACGGCTGATAAACTGTTTTATACTTTAAGTTAAAGTGTCTTAGAATGGGGGCATTGCACCTCCCCGTATCATCATTTTATCTTAAAGAAAGTTTGTTGTGCTTTTAGCGAGTTTTGGTCGTTTATGCAGGTTGTCCCTCAGTTTATTATACAGTGGTTGGTGTTATGCTAATGCCCTGTAGAGGGCACTCTTGCTTGCCATTGTTCACGGTTATTGACATCTTGTTCTTGCGCCAAAAGCATGTTGTCTATGTGAAACGGTTTTTTCTCCAGTTTGTTTCAACCGGGGATGAGCTTACAACAAGAAATGTTGAACTATCATTGATGTTATTATAACATACGCTGAACTATGCTCCGTGAAAAAATACATGAGTATCAAAACATGAAAATCATAACAAATATCTGAACCCAATTTTATTAAAGATAATACTGACCTTCTGTCCCCCTGCTGCTCCATTTAGACGAGGTCCTTCGAGAGTAAACGTAGGCTAACACTCTGAGTCCTTATTGGCGCATTGCTTGCGTCCTTCCTTTTCTTTGGTGGATTAAAATATAACTGACATCTGTGTTACTTGTTTACATGCAAAAGTGTAATCTGAGAGCGTGATGCGGGCGCACATTTGGAATTTCAGAAGTTGAAAGCGCGTGCTTGTGGCAGGAAATCGCCTTTGATGAGCAAAACAGTGAGGCTGTACGCTCTATAAATATTTTGAAGAGGATTCCTTTATTGTTTAATCCTGGCATAATGCGAAACACTCACTTTCTTCGCTCCCTGGCAGATATTAAGCTTGTTCCTGTTATTACTGAATAAATTAAGAGTAAATAATGAATCCCATTAACATATGTCCAGAGACATCTTACATTTGTAAGATCAATTTATCTTATGAGAACTCCATCATTATTAATCTCTAAATCCCCATATTTGTGAATCCGGAAATGATTATGGTTTGCAATTATGACTGGGCTTTATTAACAAGTACTCAGTTTAGATATCCTAATACATTTTATCTGACACATTCGTATATCCCGTTTAACTCCCAAATCTATGTATTAAAATCTGAGTGCGAGTGTGGATCACATTTATCTGGAAGAACAACGATTCAGATGCCACAGTCTTAAATGAGCTTGAATTAATGTGAGGAGTGTCAATAGCCATTGCACAAAACTCAATTCCCTGTTGAAGGACCTGCGAACACTGACACGATTAATCAATCAAACGCCCGTCGCTGAGTGTGCGTGCATTGTAATGAACCGCTAATGGTTAAAACGGCTACCTCTGAGCAGCATGTTTCATCAGTGTACATTCTTTGGCTGAAATTCTGTGTGACTTTTAGAATTTGGAGAGCGCGGTACATTTTCAGATGTTTTGATAAAGAGGAGGGTTTTTAAATGTTTTGAACAAGGCCCACCATTGGCTATCGTCTTGAGAATACTGAGTTGAGCACGTGGTATTCACACTTTTGTGATCCTCCCGATCTGCAGCATGTTTTCCATTCGTTATACTGCCATTATCTAATCTGTGTAATTCCTGGCCGGGTTCGTGCTATTACAGTCTCCAATGGCCCAGAGTCTGGCATACACTCTGGACGGTTTACAATCCTCTGCAGGACACACACACACACACAACACACCATTCACCACTTACACACTCATGGCCTATCAATGTGCAATTTAGGGTCCTCAGTTAGCCCGAGGCCGAGTCCACACATACACATGTGCTTTTTTTACTTTTGTAAAATGGGGGTTTCCCCTCTTCGTTTAAAAAAAAAATTCCGCCACACGAAGCAGCAAAAACTCAAAGCAGTCTCAAGGGCATGCAAACTAACAGGCAGCGATGATATAATTTTATGTTAGACCATATGAGCCAGTCGTTCTCAAACTGGAGGCCCGCTGTGTATGCTGGTTTTTGTTCCAACCTCAGTTGCAATCATATTATTCTAACAAGCCATTAATTTTTCAAATATGCGCTTTTTGTGCATTACTTAAGATCATAATCATAATACATGAGAAATAGCATTGTATGATATATAAAATTACATTTCTGAGGACATGTACTGCTTATTAGGCTGTGTTGCTATTTTTTTTTTTTTTTTTACATAATAGGAGGCAAATCATCTCTGATCAAATTGAGTCAGATCTGAATCAAAGGGCTGCTAGTTAGTGGAGGTCCACTCACCTGACCACCAAACACAGCCATCTGAGAGATAATAAACAATTCAGAGACAAAGTAAATGATCATGAGGCAAACCTGCATCATATCAATGTTTAAGAAAGAAAAATATTTATTGCCAACTGAGTTAGGAGCCATTTACCTCAGTGTTTATTGCTACCTCTTTTTTATGTGATTGTTTGCTATTTTGCAAAAGCACAATATGAACTTGGGGATTATTTATGTTCTTTGTGGTATTGCTTTTTTCTCTGGTAATGTAACGTCATCCACTGTAGTTTTCTTATATCTCTGTGGAACAGACTCTTCCTGTTGCCTCTTCTGCGTTTTATCAGAGCCTATCTATGAGGACCCTTACCACTCTCCATTTAGCCCCATTGTATCGAGCTTGGTTGCAGTTCCACCAGAATTCCACTAGGAGTGATTGCGGGCGAGTGAAGAATGAGTGGAGTCCTAAGGAGCTAGAAGGCTAAATATGTCCCTTTCACCTGGTAATCGTTGGAAAATCGCAAATACTGTTACATTTTCTGCTAGTTCAATATAGATTTTAGGTTAAAAGTGAAATTGCAGAGAAGTTATGTCCTTTCGATTTCCTACAGGTTGGGCTGCTGTTGGCTATAACACGGTAGCATTCTGCTAATGAATGCTGATTGGTCAGTTACCGACCTGCGACTATTTACGACCAGAGATCCCACTTGATGACATCAGAGGACCAAGACAACAGAACCGGCCGGTCAAGAGAATCAGAAACACTCTTAGGGAGGATTTTTCTGTCGAACTTAATATTTGTAACTGTTCTATTACCTTTCAGCAACAGTGAGATAAAGGATAAAAAACAACGTGGAGCAGCAAAGCTAGCTAACCACCGCGTTGCGCAAATGCTAAAATTAGGCTAAGCAAATAGCAGTTTGCCAACCGGCAGCTAAAATCAATGTCGCTGCATTAGCATTGTTCATGGATTAAAAATAGCTTTATCGCTGATGCCAGTTGCAACCCAAAAAACCCTTTAAGCAGTATTCATACGTGAAATGTTCGCACATTTGGGTTTTTACTATGACTTACCAGAACTCTTTGTCACATTTGTATTCAACCAGAGAGTTCCAACAGCTGACTGTACTCTTTGCCGATGCATTTGCTAAAATGGAACAGTAAAGCTAGCTAACCACCATGTGGTACAATAATCCAATACAAATGACAGTATGAGACAGGAAAGACGGTAAAAGCATTACTTGTTCATAGATTAACGATGTTAACATAATATATTAGGTCTTATTACTCTTCACCGCCACCATAACCAGCCAACCAGTAGATAACCACCCGTTAATCGGATGATAGCTGGAAATCAATGTCGCTGTCATTTTCAATGTTCATGGATAAGACACAATAGTACCTTACCTCGATCAACAGCCGATGTTATCTTTGCCAATGCATGTGGCTGAGTGCCATAGACTGTATTTACACTGCAAGTCTTGTTGCCCAGATCGGATATGGATTGGATTTTGAGGCCCATATCCGATTTGTTCAACTGTGTTTTTACATCTTGCTTTAAGTCTGAATGATATCTGTTTCGTTTCGATTCCGTTTGTTTACACCACTCACTACCTGGCCATTGTCTTAGGTGATCCACATGCACACAGAGGAGAAGGCTGCCGAAAATAAAAGCAAATGTGCGTGCAGCGCAACAAAAGCATGCAGGCCTAACAGTCATAGAAATGATAAAAACATGAAGCAAGCTAGCAACATTTCACTGGGTAACCTATATCTGATTCTCCCGTTAACGCCTTTTAAGCCACTTTCACACTCGATGCAAAACAAATTAATTTAGTTACTGATTTACTGATGAGTATGATGTGAAATATTGAAATATAATCCTCATCACATTCAAAGTAAATGCAAAGATACGTATATATGTGTTTAGCCTGTATTCGTCTTTGCATTGACTTTGAATGTAATCTGTCGCGCAAAAAATGTGTTTTGTGTCTGGTGTGAAAGCAGCTTTGCACCTATCACCAGCATCATTGCAAATACACAGGCAGACTCCGCCTTTGTCTGGGCCTTTTTTTAATTTTTTTTTTTTTAGCAAAATATCCGATCTGCATGTTGATGTGCATTTAGGCTACACAACAGGCACATTGGCACCTATCCGATACACATCAGATACATATCCAAACAAAAACCACATTTGAATGAGGCCTGGATCCGATCAAGGGCGAAATCAATGTGGTTTTTTTTTTCTGTTTGCACTGCCATGTGACAGATCGAATATTGGCCTCATTTGAGCAAAAGATCCCATTCGTGTCACAGTTAACCCGCAGTGTGAATCCAGCCAAAGTGACCGATTGTCTCCGTAGACGAGCTGGAGACTCATCAGGCTCTGGGCTCTGATAGGCCTACCAAAGAAATATAGTCTCAGCGCATAAAAACTTTGAAATGCGCACATTAATCGCTATAATAGCAACAGAAAAATTAAACCCTGCTACCGAAACTGTAAAAACAGCAACATAAACTGTTGACTCCGTAGCATAAGACTATGAAACTGCAACATTTTCAGGCGTGTCTCCTTCGGTTGGTAAGCAAAACTTCCAAATATGACATTATTGTTAAACCAAATGTATATCAATGAATTGTAAGACGTAGCTGTTACATCCACATTCTCATAAATTCACTTATTTTAGCATGTCACCAGAAAGTCGCTAGATTTAGCGAGAAAGTCGCCAAGTTTGCATCACTAAGACTATAGTGAAATCGACAGTGCACATTTCATCGTTCATTTTCAGTGGTGACATGCTAAACGTCCGGCGGATAGACACTATCCAGTGGTGAAAGTCGTCTCTGTTGCTCCTCAAGGCTAAAATGCAGAAAACTTCCCGCCGAAATGAACGGAGCTCGCCTGACAAAGAACACATTCGTCGAATGAGAAATAGACAAGATTCGTTAGCAAACAGAAACCCGAACGGTTTGAAAATTTTGCTCTCCATCGGATGTCCGTTAAGTCTGTCCGGCAAGGTGTGGCAGCTGCTTTAACAGTGAAAATGGAGTTTATGGAGGTCGTCATCCTGGAGGGCACTTTGTGAGGTCCGTTTTGATGGAAAACACAGTTTGCACGGAGTGAACTAAAGGTAGACACGCATTGAAAATACAAAGCTTTCAGAGGTACCCGTGTACGTGTGGACAGAATCTGAAAATCTAATGAATCGTAGGGGAAACTGCAATATCAAAAGAAAATTCACAGAACCACACGGAATGTAGAGAGGCCCAAGAGTGGAACCCAGAACTTTCTTGCTAGGAAGCAAAAACTGACGGAAGCACCTACCTACTGTGTGTGCTGACTATTACCATGTCAGCGTGATCTTGCATCCTCAGTTTTTTCAAGAAGAGATTCTCTTACCTTTGTGCCAAATGTTAATGTCGCAGGATGAACGTTGGAGCTGAAGCCAAATGGGCCTTTGCTATGTTCACTTCCAGCCTGGCATAAACAAACCATCCCAAAAGAGGAAGCAGCTCATGATCCCGTGGCTTTTCATAATCCTTAAAGAGGACCTATTTTGCTATATTTCCAAGATTATATTTTGATCTTGGACTCCCCTAGAGTACTCCTGATCGTTAAAAGTCCAAAACAGGGTCCTTATTTAGCTCATACTGCCATCCTCAAAAAACCCCATTTGTAGTCCATTGTAGTCTCTGCCTGAAACGCCTCATTGGGGTGGCTCTTCCGCTATGGCCTCCACTCCCCGTGTGCCCACTGTCTTCTGACTGGCCAGCTCTGTGGATGGCGGAGTTGGACGGGATGAGGCTGCAGTACGCAGTTTTCCGGGTCCGCCTCCCCAGAGTGAAATGTGAGACACGTCTGCCGTCTGATAAAGAAGTGGCGGGCAAATTCAGAAATCTAACGCTATACTTGAATATAGATCTAATGAAATTAACTGATTCTGATAAACGCAGCGGCGAAAGTGGAGGACGCAGTGCGAAAATCTGGCAGCTCAAGCTCTACAATTTGCTACTGCAGTTTTTCTAATTTATAGCTAGGATGCAGGGAAAGCAAGGATCCACCCCATATAGACACATTTGTAGAACAGGTCGACATACCCACATCTAGACCGGAGACCATAGAAATCTGGTGGGTCTGAGTTTTGAGGGAAACGTAGACAGTTAGGAGCAGCTAAAAGTGGACCAACAGCATATGGACTGCTTTGGTGTGCATGAGGACCTACTGGTTCATGTGCATAGCTGTGGTGTGTCGTTACCATGGAGAAATGAACAGCCTCTGCGCTGGTATATGACGGAGGGGCGAAAGCCCCAAGCTAAACGGCCTTTTCGGAAATTGGCCATGGTAATGGTTTACTTATTGCGTCGGAATGACTAGCGTTTCCTCGTGGAGAATGGGCGTGTTATGGATTGTGTGCGAGATCTAGATAGAGCTCCAGTTATGTTATGAGCATAATACAGATTTTACAGACCATAAGTTCCGTTTGCGTGAACAGTTTCTTATGTGGAGCTAGCGAATTGATAACTTTTACAGGAAAGAATTTAATATTTAATCGCTGATTTAATATTCAATTGACGGCAATACAGAGAAATCGTTTTTATTACCAGACACGTTATAGCCTGTGCGCTTCCCTATTGCTTTCACCGGTAGCATCAGAGAGCTTGCCCAGGTATTGGAGAAGTATCAGGCAGACCCAAGTCATGGATAAGTCAAGCGATCATTTCACAAGCACCCAAAAACGCACCCCAAGCTTTGCAAAAGCTACGTCTGGTCTAACTGCACTTCTCTGGTTAGCTTCACTGTAGTGGTTACTATCAGGCAACGCTATGATGAAACTGTCACGTTGACGCTTACCGAAGTAACACACGCATACCGATCAGAATTGCTGCATATAATTTAAGTAGGAGCATTTTTAATTAGCAGACCACGCAAACTAATCTGCAATTGCTGATAAGCGGTCATGACTTTGAATGTAATCTGTCGCGCGAAAAATTAGTTTCACGTCCGGCATGAAAGCGGCTTGACATACC
Source organism: Gymnothorax reevesii (assembly GCA_029721435.1). Classification (NCBI taxonomy): domain Eukaryota; kingdom Metazoa; phylum Chordata; class Actinopteri; order Anguilliformes; family Muraenidae; genus Gymnothorax; species Gymnothorax reevesii. The sequence goes on from CM056587.1 coordinate 34,441,028, forward strand.
CAAAACGCGTGTATTCGCATCTTTGCATTGACTTTGAATGTAATCTGTCGAGTGAAAAAGTAGTTTCACGTCAGGTGTGAAAGCTGCTTAATTTGCCCTTAACGCGTGTACTTGCATCTTTGCACTGACTTTGAATGTAACCTGTCGCACGAAAAATTTGCTTCGCATCCGATGTCAAAGCAGCTTTATGGATAGTACGCGACAGCTAGCGAGAGCTCTGGTTATGTAATGAGCATAATACAGGTTTTACAGACCATAAGTTCCGTTAGCGCGGACAAGTTGCTTATGTGGAGCTAGCGAATTGATCACTTCAACAGGAAAGAATTTCCTATTCAATTTCAGCCTTTTTCAGCTTTTTGTTAGCAACAACAATTTCTAAAGGGGGATGAAATTATGTCACAGTACTGCAGACAAATTATTTGTTTTACCAGACACGGTAGAGCGTCTGTGTTTCTCATTGCTTTCACGGTAGCACCAGAGAGCTTGCCCAGACATTTCTGTAAGTATTCGGCTGATCCCGGTCATGGATAAGTGAAGCGATCACAAGCAGCCGTAAACAAACCCAAACACCTATCCCAAGCTCTGCAAAACCTACGTCTGGTATAACTGCAGCACCTCTTCGGTTAGCTTCAACTGTAGTGGCTACAATCGGGCAACGTTATGATGAAACTGCCACATCGATGCTTACTGAGGTAATACAAGCATACCGATCAGAATTACTGCATATAAGTTAGCCAGGAGCATTTTTAATAAGTACGGCACGCAAACTAACATGAAGTAGCTGGTAACCGAGCGGTCATAACCATAGAGACAAACCCTTGCAATACAAGTTTTACAGACAGCAAATTCCGTTACCATGGACAGTTGTACTAAGCATCCAAATTACAAACAAGTATTAAAAGTTGGCTTCAAATGAGGTTCATGTTCACACACCTCTTGTAGAATTTCCCCTGATATTACTCTTGCATATTTAGAACACAAACATTAGCAATAGTAACTTGGCTACGTTAGCCGCAGTGCTACAGCCACAATCAACTGGCTATCACGTCAGGCTGGCTGATGCAGTAAAAGCAACTTACATCTTCTGTGTCTGTGAGGCACAGACAGTCGCGACCGATCCAGGATTCACCTTCAGATATTTTAGAAAGCCTGCACCTGAGGCCAGTTGTTAGTGCTAACTATCGTTAGCAGTCCTGCTAGCTACCCGCAACACGTTAGCTTCACTTACATTATTTGATGTTATATCGTTACTTACAGCTTGTGGCTACGAGCGCTTGATCGATGCAGCTGCTTCAGGTTTGAGAAGCAGCTGAAACGCTTATCTTGTGTTGAATTATCCTTTATTGACAAAGCTGTCTACGGTGAAATGTTGAGCACAAGCAGCTAACGTTTCCTTTGGCTGTGGCTATTTGCTTCCAGCAAACAAAAAAAGCTACCCACTGATTTCTGGTGGCATCGTCTTTTGGAAGAGAAACAGGTGTTTTTCTTCACGTCCAAAAGTAAACGGACAAGCAGCTTTGGGAGAGATACTGACAAAACTGCACCTCAAATGATCTGCGGTTCTTCTTTTGTATTTCCAAAAGTGTTGATCTTACTAAGGCATAGTATGATCTGCCGTTGTTAGTACCTGCAAGTTTCCGGTGTGGGCAGGTCCAGCGCAGTGGTTGGCTCTGGCTCAGTCTGTACTAATAGGACGGCACAACCTGACGTCAGGTTTTACCCAGATCTTGTGAAGATCTTGGGAGGAGCTGTTCATAGAGGAAATCACGTTCACGAAATCACGTTCTTGGATTACGGCAAAACGCCTGTATCTTATGTTTAGAAACTTTTCAGAGGTTGAGTATGGACAACCAACATTATAGTATAAGTATTAGTATGACATTCCTAATATGTATTAAAATAAGGATCAGCACAATCGGTCCCCTTTAAGACTAATGTGGTGCAGGGGATTAATATGGAGCCATTCTGCCGCTCAAATAGACAGCATCTAATTTCTTGTCACTGTCTCTTAAATTCCAGAAGGTACAATTAGCATTTTGTTTGAAGAAATGTTGAAAGGTTCATCTTGGCTAAAACGTGGCGAGAAGCTTTTTTTTTTCCGGATGCAAATTTTGACATTCAATAACTTTTATTCCATATCTGTTTATGGATTGGACTGTAAAAAGCGTGCATACATTTAATGAGAATAATATGAGATTACAATGTTTAAACACAATCAGGGCGCAGAGCACAAAGTGTGTAATTTAACGGTGCTGCGGTGAAATTTTTACGGCCGCTGATTTACGCCGTGTGCGTGGCTTTCTTTAATGAGAGGAGCCGGCGTCTCATGGATGCTCGTCCCCAGAAACCACGTTTATTGCAGAGCTTTCTTTTTCTCAGGAGTGTTTTTCCCTCTGCAATAATGTCAGCACTTTCCCACCTTCAGTCTTCTTTTGTTTCCAAAACTATTTAGGGCTCTGATCGCACAGGAACACTGGTTAAGTTAGGTATGTAAATAAGGCAGAGAGCATGGCTTCCCACCTGCCCAGATTAGAGGAACAGCCCTTAGTCGCGTGGAAACCCGTTAATAATGCTTCAAAGATTATGTGGCATTATAATGACAGCACATATCTGTGACATTTGAGAAGAACAGATTTTTTCTCTCCAGAAAAAAATTAACTTCCCCTGTCTTGTATTGTTTAATTTGCGTTTACTTCTCAATTATCTTCAAAAGGCTGCTATCGCACCGTATTTGATTGAAGCGATTTCTGAGAAAGCTGTGTGTTTTCTTTTGGCTTATTTGCTAATTGAATGCTTTTGCATGGCGTTGACTGCTTTTTCCGTGTCACAACATTGGGCCTTGTCTTGACTCTTCAAAATGCCCATATCTTAATTGTTCATCATTTTATAAATGTGGCGCAATTTCCTTTACAAGACAACTTCTGTTAACTGCTGTTTTTATAGGCAGTAACAATGCCACAGCCATGGATGATTAAAGCAATTTAGGTGTGCCTTTGATTTTGGAACAATGTGGGATAGGGCACTGTGTTTGTGTAACTATTACTGAACACAGTCGTTAATAGCATTAATTCTGTCATCAAGGAAGTTTACTGGGTTCTTTCATACCGCCACTGCATTTTGCCATCACAATGTGATTTGTTGTACTTGTCGTTCCAGAGTTAGGATTTTTATATTAGTAAGCCAAACCCCCCGTTTGGCAGATACTATTGCTTATTATTTTAGACACGGTTTTACCTCGTATTTCAGATTCCTAGTCCTGAAATACAGCGCCCTCCATAATTATTGGCACCCCTGGTGAAGATGTGTTCTTTGGCTTCTAATAAATTCAGTTTTTTTCTAAATAATGTAGGACCACAATTAAAAAAAGAGGAAAATTCAACCTTTAATTCATGTGCATTTATTCAGTGGGAAAAAAAATCCCACTTTAAGGAATAATTCTTATACATCAAATCATGTGTGCCTGAATTATTAGCACCCCTGATGTTAATACTTTGTACAACCCCCTTTTGCCAACAAAACAGCACCTAATATTCTCCTATAATGTTTCACAAGAAGGGAGAATACAGAAAGAGGGATCTTCGACCATTCCACTTTGCACAATCTCTCTAAATCATCCAGCGACCTGGGTCCTCTCCTCTGCACTCTCCTCTTCAGCTCACTCCTTAGGTTTTCAATGGGGTTGAGGTCTAGGGACTGAGATGGCCATGGGAGAAGCTTGATTCTGTGTCTGGTCAGCTTTCGGGCAGAGGCCACCAGATTTTGATTTAAAATGTCCTGGTATTTCAAAGCGTCCATGATGCCATGCACCCTAACAAGGTTCCCAGGGCCTCTGGAAGAGAAACAGGCCCACAGCATGACCGATCCTCCCCCATACTTCACAGTGGGCATGAGGTGCTTTTCTGCATACTCATCTTTTGTGTTGCACCAGACCCACTTATAGTGTTTGTTGCCAAAAAGCTCTATTTTTGTTTCATCTGACCAAAGCACACGGTCCCAGTTCAAGTCCCAGTACCGCTTAGCGAACTCCAGACGTTTGCGTTTATGATTGTGAGTGAGAAAAGGTTTTTTTCTGTGCATGCCTCCCAAAGAGCTTGTTGGCATGTAGATGGTGCCTGATGGTTGTTTTGTACAACCATTTGTGACCCCAAGATGCTACCATTTGTTGCAATTCTTTAACGGTCAGCTTCGGCGAACTTTATATTTCTCATACCATCCTCCTCACTGTACGTGGTGGTAAAATAACCTTGTGTCCTCGTCCAGGCTTGTTCACCACTGTTCCAGTTGTTTTAAACTTCTTAATGATTCCTTTGACAGTAGATATGGGCAGGTGCAGGTGACTGGCTATTTTCTTGTAGCCATTTCCTGACTTGGGAAGGTCGACACACATCTGCCTTACTTGAATGGTGTGTTCCTTTGTCTTTCGTATGTTGAAGAGTGGATAAAAGAAATGGCCTCTGTGTCACATCATATTTATACCCCAGGGAAACAGGAAGTGATGATTTACTAATTAAATAGTCCCAGATACTCTGATCAACTTTGTAAACTACTGTAGAAATGACAGAAATACTTCAATTACATTTAATTCCTTGGAATTTTTAGAGTGCCAATAATTGTGGAACAGGTGATTTTATGAAAAATAATTATTTCTTAGTCGTGGATTTTTTTCCCTTAAAATTCACTTGAGTTGAAGGTTACATTTTTTTTTTTACAATTTTCAGTGTGAGAGTATGCTTCTGCAATAAAAATTGAATTTAATTTAAGGCTTATAATACATCTTAACCAGGGGTGCAAATAATTATGGAGGACGCTGTATTTTACAGTGGGTCTTGGAATGTACTGTGCATGTTATGACATTGCCACAAAATGGCGGCGACATTGTGAGAATTTTGTGTTAGATGGGTCACACTGCAGATTTTCAAAGAATACAGTAAGTATTCATAATGTTTGAAATCAGTGCATTAAGTGGTATTACCCTGACCTTTTAAAATATTTTTATTGCTAAAACTTGTGCCTATTTCTCTTTTCATGAGAAGAGTTAATCACAGCGTTATTGATGAATAGTTTGAAATTCTCTGTGTTGGTCTGAGTGTTTGTCCTTAAATATATCCCTTTCCCACAGGTGGTTGGTACATACAGTGTGACTGACTTTGGTCCAGGTATGCTGTTTTTTTAAAGTCCGTTTAACTTCTTTTATCTCACAGTGGTCAGGCAGCATATTGTTTTCAGGTTGTCCATCCGTATGTACGTTCGTCACACTATCCATCACAAATATCTTGTCCGTGCAATATCTACTGAAGGAGTGAAGGAATTTACACCAAGTCAGACATAGTATCACCCCGCAGAGGGTAGCTGAACTGATTTGATTTTGGAGGTCATCTGGTTAAGGTTCAAGGTCACATTAGCTCATTTGTATGTGGGGGCCAAAGATCAACTTTTAGGGTGTATGAAGCTATGACAGTTGGAGGCATAACAATCAACATTATTCTGTGAGTTGTTGCTTGTTTAACTAAGGAAAGTACCACAGAGGACATTTCCACGTCGGGCACTGAGAACATGTGTCTCTTTTTGAATGTCATCCTTGAAGGAATGTCAGAACATTTTCAAGCGGGGAGAGATGGAGAAAAGCAGAGGTGAAACGACTGGAGCGGTTTGAGGTTAAGATTTTTGCTCATAAGTTCTTAACTTCATCTCTCCTGATCAAGTCAGAATCCCAAACCCCACTGGGGGCTTCAACCAGCAATTCAAGCAGCAGACCACCAGTTGACCCAGCAAACCACATATGGGGAGGATTTGCAGCCGATTTCAGAGCAGAAGTTATGTCTCTGCTTGGCTTGTGGACCTTTGAATTCTCAGCATGGATTACCGCCTCTTACTCACAATTCATGTCCCAACCCTTTTCAGAAATTAAGAAGGCAGACAATACTGTCCTGTACACTTCCTGTATGGCCTTTCAAAGTTCCCTTTTAAGTTTGTAGGAATGAGTGCTCATGTGTTTCGTTTTCACCCTGCCCCCATCAAGCACTGCACCACAGAATTTCTCCATCTTAATTAGTGGTTGCAGGACTTGGGTACGAAACACCCCGTCCATTGTGGCACGTGGGGTTGCAGTGTAATATAACAGCTTGGGAGCTGGGTTTCTAACTTTGATGGTAATTGTTACCATTGTTGGTTAGTATTAAACAAACATAGGAAATCATTAATGCAGATTAAAATAACACAATAAACTTTGACCCTGAGTGACCTTGAAAGGTCTGACCAAAGGTGAAGAGATTTCAGAAGGCTACATCTCAAGAGTACTGAGGATAGCCACTTGGTTACTGTTAATCACATGTATAACTCATATATGATATTTTAATGTTTGACCTTGAAATGTCAAACCTAACAGCTCATGCATCCTAAAAGTGAATCTACTCATTGAGCAGCTAAAATATGTGTGAGGGGCGGGATTTACCGTGCCCGGCACCACTTGTTTTTCATTTTTTAACTAATGTCTTCTACTAAACAGATTTATATCCTCTTTTGTGGTTGAATACATTTTTTAAAACAAATCTGTTGTGGGGGAGAGGTCTTTAATCGAAAGCTTAATGAATAGCTGTGATAAGGCTCTTACAGTACATTACTGGGTGACGAAAACTAGGGTTAATGTGATTAACATATGGTTGAAAGTATTTCTCAGTCTTCGTCAACAAGATGCTGCTTTCCGCTGAACCATGGAGGGCCTCTGTTCAGAGTCTGTCTTCAACCAGGGCCACGTCAAAAACAGCTTAGTCAGTGAAGGTCAGTAAACGCTGAATTGTATGTACATAATACAAGGATTTTATGCATGCTACATTGAGAGAAAATCTTGCTGTTTTTACATTTTTGTTTGCTTTCTTTTCTGGTGCTCCCATATCTTTAGGAGCACATTTCTCACTGAAGAGAGACAGTGAACATTTTGTAGTCTCGCAATACCAGACAATCGATGAATGCCCAGCTGACTGGTTGTATGGGGATTCCTAAATGGAGTGTAGTTGCTTGAACGGCTGGAAAAGTTTGGTCTATCATGCCTGGCCCAGTGTCTTCAACTGCTCAGTGCAACGGGACAGAAATCTCTGGTGCTGGTCATATGTCTTTTGCTGTCCTTAATGGAGAAGTCAGTGAAGTTACAGTTTTTGAAAGCAAAGGGCACTCCTGCCACATACAGTACACTGGCCAAAGCTACAAACATCGTTATTTCGGGAAAGGCTGTTAAGAGTAGCTGTAGAACAAGTACACACTGTAGTGCGATGATGAGTTTGAAACCATAATTAATGAATAATCAGCAAATTATTGCCCAGGGCTGCTAATGCAAACATCCTTTGGAGGGTTGGGGTACCTTTCTGAGCTGCAGACTGAGTGTTGTGAGCTGACATCTAACCCTCAGCTGTATGTTTGCCTTTTCCACAACATCTCGTTGCATATCAACTTTGCTAGCTCTATAATGTTTCATTCGTGTTCCACAACTCCTGCATACCACGTTAGGTAGACTGGTTCCTGTTGTAATTTGTCCTGTAATGTCTTCTGAAGGAGATGTGCTGCCTGGCCAGCCATATGAATGATGTCCTTGTAACAGGGCACATAAGTTTAAAAAAATATATATATATATATAAATTAGCTTGTGCTGTTGAAAACCTATCATGCGGCAACTTGTTTGAGTTCCCGAAGGGGAACTCTTTTTAAAAAGTGGCCGCATGATAGGTTAAGAGTTTTGATTTCTTATAATTGAGCAACAGTAGCTGCATTTCACGCTCTAAGGGTTAATGTGTTCCATCGTAAATGTGGCAAACATCGCCAAACTTTGAAGGCGTTTTCTTGGATGTCTGCTGTTGAGCCATCCTGAAATGCTCGTGCTGGTGGTATGCCAGTGATTAATAGTCCACAACTTGTCCATGTCACGACCCTAACATGAAGGGCTGCCCTAAAGACTTGGTTCTACAGAGCCAGTTTTTAACCCGCCTTAATTGTTTCCGTCTACTCTTAACCACGAAAGCTGGGAGACTGTCCTCAGTCTTGAGTTGAGTGAAGCATTTAGAGACTGACTTGTGAGTTTTGACATTCTGAGAAGTACAAATGCTATGGCACAAAGTTTTCTGCCTGACATTTGGGCCTAGAAAGGTTGACAAATTAATGGAAAAATCAACATAAACCATTTTACTTAGGTGTTTTGCCATCACAAGCTGCCAGATCTATTGCAGCCTGCCTTTGCACGGAGTCTACAAGTGTAAATCTTCACTTGAGGAATAGAGTGCTTTCTTCCAAGAGAGAATTCCTCATTTAGTGTTTAAATGATGATGAGTGTGCTGTCTAACATGTTGTACCCAAATCTCCCATATGAATTCAGTTGGTTAGCGATCCGGTGACTGAGGGCAGTGGCGTACATTTAGCATCATTTTCATACTCCTCAAACCATTCAGTGACTCCCTGTTGTTATGGCCCCAATTTGTTATGACATAAGACAGCAAGGGATGACAGACAAAATTTTAAAACTTAAACAGATTTAATTATACAAAGACTGACAACTAACCTACAATTTATACTACTGACCAAGATTGACATACAAAAAAAAAGTCCCTTGACATGGGGTTGCTTGGTGATGTCCAGGGACAGGAAAATGCTCCAACACAGGCAAAAATCCACAAAAAAAAAAAAAAAAGAAAAAAACTTCACAGGTCTTGAAAAAAGTGGCAGGTCTGGTCAAATGCATCCTTCTCCATGCAATTTCTCCTACTACTTTACTCAGTTTTTCTCCCTATATACTCTTTTGCAGCCTCCTCCCACCTTCCAGACTTTTTTCAATACTCTGGGACTTTCCCTCTCAGACATGCCCAGGACATGCCCAAACCTAGCTCCAGACTGGGCTTAACAAATAAAAAGGTCAATATTACCATCTAGTGGCTTCTTTTCTCCATTACACTGTGAATAATGGGGCTTGGGCCATGGTCATAGAGGAGAGCACTCCCGTAGTAGGAATTTCTAATCATAAGGTACTGTATAAAGATGATCACACAGAATAGCTGCATTGATTTGCAGTGACATTTCCACCTAAGGGGATGAGTGGACCCAAACCATCCCAGGAAAATTGACAGACGCATCTGCTTGCATTACGCCCTGATACCGTGGGCCGGTTGTTACGTCGTATAAATACAGCATGTTTCCAAATCGCGACAATGTCATGCGGTATATCCCCATTTTGCAAAGAAACTCATGGCCAACAGCTCATGTAAACCATTTTTACCCCAACCGAACACAATTCAAGCACCAAGCAAGTAAATAAGCATCATATCAGCGCTGAATCGCCAGAATTTCTCCTGAATTAGTGCTATGCATAAAAACAATACCTCAAATGAGGAAAGTCCACTGGATCCAATGATATGAGCCCTGTCATTTTAAACAGACTCCACATTCAAAGAACAGCAGCCATACACTTTACAGTCAGAGATGAGCAGGACAAAATTCTTACCTCTGATATTTTACAATAAAAAAACTGCTTGAGGTTAAATCTGTGCTTGCTATTGTTAGCCCAATGTGTTTCTGTTATAACGATCTGCCGGTATCCTAGCATGTTCTTTCCCAGGGCGTTGCTTCAGAGATCTCAGCTACTTAGCATTCAGCTTGAAATGTATTTTCCTCTCTGCGATCGGCTTGTGATGCGGTCAGTAAGACTATGCTGGTAGGAATTTGATTGCATGAGTCCTGATGTTTCTAACAAACTCTAAATCACCTTAATCGCAGAAACCTAGCCTGAGCTATAGCCTTGCGTTCCCAGTGCGTCAAACTGAGTGTCATGGCTGACAGAAGACATGGCTGACCAAACGAGAGTCAGGAAATCCAAAGCCGTAGTCATTTTTTCAGGCAATAGGTCGGGAAGCCAGGGCTAGCACAAAGACGTAGTCAGGCAGGCAAGGTTTGTACATGAGAATCAATAAATGCAGCAATCAAAACAAAAGGGCTAGGCAAAAAGGGTAATCAGTCAGACACAGGCTAAAGTTGTACACAGTAGTCAAAACGAGAATACTGGCGCTAAGCACAGGGAAAGGAGAAAAAGGAATGAAGATGTGACGAAACTCTGTTGTGAAATGAGACATATATATACCCAAGGAAATGACTAAACTAGGCGCGGAATAGAATAGGTGGGAGTTGCTAAACAATCAAATCTAATAAGCACACGAGGGAAAGGCGAACCATGATCACGCATCACAATTGACAAACCAATCCTAAACATGAAAACAGACTCTAATCAGGGAGTTGCCTCAGTACATAATAGAACGGGAGGCAGCTCGAGGTAAAACAGGTGCAGGAGATTGCAGTAATCAGCTGAGTCAGGGATAGGAAACAGGAAGGCGGAGTTTACAGACTACAGTGAAGTATTAGTAAAAAATGAACAACGTAATATTTACACACCATTATATGGCAGGTGAATATTAATACACAAAAGTACTCAGGATGAGTATTAGTCTATATTAGTAATGACATAACGTAACATGACGTATTAGTCTTAATTTATATGTTTATATGAGAATAGCGGGAAATACAGGAAACGGGACGTGAAGGAAGATTTTCGGAAACTAAGGAAACCCCAAATTGGTAAATTGCCAAATGATATGTAAAACTTTGTTAGGTGCAAAATGAGATCTTTCATTTACACTGTGTTCCATCTCCATTTACTCTGATTCAGTGACATATATAGTGATTTGTACACCAGGGCTGAAATCCCAAATGGTTTTACCTTTATTATGATACCAAGATTATTCAAATGGACCGAGCAGGCGCAGAGATATACTCATTTCATTTTGGGCTTGCCATTTTCGAAAAAGAGGCTCAGGGCTTAAGGGGTTAAATCATACATTATGTGTTCACACTATTAAAAGAAAAAAAAAAACATCTTTTTGAGTTTCCTACTGGGAATAAAAAGGGAAACATCTTGTCTTTTGTTGCCATCTTAATTTTCTTCACAGGATTTAATTTAAGCAAAATGTCTAATTCAGTGCTAATGGGATCTGTTATGCATTGTAAAATGTCCTTGTATTTGTCCTTAACTTGCATTTGCAGTACAATTGAAAATTCCTTTATGTCTTTGTGAATCCATTTGGCGAGCTCAGTTGTCACCAAAAATATTATTGCCATTTAAAAACCAATGAAGTGCACTGAAGGTAAGCGCGTTTATTTGGATGACAGAGTTTAGGAAGAATATTGATTGGATTCTGGCTTGATTTTATCCAAAAAGCGGTATCCAGTATGGGTACTGTTATTCTCCCACACTGATTAAACTAGTAAACTAGTCATCATGACCTTCAATCATGACCTTGAGAAGTATGATCAGGGGTCTGAGTGCTGGGTTTGTAGTTACCTTTGCAACAAATGGCCCATATGATTTGACATGCCACAAATCCTTCACTCATGTCTCACAATGCTGTTTACATCTTTTGCATACTGTTCATTTTTACGGCTAGATATACCACGTACATTTTTACTATCATGTGAGGCTATTTGGAGACTGTAAATTGCCCATGGATTAGAGTGTGTGAGGGAATGGTGTGTGAGCCCTGCTGTGGATTGGCACACTGTTCAGGGTGTGTCCCAGCCTCTTGCCTATTGGATGGTGGAATGGGCTCCTGCTAACCTGTGACCATGACTTGGAATAAGTGGGTTAGATAACAGATAGACGGATGTTTTATTGGAGTCATTCAGTCCAAGTGTCTTTCTTAGAGGTAAGATGACTGTTATGTGCTTGGAAACCAAACCTGCAGCCTGTGGGTTACCAGCTCTTCTTCTTACAACCTTGCCTCCCCATCAAATGCTGAGCACTTTGATTCAATACGTGAGCGACAGTGGATTTAAATGAACACTAATTTTTACAAATATAGCCAAAGTTTTACAGTTGTGGACAAAGTCCTCTGGAATGAGTGTAATTTTGATTCTTTAGTGGTTTCTCCTGACAAGACGGTTTTTAGTCCCGGACTTTCCTTGATCCACGTTCATGAAGTTGAGCACCACCTGAAATCTTGAGACAAGTTGGAGCAGCACTTGAGTGAGTATGTGAACTGTAGCGTGGTAGCACTTTACTGAGTGTGATACCCAAAATGGAGATCGTTTGAATACGTATCATTATCCTCATTAAACACTGGCTCTAGCCTGTGTGAATTGGTCGGGGCGAGGGGGTTTTGGAAAGCCGATCGTCTCTTGAAGTCGCCTCATTGATTACCGGAGGCTGAGAGGAAACGGCCTGTGCGTCTCGTGTACATTATAACAAATGTTCTCTTTGCATTACAATTGAATTGTGATTGTTATGTTCAATCAATGGGAAAGGTCACTGGATGGCCCCTGCCAGCGCTTTAATGGAGAAGTCAATGGGGATTGGTTTTAATCACCGCGGCTGCTTCAGGGAGACTGCCAATGCTGCGGTAATTACTGCTGTTTATACGGGTTTACCTTGCAATTTAGATATCCTCCAATCTTTTATTTTTTCATGTTAAAAGGTGTATCACTCTAAATTACAGGGTGTTGGGCATTGTATAGATTTTAGAGTCTGAATGTCTGGAAGGATCCTTTGAAATTGATTCAATTCCATTTCTTTAAAATTTGGCTTTCTGTGATGTCAGTTTAAAACTCACTTTGCCATTACAAATATTTGGTGAAATAAGGTTCTAAATTATTGACACCCTTGATGAGCTGTGGAAAAAATGCAGTATTTCATAAACAACACAATAATACCATATATATCCTTTTGATTTTTTTTTTTTTTTTTGGGTGTTAATAATTCTGCACCTAATCACGTTATTGCAGGATGGTAATGTTCAGATTCAATATGCATCACTGATATGGAGTACAGTCAGTACATGTGAGATGATTTCAAGGACCTATGTAATTAGAAATCTGAGTACTCTAATGTACTTTCCCACTGACGAAAATGTGCATTTCTTTACAAGTCCTATCCTGCCTATTTAAATTTAGTATATTCAGTTTGAATCAAAATGATCATGATGTGTGAATCCTTTTTAAATGACCCACTCTTACATTTGTTGCAAATTTTCAATGTCATGTAACTGAGTGGCTTTGATTAAAAAATTCTTCAATCTCACTTCCATATTTTTCTCCATTAAAAAAGGTTTTTTTTAATCATCTTGAGTGTATAGCCAGTCATTTCACTAGGTAATTAAAAAAATAAGCCACTTTGGATGTCAGACTCACTTAATCTCTGAATGGACAACACTGTCGACTCAAATCACTGATACAAATGTACCTGTAGAGACCAGCCAGCCCAACAGTAAAACAAATGTCATGTTAACATTGTCGCTTTTTCCCAGCAGGAAATAAGTAGTGCATTGTTGTTTTTTAAAATTCTGCTTCTAACAGGGAATAACATCTCATTTTGTTTATATACTCTGAGACAATTTGATTTCTGTATCTCGCACCATTTTGGTGGTGGCTAATGCTCTGAAACATGCATTCTTCAGTCGTACAAAAATGAGCGACACTTCACATCAGCTTTATTGAATCAACCAATGATACGAACAGATATGATATTTACTTTAACAGTGATGCAGCATGCATAGCAATGCGACTGGGATGAATTACAATATTGACATGGATGAAATGTGTACTACAGTGTCACTGGAAATATCAATCGTGATGACAGCTGCAATAGGGTTGCAATGGAATTGAATATTTTCCCGCTAATTAGAATATACATTAGCGGGCTGCGCCCGAGGTTGGATTTGACAGTCTACATGTGAGCGCATGTTCTGGCTTTTTATGAAGACTTGCTGGGAAATAAACGTAGCATTAGACCTTCCATTGCCAGATGATCAAAATACTGCAGGAAGGTACTTAAAACGTTTAGCTATCACAGAACTCTCTCAATATTTCTTTTCAACTAATTATTAGTCATGTTAAAAAATGAAGTGTTGATTCACTTGACAATGGGGACAATACAGTCTATTATAATCATATGGTATTTATGATTTAATAGTACGTATTGGGATTACTGGAGTTAGTGCAAGGTTACCTTAATTGTTTATATATTTTACTCGTTGGTAGCCGTCAAGCTCATGTCAAACCTGATTGATTCTGAAATTCCGCTCTATGGACAAAAGAATATGACATTATTTAGAATGCGTTCCCAAAATGTCCTCAAGAAACGCAAATTATTACAGAGTTGACTAGGAAAAGCCTTTATTAACAGCCTTTATTTGGCTGTGTGTGCATGTGAGTGTGTTTGCATGTATCTGCGTACGTGTGTGTATGTGTGTGCATGTGTACATGAGTGCATATGCGTAGTTGTGTGTGCATGTGAGTGTGTTTGCGTGTGTCTGCATACGTGTGTGTGCATGCGCGCGCGTGTGTGTGTGTGCGCGTACATGTGTATGTGTGAGTATGTGTCCTTCACCGTAGTTGTGTGTTCATGTGCGTGTGTTTTTGTGTCTGCATGCGTGTGTGTGTGTGTGTGTGCGCGCGCGCGTGCGCATTATGTCCCTTGTTGGCGAGGCAGATACACTGGTGGGAAATGCCATGGCGCTGAGTGCTCTCGATACCAAAACCCAAACAGGATCATCTGCAATCAAGTTGTTTTTAACGATGAGGAGCAGTTGCTACTCCACCCAGGTGCTGCTGCGATTGCCAGCCTCACTGAGGGAATGCCAGCAGTGATTGGTCTTATTGTTTCTTGGAAATGTTACATGCTTTAATGTCACAGAACAATTTCCTATTTCCTTTCTGCTGAAAACAATTTCATTACAGGCAGCACAGGCAGCGTGATGGGCCAAATGACCATACAAATGTGAAATGCAGGAGGTCAAATAGTCAATAGAGCTTGGTAAGCATTGAACTATCCCAATATTAGAATTCTTTTCTGTAGCAATTGTTGCATGAAGGCCACAATTCATACCTTCAAATACCTTCATACACTGTGAGGTGTGTTTAAGAATCTTGACGACGCTGCAAAGATTTTACTGCAATGCCACTTCAGCCACTTTTTAATTCCTTATTATATATATTTAAAGTATTGTTATTGTGTTTTCAGTTCTACTGACTCTATGATTTCTTTTACTCAGTTTTTATTGATCCTGCTTTTTGTTCTTAATTGCAAGGAAGCAGTTTGTTTTATAAACCTGTACAAAATAATTTTGACAGCGCGACTACTATCTGTGTAATATAGCCAGGCATTGCACTGTCATTCAGCAATGGAACACCATGTCAGTGGGCACAAAAGGAATTTAAATACAAAGTAAAATAAGGTATGATATAAATAAATAAAGTATGCTCAAATGATTGTGCTTAATATACAATTTAATTCATTAAAAGAATCTGTCTGTGCTGCTTATTTTAACTTGAAACCTTACCTCCTGGTCAGACACCACCTTGACGAGTGCAGAACTGGTGTAACTGACCATTAATCTCTGGAAACACCATAAATGTTCAGCTGAAATAAGTTTTTGTGAAAAACAAATATTTTGAAGGCCCAGACTATAACTTGTGGGCTATTAACAGAGTGGGCCTAACTCCAGGCATTTGAGTGAATATCTAGTATTTGACACTTTCATGAGTACAAGTGTGAACATTCTACTCCACAAAACATGCAATATAGGAACCCTCCCTCCCTCCTGTATGGCTGTGTGTGAATGTTTGGTGGTGGTCGGAGGGGCCGTAGGCGCATACTGGCAGCCACGCTTCCGTCAGTCTGCCCCAGGGCAGCTGTGGCTACAAAAACGTAGTTTACCACCATCAGAGCGTGAATGTGTGAGTGAATGAATAATGCCTCTATTGTAAAGCGTCTTTGAGTGTCCAGAAAAGCGCTATATAAAATTGATGCATCATTATGATTATTATTATTATTACTCCAGGCAAACGTTTGGACACACTAATCTCATGGTAGAAGTTGGAGCACTCAGTCTAGTGAATATTTGGTAGTTAGAATTTTTGTAAATATCCTCAGGTTGCTCAGGGTAAGGAGAAATAGGGTTGAAGTTAAAAAAAGAATAGTTGCTATACAGGATAGTTGTCACAACCCCTTTGTGAATGCCTCCCGTTCCTTCTCCCATTCAGCAACTTGCATGAGTGTTTGAAGTATGTCTCCTTTGATTGGTTTACATCTTGCCTGTGCCCCTTTACCTGGCTGTGTCTTGTTTCACTGTTACTTCCTTTTGTACCTGTGACCTGGATTCAAACATCCTGCTATGAGTTGCGATTTGCTGGATTGTAATCAGGGGCCGGGCAGCCTAAGCTGCCAGGACCCCATTGTTATCCTGCATGTTCTTCTTTCTTCTTCTTCTTCTACAGAAGTCCAGTCCCATGCCAGATTGCCTCAGCTGCAAAATCAGGTCAATAGTCCTGATGGTGGCACTACAGCTAGCCTCTAAATTCAAAATTTTGAAAGTTCACAACAAATCAACCATATGTGCTACAGATTAGCAACTTTCACCAAAATGTGGCCCCAATACTTATGCTACTTTTGTATGTTTAAACCTATGCAAATTATGAAGTCCATCACTGTTTTTTTTTTTTAAGAACTGCAAAACTTATTAAACCTATCTCCTCCTACAATTCTTGCTCAGTTGACATCAAACTTGCTGCAGAGCATCTTCAGACTGTCCTTCACAAACAATCTACAGAGATATTTTGATTTATCGAATATTGAGCCGACTGTGCATAAAAATGTTTAACTGTAAACTGTATTGTAAACATATACTTGCAAATTTCAGATCTGAAATTTTCAGATCAGATTTTCAGATCTGAACTGTGCCTTTTTCTTCTGGGCTCCACTCCACTGTTACCGTATTTCCATTGATGAGCATTGTATTGGATTGTATCCTGCCTCTATACTTGATTCCTGGTCTAGATCATAACTAGTGTTCACAGTTTTGGAATTCTTAAAGAAGCTATGTAAGAGGAGTCGACTTGCAAAACCTGATAAATCAAATAAATGAGTTGTCTCCCTTAGTCCCTTTTCTAGGCACCTGTGCACGTCCCACTGATAGCTCCACTTTCAAAACCAACCAAATCATGTTGTAAATTATAACAGCAAAAGCAAAAATCTGTCAAAACTCGCCAAGTCAGGGAGGAAAACTCAAAAAAAATTTTGCTAAGTCAGCCAATGTGGAAACGTGATTGCGTTTTCATTCGCTAGAAGGAGCCAATCGCAGTTGAGCTTTTATAGCTTGTTCAGCTTTTGGGTTCTAGAACATTGGGTTCTAGTTTGTTGGTTTGGGCAGTTCAGAAAAGTGTGATGATGGTCATACCTTAAAAGGGGAGTTTGAACCCATGGACTCATGTTTATGCTGTCGTTGTCATAGCAGCTATTCAACCACAGTGCTATCTGTAGCATTGAGTTGCATGTAGAGTGGGTCCTGAGTCAAATACCTTCAACGGGGTTGGTTTAAACACTGTCAAAACCGGCTAAATTTCCATTCCACTTTCAAAACCTGCTAAGTCAAAACTTTGTGTTGCAAAATCAAAGTCATTTCTTGAAAGAAATAATGAATTGTCTCATGGATTACGTCTGCAAGGCTAATAGCTTCAGTATAGCGAGAATTGGTATCTATGGAAGATAATTTCTCTGCCTACCAAAAAATCAGATTTTTCTAAAAAATGAAGTTGACTTTGATGGCTTTGCAAGTGGACTCCTCATATGTCTGCATAAATGGAGGAAAATTTGCAACAAGTGAATTAAGCTGCTTTCACACCAGACGCGAAACAAATTTTTCGCAGGAAAGATTACATTCAAAGTCATTGAACCGTGTGTATTCGTGTCTTGGCATTGACTTTGAATGTAATTTTTCGTGCAAAAAATTTGTTACGCATCCGGTGTGAAAGCAGCTTTAAAATCAAGTGGGTTTTGGAGTAATTGGTTTGAAACGTGAGGGAGAAGCAAAGCACAAGTGCAGCTCATCTCTGTGCTGCTGGTATGAACTCTCAGACCCACTCTCAGAACTCTGAGCCACAACCATGGGGCTGCACGCTCCACAACGACGTGTAGATTTGCCAAAAGTGCACGAGAACACGTTAAATTTGCTCATAAACAGCTTACATTTTGGAAAATGAGAAGTCAGTGGTGTCAGTCCCGGCTTATAGCAATGCTCAGTGCTCATGCGCAGTTTCAGATGGATCGGCTAACTGATTGAGGAGATAAATGGATTCAGACAGAGGACTGTACTGACAAAGTTTTTCGTATTTTGGAGTAGCATGTGAATGACGATGTTGGGGGAAAAAAATGCTCAAAAATTATCACTGCAAAGGGAGGTGGTTCTGATTAATTTTGGATTAAGATTTTTTGTTTTGTTTATTTTTTCTTAAATATCTGTTTTCTAAAAAAGGGTTGGTGTGTCCAAACATTACACTGGCACTGACTGTATGGCTCTGTCTAAATCATGATGCTCTACTCTAGTCAGACACCTGAATTATTGCATTGGGCATCTAGCATTTATACAGCTATCATTTGCCTCATTTGAAATTGAGACTCAGATCCTGAATTAATCTATTTAGGTACTTACAATAGGGTGTGTATTTGCCCTAAAAGTAATTAAATTGCCTTCTTTTACACAGCTTGCTTCTCAGCCATTTTATTTATTGCAGTTTAATTCCTCAGGTAAGTATGAGCCTCTTTTTGATATTAAAGGTCATAATTTTCAGTGTCATCTAATTTAGATGGTTTTTAGCGGATCATTACATTTTTGCTCAATCTCCACATTTAGGGTGTGACATCAACGGCCATTTGCATTTTCTGCCCTGTGTTATGATCTGTAATTTCTGTCTATTCTGGTTTAAGTTTATTTCTACTTGGTTTGTTTAGTTTATGGATTCAGTATCATCTGCCAGTTAATGCACATTGTTTTCCCCTGTGATGTCTTGCATTTTTTTATGTTCTTTGCCAGTTCATACCCCTGTCTGCGAGCTGTCACATTTCGGGTAACTTCGGAAATTTTCAATGTGTGAGGTAGCGATCTGGAACCAAATGCGAGGACACAGGATTGCAAAAATAAAGGGTTTTATTGAGCGAGGGGGGTAACTCCCGCAGGGCAGAAGGCAACAGTACAGAGTCCGCAATCCACAAGTCAAAATCCAGTGGGACAGAAAAGGGTTCGTAACCAGGGTAGCAAACACAAAAATCATAGTCGGGCAAAACAGATTCGGTACACAGGCAGAGGTTTGTAGGAGAAGCAAACTTATCGACCAAAGGGCAATCCAAATTGTAAACAGGGCAGAAATCCACAAAATCAAAGTCGGGCAGAAATGGGTCAAAAAACATAGATGCAACAATAATCAAAAAGGGCAAACCAAAATTCAGTAGTCGGGCAATCCAGTCAGAATCAGAGACGCAATGAATACGAGGCAAGAGAGAAAGCAGCACAGGTAAGCACGAGAAATGATCTGACAGAGAATGACTGTGAGAAGACACCTAATATACATTTCTGGGGAGATCGCATGGGGAGAAACACAGGTGCAGGTAGTCAGACTGATTACAAGGGAGAAGCACATGACGGAGAGCCTAATCACATGAAATTTGGCAAAAGCCAAAACGCGGACAGGGAACACGAGACATTCCTATAGACAAGCATACGGCTCCAGTCACGGAGTTCTAACGTGCACAGATAATAAGAAAAAGGACAGCACGATCAGGTGTGGAGCTTCCACAGAAAATGCTGCAATGAAGATTAGGGAGAGAAAAGAGGCGGAGACTAGAACAGGGCGAGTGCGGAGAGCTTGTTAATCAATTAGTAAGTGAAACTATACTCGTTAGTTATACTCGTTATACTCGTTAGTTATACTCGTTATACTCGTGCTCGTTAGTAAGTTAGTATTATATACAAGGTTAGTCATTGTTAGTAGCTACTAGTGAAAATAACAAACTGTTAGTACCGTTAGTAAGATAGAAAAGTAGAATGAAGCCAGCGAACAAGATCGGAAGGAAGTCTGAAAACCAGAATCCAATAAA
This sequence comes from Gymnothorax reevesii, assembly GCA_029721435.1. Taxonomy (NCBI): domain Eukaryota; kingdom Metazoa; phylum Chordata; class Actinopteri; order Anguilliformes; family Muraenidae; genus Gymnothorax; species Gymnothorax reevesii. Next base: position 34,460,973 of record CM056587.1, read on the forward strand.
TCACCCGAAGAGTGACACGCAAGACTGGGGCTGTGAGCGAAGGCGAGACGAGAGACCAGACGGGGGGAGACAAAGTGCAATGCATAATGGAAAACATGGACCAGAGTGAAACTATGGCAAAATGCAAAAAGTGGAAAAGTAAACAAAGACAATACATGAACAAAGCGAAGTACCAAATCACAATACATAATCCAAAGAATGGTCAGCCATGGCAAGGAATCCAATAAACAATAAGACAATTATCAAAACAAGGCATGAACATGACAGGCAGAGCAGAATCATAACACAATGTTTCACATGTTCCTTCATGCCTCGTGTACTTCCTTCAACACTGATTACTAATTAAGTGCTAATCACACTAATGCTATGTTTTGTCTAGTTTATCTACTAACTCTTACTAATATACTAATCCTGAAAATAACTAACATACTAACTTGCTCTATTTCAGTAAAATTATTACTGCGCAGACTATTAACTTGATTCTCTGCAATTTCCACACCAATCTGTAACTCCACCCTATTTGCTCTCCCAGTACTTTGCCTTTCTTCTGCAGAGACTTTGCAACTATCTCTACCAATCTGTGTCTCCCATCTCTCCCCACTTAGACACTCCTTGAATGGAGCCGTTGTTGTTTAAGGATGTCGTGTGAAAACCAGTCTTTGTTATTGTTTCCCATTTGGATTTGTTTAATTACCTCTTGTGCTTTCCCCTCTCAGTTAATGTTTAGATAATTCCTCACACCTGTTGCCCTGCCTAGTTTGTCACCTCCCTTGTGTATATATAGTCCCTCACTTCTGCTTAGCTTTGTCAGACTGTTGATCAACTTATCTCTGTGCTGGGCTCTGTGTACGCCAGTGATCTGTCTGTGATTCTGTGACGCCCTTCTGTTTAACACCGATTTCTGTCTGTGCCTGCCTGGTTCTGTTTGCTCCTGATTACGACCCATTTTCTGCCCGACCACGATTACTGTGTATTGCTGCCCTGGCTTTTGGAATCCGGATTACGGACACTCTACTCTCCTACTGCCTCACGATTTGGTACCGTTACCTGTAGGGCTGTACAATATGACGATATATATCGTGCCACGATATAAAAATGTCTATCGATAAAAAAATGGCTCTATCGTTTATATTGTCTTGCTACCAATCAAGTCGTTTCCGGTAATTTATTATGGGAGTTATTGAGCATAGGCCACATTAACTGACTGCCTAACATACATAATAACACAGTTTAAAGTGATAGTCCACCCAAAAACTATAATTTGTATATCAATTACTCAGCATTTGATGTCTCGAAGGGACAAAGTTGTTTTTCACCTGGTGCAACTTTATGGCCACTGGAGAGTTTGAAAAATTATTCTAATTCCTTTTCTCTGGAAGCAAATGGGGTCACTCAGTAGCAACGGCAAAACTCCACAAAACATCTGTTGACAAACTGTCAAACCATCGTTGAACACCTCGTCCAGTAAAATCCAAGTCTGCCTTGTCCACTCGTATCCTCAGAAGTCCAGAAACGTGGTTGAGCTGTGGCCAAGTTTTGACCGAAAAGTAAAAGTGTCACTCCATATGGTGCATTCAGGGCACCTCTGTTGCCTGGGAAGAAATGTGCCAGCATCAGGAAGCATGTAGAGATTGCCGTTAGACTCCTTCCATCATTATACTTCTCTTTTCCAGTCATCTTATAGATTTTGCTCACTGTTGAATTGAAAATTTGAACAAAGGTTACAAATGAAAGGAGAAAAATAATAAAATATGATTTAGTACCTTTTTATTTGTCAAGTACATAACTATAAGTGCAATAAGAAATAGCCCTTTCCATGTGGTGATTTTATTGAAACTATTTATTCATGAAAATTACAGAAATTTATATATTGTGATATATATCGTTATCGGGATATCAGGTAACCTATATCGGGATATGAGATTTAGGTCATATCGCACAGCCCTAGTTGCCTGTGCTTTTTGCTTTTTGAACCCTTGCATGTCTTTGCACTCTGTTTTTTGGATTGTCCCTCTGTACCATCACTGTGTCCACCTGGTTTTGGACTTGGACTGAACAAAGACCATGATTCTTGCACTTATGAACTACTTGCAGTTGGATTCCTTTTACCAGACTTTACAGCTTGATGTTTTATGGATTTATGTTGCTGTGCTTGAGTAGAAATGAGGCTCCTGCTTGTGAGCATGTCACCACCTGTGTCTATGGCGTGTGCCCCAGGCCGCCCTGCGCTGTACTATGACAGAGGACCTATTGGGCCGTACAGTATATCAAAATAATCATTGGTTTGTATCCTTCACATTTCAATTTTCAGTTTTTTTTTTTGTATGGCCCTATTTTTTTTTTAAACCTTTAAACCTGAAAACCTTGACAATTTTAGAACCTTTTGAACAGGAGATTTGACCAGCAGTGATTGTTACTTCAGCAGGTGAGTGTTCCATGATGGACGTTGTCATCACATATTTGTTATCGTACACATGAACGGGTTAAGGATTGATCCTCTGGACCTGGGTCCCCTCCTGAGGTCTGTGTCCTGTGTCAGTGATCTTACTTAAATACAAATACAGGTATTATCCTCCTCTAGGCTCTTACTGCAGAGCGCAATGTGTTATAGAACCTACAACCATGTGGTCTGGGGGTATTTTCTCAAACCCAGAGCCACTAATCGCAGCAGGCTGCAGGCCACAGCAACTGTGAGACAGAATGTAGATATTTTGACAGGAGAAGGGGAAAAAAATGGAAAGACATTATATCCTGAGCATGGAGCCTTCTGGAGAAACAGTCCTTACGATCAAGTGCAGTGCTGCAGTCAGCGTCTGTTTCTCAGTTGTCTTAAACATATGGCCCGGTGAGGAGAGGGGGGTACTTATTCTGAACAAACGAGATGTATTATTTTTTATATTAATGATGACACGCCGATAGATCCGAAACGTAATAGCTTATAATTATGGTTAATTTAATTTTGTAAAAAGAATTCAGCGCAAACTAACTAAGCGCATTAAGTATCAGGTTGTGAAACAGTGGGAAGTAATTTTATTTTCTGTGTAGACATCACTATGAATCGCAAAAGGACTCCAAATTTAGGTTAATATATTTGGATAATAAATAAACTGTATTGTTCAAACATCCCAGAAAACACAATCTCATTTGAAATAGCATGTGTTGCTGTGTAAAACATTGCAGGTTTAGATTTTATTGGTCTGTTTTCCTGTGTGTGTGTGTGTGTGTGTGTGTGCAGACATGAGTGTATGTATCTGTGTTTGTGTGAACATTCATGTGTGTGTGTGTGTGTGTGCAGACATGAGTGTATGTATCTGTGTTTGTGCGCACATCCATGCGTGTGTGTGTGTGTGTGTGTGTGTGTGGATTTGTACAGTATGTGGCAACTGATGCTGCATCACTTTATGTTTGAAAATGGAAATTACCCGCTTTACATTATTAAAATGATGGGTAAGTATGTGGACACATCGTTCTAAAACCTCATTGACGTACAAAGAAAATGGATATTTTTAAATTCTAAATAACCAAATAAATTGATCAATATGAGCTGATAAAGGAGACATTCATCCCCCATTTAAGAATGTAGCAATCCTAATTTGTATTGCTATTTGGTTTTTGTAGCACTTTGTATATACCTTTACCCCCTCCCAAACTGAAGACTCTATTGACACTAATTAGAGTTGTGGGGGGGGGGGGATTTACAGAAAGGGCTTCAATTTACAAATCGTGCAGCAGCACTGTATGAAAATATACTAATATAAAAGCTGAAAGGCTGTCCTATCCGCCCATACTAACCAGTTCATTCCAAATTCAATTAAAATGTCAAATATTCAGAGTTAAAAATTACCCATTTTCTTTGAATGTCAGTGAGGTTTCGGCAAAGTGTCCACACACTTTTGGCCACATAGTGTATGTTGCGTATTCATTCAAGCAATTTAAAATTATAGGTAGTTGTTCTGATGCATATGTTGACACATACACAAAACTGTTTAGGTTTTTCTTGAAAGAGTATGCTAATTTCATACAATGAAAGTTATTTATCTCTCTCCTTTAAAAAGTTCATCAATTATACTGTGCTACACTTCATGTCCATAAGGGGCTGATGTATGATTGGTCTAATTATTTTTTATTCAAATTTTCACCATGCTTTCTAAAGCATATCAATTTTGTTAATACCATGTAATTAAAACATGTCAGCGCACTACAAGTTGCAGGCTATATTAATGACTATGAAAATTATTTTAATTAAATAGCCAATTATAGAAAAATCCTAACCAAGAGAATTGACATTTAAATGAATATCACATAAATTGCTTTTCAACATTGTTTTATCAAAGACTTAGTGGAAGAATAAATTATTACATCAAAAAAACTGTTCAGAGGCATTGCTCATGCGGTATTCATAATTCCATTAAGTGTGTATTTTTAAAACCGATATCTTGCCACAGTTAATTATTTGGGTGTATAAGTGATATAGACTCGTGGAGTGTTTATGGATTATTAGATGGGTATGATGTATTGTGAAGGAATAATGTGAGTGGCATGTCGCTCGTGTTTTAAAAGTGAAGTCTGTGATGTGTTTTTGTGTTTAGTGAGTGGCTCTCTGTCTCTGTCTGTTTGGGATTTTGCACAAGACATTTCGATTCATGTGTCATCACGACGAAAACTGTTTCACGAAGCAGGATTGACACGTTGGCTGTATTACTGCTCGGAGTAGTGCCTGGAGCAGCTCCTTTTTTTACTTCCAGGTTCATTTTGGAGGGTTTAAGGCCTTCATTGGCGAGGTGTCCCTTCTATAAGAGATTTGTAATGGGACTTTGCTGGCAAAATAAAGGAAATAAATAACTTAATGCAGTTATTTTAGAGGGAAGAATGTCACTCAGTCCCCCTCTGTGGACTCTTCGGTGAGATGATGTCGAAAAGCCCTTGGTCCTTTATCTTGTGTGTAATGGCAAGAAGAATAAGGCAATGAGTACCTCTACTTTATTGAACGGATTGTGGGAAATCCAAAAACTGGAGAGGTCTGTATTGGAGCTCAAAGGTTACGGAGTTACATTTATCTTTTACAAGCCTCTTGCCCTCCCAATCATCTAATGCCACAATCTATATTTGCATACTAGAGCCAATGAAAATTTAGTCCACTTTCTTAATCTTGATTAACAACAATATCACTCCACCACTTAAATATACTCCTTCACTTGAATCCATTTTAGATGGATGTACTGCTGACAATCTTCAGACAGACGCAGGTGAGCCAAAACATAAAAACCAGTTTCCGATTAAGGAAATAAAGTAGATTATCTAGTCACTGTGATGCATATCACGGTCTGCAGACTGAACTTAGGTGATAAGCAAACAGTCACAGTTCTCATGGTTTTGAATTTTGAATAAATGGGACCTGAGCAACTTTGACAAGGGCCAAGTTGTAATGCTCAGACGAGTGGGTCTGTGCATCTCAGAGGAGGCCAGGCGTCTGGGCGGCTTCCAGGCAGCAGTGGTGAGAAGTTATTGACGGTGGTCCGAGGAGGGACAGAACACGAACCGGCGACAGGGCGTTAGACACCCAAGGCACATCGATGCTCAAGAGCAAAGAAGGTTATGCTGTCTGGTCCGAATTGCCGGAAGGGCGTAATGATCCTTACTTGAGGAGCGTCGCAAAACATGCAGTGTATCGCACCCTGCTGCCTGTCGTGCTTTGTTGCTGTAGATCAGCAGTTTTGCCAATTCTAACCCCTGTCCACCGCTGAAAGGGCCTACAATGGGCATGTGAGCATCAGAGCTCGGAGCAGTTGAAGAGGTTTGCCTGGTTCTGTAAGTCACATTTTCTTTTACATCATGTGCATCTGCTGGGTACATGTGCACCATTTACCTGTGGAAGAGATGGCACCAGGACACACTGTAGAAGGAAGACAAGCTGATGGAGGGAGTGTGATGATCTGGGAAATTTGCTGTGGGAAACACTGGGTCGAGGAACTCGATTGGACCTCAGTTTAATAAAGCTCTTTTTGCAGCTCAAAGGGGACCCACACAATATTAAGCAGGTGGTTTTGATGTTGTGGGAATCTTTGTTTACATTTGAGTACCCCTTATGAATGCTGTTGATTTCTCTTCTGTGGATCTTTCAAAGACCACATTCAGTATAATAACAAAAATATCTTTCAGGAAGAGTCAGAGATTGAGGACTTGAGGGGTTAGGTATGTACTTCAATGAAGGTTATGCAAAGATCTAGGGTAAGGGCATATGGTAACTTGCATGCAATGGTGAGCAGTTATATGCTAGAGACTTAGTGGTATTTCCACAAACTAGTTGAGTAATGCACTTTAAATATGCAATTTTTTGAGGTAGCTTTCATAATTTTGTTATTGTCTGTATATTGCTTAGTTCTTCATTATCCAGCAAACTGAAAAACCTACCATGGAAAACACAATGTGGGTCTGTCAGTGGGCCAATGAGGAGGCCGCATGGAGCACTGATATTGTAAATAGCTCTATGTTGGTCACATATGACCATACAGTCCCTTTTAAAATTCCAGTAATGCTCTGCAAACCGTCTGCACTTTAGTTTGTTGCTGATTGACAGCGGCAGCGGGAGCATCTTTTTTTTTGACAACCCTCCCAAACAACTTGTGCTGATGTAGGTGACATCTGATGATAGTTTCTGAGATTTTCTGACCCCAAGACTCAACAAACCTCTGCAGTTCTCCAGCTGTAATCCTTGGAGATTCTTTTGCAGTCAAACCACCCTCTTCACGGTGTGTGGGGTCACACACATCCTCTTTCAGGCTGATTCTTAACATCTGCTGTCATTTAAAACTTCTTAATTGTGCCCTGTTATTGGGAAGTGGTATTTTCAACTGTTTGGAGATTTTTCAATGTCCGTTTCTTGATTTGCACAGCTCAACAGCTTTTTGTTGCACATAATCATTGTGTTCTCTGGCCTTTCCCATAGAAATGAACTTGGCCTGGGTCACCTTATTTTTATACTCCAGCAGAACAGAAAGTCATGTCTGACCACTGAAGTCTCCTGAATCAAAAAGGTGAGCTAATAATGTAAAACATGAGCGGAAATATAAATCAATTAGATTTTAATCATGGGATTTTCTAGGCATGCCAGTAATTGTGGCACTTGTTTTTGATTAAAAAAAAAAACTTTTTTTGAACATTTTTTTTTTTGTTTCAATAATTTTACTTCAGTGAAAAGGTAAGATTTTTGAGAAAAATTAGAGTGAAAGACCAAGAGTATAAATAGTAAGGCCATTTTCACAGCCCGTTTTGCTCCTATACACTGAGGGTGCCAGTAATTTTTGAGGCCAGTGTTGTTCACTGTGTCTCTCTCTCGATTTATCATACTTCTGCCCATGGTCTTGAAAAAGAGCAGAGAAGTTTAATCACTAGAGAGGCTGCAGTCTTTCCTGAATCAGTTTGTGAGTTCCTGTTTCCGATGCAGTTGTTATGACTTAAGATGTCTATTTGTTGTGGTTGTGGATGGTTTTGGGCTGAGAAAATGTTCTTCATCTTAGCTGGGAAACTTTTACTTTGCACTGCATTTTTTTCTTTGAAGTGTGTCATAGAGTACTGGATTACAAACCAGGCCCATAGTACTTCATGTGTTTTTGTACGTGTACAAGTAGGGGTGTGTCTGCACAGATGCTGTTTTCGGATATCCGCACAGAACGCATTGTGTACAAATGCTCTTTTTTTTTGTGTGGAAGTCTGGAAATGATGTTTAGAAGATGCGATCAGAGACAAAGTAAACACTGATGGAAACTGAAGTTATCGTGCTTTGTTACGCTCACAACAACCAGAGATTCTTTTGGTGATCAACAGGAGCCGCTATAATGGATGTCATCGCGATGCCATTTAGTGGAGCTAGCATGACTGAGAGAGAGCACCGAGATTACATATGCTGTGGTCGTCCATTTGACAAATGAATCTCGTGAAAACTTTTTTTTTATGGTGGAAGAATGTCATGCTTGATGATTCACCATGCCATAGAGCGGACACTTTGCATTTCATGGATCAGGAATAAAAAAAATCCATAGTTTCATTGTTATCAGGGTTTAGGTAGCAGCTGTTCACGGTGAGCAGAATATTTGCTAATTGTAGCTGCCATTCATTTCTATGGGCATAGCAGCTAAAGCCAGCACCTGCGGCGTCTTCAACAAATGGTCTCTGCTATAACTGGAATGCAGTAGGCGACATTGTACCCAATATTATCCATAGTTTACCTACGACGCAGTAAAAGTGCAGAGCCAAGTCTGAGTTTTTGCTTTCAGGGAGAAAAATAGTCCAGTAACCGTAGGGGAGCATTGTGTCAGACGATGGATATGAAGCAGAAAAGGAAATGCACACAAACTCCATAACTCTTTTTGCAGGCACCCTGCTCGAACCACAAATAAAGAGCGCAGCTGACATCTAATTGTCTTCCAAAATGCCCACAGCTTCCCTTTAGAGCATTACTTTTGTTAAAGATAAACCCTTCATTATGTGGCCTGCCTCCTTTAGGCCTACTGGAAGTGGGAACACTGGAAAGCAATAAAACAGTGCAGATGTTTATGTGCCTCACCAGCCTACGGGCAGATCCTGCAGCCGTTCTATAATTCACAGCCAAACACAAGACTTAATAAATATAGTTGTAATCTTGTTTAAACAGGTCTTTTAAAGCTCACATTAATAAATTATATAGACAAAAATTGGCACTGTGGCCCGAGTATGTAATGCACACAGGCAATTGCGCTGAACTTAAATTGATTGCTCCTGTCAGAAAACAATGGGATAAAAAAAGAAAAAAAGTGGCACATTTTTCCTGTCATCGGCTACGGTTAGCCTGGACATCCAAACACAATGCTGAAAAGAGATCTTAACACGCATAGAACAGACCCGTTTATGTTGACTTGTTCTTCTAGTGAGTCCATTGTGAGAGAATGTGTGGAAAATCAATCTGATTTGGGATAACAATGTGTTTAGCAAGACTTATCCAAATGTTTCAAACGCTTCTGTGCACTTGTCATAAACACACTAAAATGAGATGGAGACGAAGAGTAAAGAAAAAGGAACTTCCTACTCTTTACTTGAACCGTTCAGCATAAGAGCTGCACAGTCATATACCTGTACATGGTATAAGAGCTGATATAGCACAGTGATATACATGATGCAAGAGCTGACATAGCACAGTCATATACATGATATAAGGGCTGACATAGTACTATCGTATACAGCGGGAAAATAAGTATTGAACGCGTCAACATTTTTCTCAGTAAATATATTTTTAATGGGGCCACTGACATGAAATTTTACCAAATATCGGTAACAACCCAAGTAATCCAATCAAATCAAAACAAATCAAGTCCATGAATTAAGTTATGTGTAATAAAGTGGAATGACACAGGAAATAAGTATTAAACACATGAATAAAAGGAGGTGCAAAAAGCATGGAAAGCCGAGAAACCAGCTGAAATCTGTCAGTATTTAGAAAGAAATCCTGCCCCCTATAAATGCAAATTAACATCACCAGTATATCAATTTGGACTGGTTTAGTCCAAATTGACGGCCTATAAAAAGCTTTCTCATTACCAAGGTGTCACACAAGAAGCATCTCATGGGTAAAAGCAAAGAGCTCTCTCAAGACCTTCGCAACCTTATTGTTGCAAAATATACTGATGGCATGGTTTACAGATGTATTTCTAAACTTCTGAATTTTCCAGCGAGCACTGTTGGGGCCATAATCCAGAAGTGGAAAGAACATTATTTCACCATTAACCGGCCTTGACCAGGTGTACCTGGCAAGATTTCTGACAGGAGTCAAAAGAATAATCAGAAGAGTTGTCCAAGAGCCAAAGACCATTCGTGGAGAGCTTCAGAAAGACCTGGAATTTGCAGGTTCAATTGTTTCAAAGAAAACAATAAGCAATGCACTTAACCGCCATGGCCTCTATGCACACTCATTGCGCAAGACTTCATAACTGAAGAAAAAGCATATTGAAGCTTGTTCAATGTTTGCTGCACAACATTTGGACAATCCTGTGAAATACTGGGAGAATATAGTCTGGTCAGATGAGACCAAAATTGAACTCTTTGCATGTCATAGCACGCACCATGTTTGGAGGACAAACGGCGCTGCACATCACCCCCAATACACCACACCAACAGTGAAGTCTGGAGGTGGGAATATCATGGTGGGGGCTGTTTTTCAGCATGTGGTACTGGCAGACTTCATATAATTGAAGGAGGGATAAATGGAGAAATGTACCGAGACATTCTTGATAAGAATCTGCTGCCATCTACCAGGATACTGAAGATGAAATGAGGGTGGACGTTTCAGCAAGACAACGATCCCAAACACACAGCCAAGGAAACTCTAAATTGCCAACAGAGAAAGAAAATAAAGCTGCTAGAATGACCCAGTCAATCACCCGTCTTGATCCAATTGAAAATCAATGGAAAGAACTGAAGATCAGAGCTCATAAAAGAGGCCCCTGGAACCTTCAAGATTTGAAGAAGGTTTGTGTGGAAGAATTGGCCAATATCACATATGATCAATGCATGCAACTACTTTCTCTAAACAGAAGACATCTTGAAACTATCATTTAACAAAGGCTTTTTTTAAATTAAGTTTGAAATAAATTTCAGTAAGCCTGTTCAAAACCTTTTTCTTGTGTCATTCCACTTTATTGCACATAACTTAATTCATGGACTTATTTGTTTTTGATTTGTATAAGTGGATTACTTGGGTTGTTCCTGACATCTGGTAAAAAATGTCATGTCAATTATGCGTTCATTACTCATTTTCCCTGCTGTACATGATATCAGAGCTAACATATCACAATCATATACATGATATAAGGGCTAACATGGCACAGTCATATACATGATATCAGAGCTGACATAGCAGTCACACATGATATAAGGGCTGACATGGTACTGTCATATACATGATATCAGAGCTCACATAGCACAGTCATATACATGATATCAGAGCTAACATAGCACAGTCATATACACAATATAAGGGCTGACATGGCACTGTCATATACATGATATCAGAGTTGACATAGCACCGTCACATACATGGTAAAAGGGCTGACATGGTACTGTCATATACATGATATCAGAGATGACATAGCACAGTCATATACATGATATCAGAGCTAACATAGCACAGTCATATACACAATATAAGGGCTGACATGGCAAAGTCATATACATGATATCAGAGCTGACATAGCTCCGTCACATACATGATAAAGGGGCTGACATGGTAGTGTCATATACATGATATCAGAGCTGACATGGCACAATCATATACATGACATCAGAGCTAACATCGCACAGTCATATACAGGTTTTTCCTTTAAATATTTTCTACCTTAATCAGAGCTGCTTTCAGTTGATGGGTATTTTTCTTTATTGACTGGATTGGTTTGGTCTTATTTGTTGGGTTTCTCACATCTTTTGCCCTGGTTGTTTATTTTTTGCTATCATTGAGGAGTTAACTACATTCCTATCGCTAATCGGCTATCTTTTCCTTTCTGCTGACTGGTTTTGGGGCTGATTAGTAATTGGTCTCAGGTGTGTGAAGTCTATATATTACCCAGGGCTCCAGCACTTCTTTGCGTTAGTGTCGTCTTGTACTGCTACAGTTTAGGCAGAGGTTTTGTCCACCAGTGTGCGGTTAGTATTACCCCAGAGGTTTTTACGCAGTGTCTTATCTTGTGCTGTATTCTTTTTTTTTTTTTTTGCTCGCGGTATTTGGTTTTTTTCTGCCGAGCTTCGTATGTGTTTTAGTATCTACGTAGTATTTCTTTCCTAGCCCTTTCTTTCTTAAGGTGCCTTAGCTTTTCGTCTAAATATTGTGCACTCTAGCGAGCCCTATTCTCTATCCCTTACATATGACATAAGGGCTGACATGGCACAGACATATACATGATATTAGAGCTGACATAGCACAGTCATATACATGTTATAAGAGCTGTCTCAGGATGGCATAAGGGACGAAGTCAGTTTGTGTCAAACGTCACTAAGTATTAGTGTACTATGGCATTAGACATGAAATGTCTGGCTAAATCTATAAACCTATGACTACCCATGACTACAGGAGGACTGTTCACTATCATCATGGCACACCAAAACATGGTAGGAGAGAGTTTACCTTACAAACTTATTTTCATGGTGACTCACCGACTCACTAATTGATGTGGCCTTCGTGACTGTTTTTCCATCAGCAGGGTCAAAGGCTTGCTGTCGGGCCAAATCAACCTCCATGCACATGTACGTATGCAGGTGCACACACCTGAAAACAGAGCGCGCATCTGTTGTGAAATGCTTCCTCAGATGACGTTTGTTAATTAGCTGAAGTATATACCGTCCCTTGCAATGTAAAGCTCTCCCTGCATTTTAGACCGATACAATTTTAGCTTGTTAGATGCATTTAAATTATTGTTTACAAATGCAAATTAAAAATCTCCCTTTCTGTCCGACTTCAAAGCTTGCAATATGAAATGCGCATAATCTGTCACTGAAATGCTGCTTGTTGCCGACGCTGCACAAGGTGATACTATCACACGTTTAGTTTTGTAGCTCATAAAAACAAGATAAACTGACGATATGTGGCATGTGTCTATTATTATACACTATCTGAGCTACAGTTCGGCATTGCACTATCCCCACCACTCAGCAGCCCTTGACAGCTGTTGATTGCCGCGGAAGATTCTGTTGGGCTGCAAATTTAGCGACAGTGAAATCCATTTATCAAAGTTATTTTGTAAGGTGGGAACAGAGTTGTATACACATGTCAACTGCACTAAATGTGCTGTGTTCTTTTCACCATATTCACACAAAGAACACACACTGTACTCGCTGCACACATCTTCCCGTGTGTGCACTCACACTTTAGCACCATGTGGGCGCACACACACACTCAAACACAATTGAGGAGAAAGTGATATAAATATTCATTGGGTGACACATTCGTATTCATTTGTTTTCGCTCTGTCACACTTACTGTGTGCAAACACGGCTTTTCCACAACACGCTAATATGACCGAGGTGATTAGGGCTGTTGTGTGCACACAAACCTGCTGTAATATTAATTTAACACACTTTCAACTAGGCCATCCAGAATCAAAATCTAAGATCATTGTATTTTTCTCCTTTCTTTTGGGGGTGGGGCTCTACAGAAACTGGAGCTATTATTTATGAAAATATTTCAAATGGAGATAAAAAGGAAAACTGTGCTCACTAATTGTATAAATAATTCAATCTTAATAGGTGGTGCATATTTGAGCAAAGGTTAGCAACATAAAGGGCGAATGGATTGTATGGCTATGAATTCTAAGCAGCCATTGATTTTTTTTTTTGTCTCTACACCAAAGGCTACCTCACTGCCTGAATGATAATTCTGAATTGACATACCTTTTGTATTTGAATATACAGGAAGAATTTAAATTGGCTACTTTGGGAAAAAGTATGTACATTTTAATAATCTTTTTTAAATCAATGTCAATTAAATCTACAAGCAGACTAGTTTCAGCAATGCATTTTCGGGATGCAGCCATACAATTATTTTATAACAAGAAAGTTATTCGGTGCTGTAACGTCAGATCACACAAAGGCCCTTGAGGACAACACACATTTAAGGTACGTTTTGTTTTCATGCAACCTGCGTCGAAGATAATCTCAACAAAACCTTATCATCATGAACATAACCTCCCATAAAGCAGATATTGGAGGGCACTTGGTTGGCCTAATCAGTTAATGACTGTAGCCCTTGGGGTTTAAATGAATGGTCTTAAAGTAACGATTGAGCGACCACTGAACTTCACATGTTGATCCTCTTTTTCAGTCAGGAACATCTGCAAATAATCCGCCTGCTGGTGGATTTACTGATCTCTGACAAGAATGTTTCAACAAGATTTTTTGTTTAGTTTTGGAGATCAGGGGAGGTTCAACTCTTTGATGAACCATAACCTTAGAATAGGGGACTCTTTTACGTTCTTTACAGTGCTGTGAGAAAGTTTAGGCCCCCCATCCCACTTTCCTCTATTTTTGCGTATTTCTCATAAATTTCAGTATATGACAAAATGTGCGTAAAATGCAGCATCTAAATGATCATTTCGTTTTTTGAAGGAAAAAAAACATACCGTAATACCCCCACCCCCCCTCCCCTCCCAAAACCTAATGACTGACTGTGCCACCCCTCTTGGCAATAACTGCAATCAAATGTTTGTGATAACCGGCAGTGAGTCTCTTACATTGCTGTAGAGGAATTTTAGTCAACTCTTCTTTGCTGTATTGTTTTAATTCGCTCACAGTGGAGGGTTTCCGAGCATGAACTATCTGTTTGAGGTCATGCTACAGCATATCAATTGTGTTCAAGTCAGGACTAGGATGACGCCTCTCCAAAACCTTTGTTTTTATATGACAGGCAGGGGACACAATGATCATGGTGCCTAGTGGAAGTGCATTCGGATTCTCTTTGCTGCGCAGTTGTCTTTCCAAGCCCTTACGAATTCCCTAATACACCTTTTCTTTACCCGATGACGTTTTCCACAGAGGCAAAGGAAAAGTGGTTAGGAATTGGTGGATAGTATATAATCTTTTGACTATTCTGACACAGCAGTGGTCAACCAGTCACACCTAGGAAGGTTCACCACTGTTCAAAGTTTTCCCCATTTGTAGACAAGGACTCTCACCATGGTTTGCTGCAGTCCCAGAACCTTAGGAATGGCTTTGCAACCCTTTTAAAACTAGTTGATGTCATCCTGTCTTGAATTTCTTTAGATTGCGGTATTTTGCCTTCTTCACACTGTCAGACAGGTTCCATTTAAGTGATGTTTTGATTCAAAGGCGCTGGCTGTAATCATGACGTGGAAATCATGACTAATGATATTTAACTCAATTGTCAATTGCATATCTTTAATTGGCTGATTTAACTAAGGGGCAATAACCTTTCCTGATACGGATAGGTAGGGTTGGATTGCTGTTTTCCTTCAATCAATGAAATAATTTAAGAACTGCATTTTGCGTTTACTCGGGCCAGGTTTTGTGTGTTCAGGATTAAAATTAGTTTGATAATCAAAAACATTTAAATGTGACAAATATGGAAAAACAGAAGATATCATCATTCTAATCCTTCAATATCCTTCAATATTTTAGACACACTTTGTGCATTATTTTATGAACGCAATGCTTGTTGTAAATAACCAATCTTGGTGACATTTTTAAGTGGTTGAATACCTTTCGCAAAAAAGTGAAGCATGCTGGCAGATGGGCCGCAGTAAATCTTAATAAAAGCGAATGTGTTGCTTATTAGAGTAAGATGCTATTAAATAAGACAGCAGAAACTGCGCGTCAATCGATTGCGCACTCCTCCCGTGTGATAGTAGTGTGAACTGCAACAACCGAGGGCATTGGATGAAGTTTTAAGTTATTAATAAGATAGCCTTTCCACTTTCCTT
The DNA here is from genome assembly GCA_029721435.1 of Gymnothorax reevesii. Taxonomy (NCBI): domain Eukaryota; kingdom Metazoa; phylum Chordata; class Actinopteri; order Anguilliformes; family Muraenidae; genus Gymnothorax; species Gymnothorax reevesii. The sequence goes on from CM056587.1 coordinate 34,476,425, forward strand.
TTGATGGCCCGACACTTTGAACTTGCGCATCGCGCTGCGGTGAGTATTTCAGTGGCTCGCAGTTCTGTGGCTCCTCCCTCCCTGTACCTTGTGACAACAACAATTCGTCCAGAGAGCACAGCTCCACTTTTCGGCTCCTTTTCTTCCTGTCATTCTCGCTCAATCTTTGATCAATGTACTACTGCTCAGAGCCTAAATATCACATGCCCCCACTCTTTCAGAAACTCTGTTGATTGCTAAGCCAATTCTGTCGGAAGCGCTCGCCCGCTTGGATTTCTCATTTTGATTGCGACGAACTCTTTTATACTCCGCTTTTTTATACTTTTAACTTATTCTCACTGGTGACCATGGCCGTGCCGGCTGCTTTGATTCCCCCAACTCCGTTAGTCCATCCGCCTCCGATCCCAACTTCTACTGCCACCAGCTCCTCGCCGTCGACCTCCTCGTCTCCGTCTCCAACAGTCGCACCTACCGGACAGAGCCTGTTTCGATCGGAGCTGATTACCGCTGGCAGTCCGGGAATCCCGACCGGCACGCTGCCCAGCAAGCCAGTGTACTCGACCCCGTCTCCCGTTGAAAATACGCCGCAAAATAATGAGTGTAAGATGGTTGAATTGCGGGGCGCTAAGGTCGCGTCTTTCACTGTGGACGGTTGCGAGCTCATCTGTCTTCCCCAGGCATTCGATCTCTTTCTCAAGCACTTGGTCGGGGGACTGCACACCGTCTACACCAAGCTGAAGAGACTGGAGATCACGCCGGTGGTGTGCAATGTGGAGCAGGTCCGTATCCTGCGAGGGCTCGGAGCCATCCAACCGGGAGTCAACCGCTGCAAACTCATCTCGCGGAAGGACTTCGAGACCCTGTACAACGACTGCACCAATGCAAGGTTCGTCTAAATTTGATCAGTTTCACGCTCGTCTTTTTCATCATCAAAAAGATTTTTTTCAGGGCAGATGCGATGTGACTCCATCCATTTCCATTAGGGATGGACTGCGCTGGCCCAGATTCATCAAACAATTTCAGGACGTTATAAGTCGCTCTAATTGTCCACAATGCTCACATTAATAAATAGCTCGAATATATTTTTCTTTTTCAACTCATTTTAGCCTTTCGAACCACACAGCAAAGTACAAAGCTTACTTTGAGTTGTCAAAGTAGGCCAGTTGGAAAACTTGATAACTAGGCCGATCATCGACTTATTTCCGTGGTCATAGCAGACTAATAAAACACATTTGGTAGAAATAATTCGCGATCGCTAACGCGTACGGTTTCACACACTTTTTATTTCGATAGCTAATATAGGCATAACGTGTGGAAGCCGTGAAAGTGGGATTCTGGCTAGGATGCACAAATAAATGAAAAGGGTGTTTAGATATGTGCTGTTGAGGATGAACCATCCTAAAATTTTATCGATTTCAACAGACTCATGTCGCGTAAAGTCATGTTGTGTTTTCGCCAACCCACGGACGAGTCACTTGCGGCTCTCGTATAGTCGTTTTGTCCACTTAAGGAGAAGAGCAACGCGAATATCGGCCGAAAAGTTTTGTTTTTTATATTGCAATTGGATCTCGCTTTTGAATAAATGACCAATGCATTCGAGGAGTACCCATATCTCGAAGTGGTGTGCGATTCTCCGATGCATTAATAACTTTTCATCGCTTACAATCTTCTTGTCCGTAATGTTACACGCGCAGGGCCATTCAATGGGTGGTACGATCAGTGGCCCTAACCATGCGCAACGAAATGACTGTCTGATTCATATTTAAAATTGTCTGATTCTTTTTTTTTCTCACGCTGAACAGGTGGCAAATTGTTAAACAGAATAAAAAGCAGCGTCCAGAATGCAATTAGAGCCTCTAGTGTTCTAGATTACCGTTGAGAAAAAAATATAGGCCTTTTAATATTATTTATTACAGTACGTCAAGTGCTGCAAGACGAGTATTTAGTTCAAGATGTTGGCCTATTTGCTGAGAGGTAAAAACCCACACGAGGAATGATAAGGCAAATAATTTGTGAAAAAGCAATCCGAAAGTCCTTGGAGAGGTAACGCTTATTTTCCAAAAAAAAAAAAAAAAACTTAATTAATTTATTAATTACGGCATTAAAGTTTATATAACGCTCTTGCAATGAATAAAGTATACTTTTTTAGATTTTGGGGGACTTTTTAAATCCACAGGTCCTCGACGATCTGATTTATTTACAGAGAAAAAGATGACTGCGCAAAGCGGAATTGAAGTTAAGTCTTTTAAGAATGTACGTTGGGAAATAAAAAGGACTTCACCTAGTATAAGTGAATTGGCCCACAGATTTACGAGCGCCATTTGATTCGTAGTTATGCATCCGGTTTAACTGGTAAGTGCATCAAATTTGGGCTTCCTAGATTATCGATAACTGATTGTGTTGCTTTTCGGTCGATACTTTGAAACAGACCTTTTCCAGCGCATTACTCCGTTGACAACATGATGGAGTCAGTCACTTTTTTTTAAACCACACGGCAGGTTACAGGGCTTATGGAACTTTTATCTTTTAGTCAATTCGACTTAGTACGTTCATTTCAGCAACTATTCGGTTTGTCCCAGTAGTTCGGACTTCTTTATAAGAAAAACATCACTAACAGAATTTACTTTTATTTCAAATAAACGCACCAAAAAGACGTGGTATTTTTAAAGGGATTATACTTATTGATGAATTCATATGCATTGCCTATCAAATGGCAATGACAGAACCTGATATGACTTGTGCACAAACTGAACAATTTGAATAATTTTTGATGATTAAAAAAAATTATTACCACAAAATAGTTGAAACCCATGCTAAACCATCGATATGATTTATTACTTGTATTTCTTTTTTATATACGTAATTGGCGCAAATTACCTCACTCGTGTTCTTTTCATGTGCAGGCTTTAAGTACACTTACCTGAGAAATTTTAAATCTGTCCGAAGGATTTTCTGAACCATCTTTTTTCATATTTCGAAGCTTATTTTTTTAGTTTAATTTTTTTAACCAGAATACTCGGATAGCAATCGGTTTGTTGGTTACAGCTTACATGGAGTGAATATAGGCTAATAGTTTCAGTCAGTTTTGTTCTTGCTAACTGCGGCTCCAGCCCTGTGCACAAGTGATCTAATGGGTGGAAGCAGGCTGTGTGATGTTAATGAATGATGGCTTTGTCCATCCTTGAGGATTTTCTTGCTGTGCATTTGTTCTCGAGTCTGTTCTCAGTCCGGTATCATCACTAGTTAATATGACTGTCAAATGACCTCTTTTTGGGAGAGGTGAAGTTGAATTTTCAGGACATTTAATCACTGTGTGTCTAAAACTTTTGGGTTCCTATATTCACCTTAGGTAATGCTTTGTTGGCAGTTTGTTTTTGTCATAACAAGACTGATCTCTTTCATGTCACAGTATGGTAATTCATTGATTAGCTTGTGTTGCAAATATTTTGAACTGTGTATCAAGTGAACTTCAGCTGTTGATTTTTGTAGCTGTATGACAAGCACACAATGTGTTTGCAATTAATAAATACCACTGCATGTCTGCATCATTCAAAATGACCGAACATCTTTAAATATAAAAATGATACAAATGTTTAGCAAAATCTAATTATAATAATTTTTCAAACACACACGAAAACTCCGTTGAAATAACTTGCATGACCAATGATGCAAAACATCATTGCATCATTGTCTCATTTTACTGAAATGGTTTATGCAGTTAAAAAGGACAAATTAAAAAAAATAATAATTTGATGTCTATTTAGTGCTTCATTGACAAATTAAAGTAGAGGTCACAAGTAGGTCTGTGATTCTCCACTAGTGACTGAAAGGAATAGAGTTTCAGAACACTGATTGAGAACTGAATGAAAAGAAGCCTCACATTTTCTGTTTAAGGAAGGCTGATGCGCAAATTAAAATGCAGTGTTTGCAGAGCCGCACATTGTTTTAATGACACCAGTGTTTTTTTTTTGGATATAACTGCAACAGAGTGACCTGCAATTGTCTTTGAAAGCATCTGGATGTGGGGATTCTGCCTCAAAATCAATCACTTTCATTGTGGCTGCCTTCCATTGGTCAGATTACATACTTCAAAGAAAAGAAAAGGCACCAAGTACACAATTCTGCAGCACTGGGGCAAAGGATCTGTTTTTGTTGATATGGATACCTGCCCGCATAAAGTTTTGATTTGGCAATTACCTGATTGCTGAGATGGTGGCAACCAATCTATTGTTTTTTTTACTTATTTCCTTCTCATTTCCTTTTACGACATTCATTTGTTTTCGTTTTTGAGATATCATCATCAAATCACTAACACATTTGTGGCCAAGTACTGCCAGCACAATATGTGGCCCTATTCCGCCAACATAATATGTCGCCCCACTACCCTGGCTTTGCTTATTGACAGATTTTTCAAACTCCTGATAATTTATGTAATGTTTTCGGTCAAACACAATATTTGTGGAAAATTAATGGTGGAATGTTGATGTCACAATGCTCTCCAGTACCACCATGGGTTCCGTCTGTATGATTGATGGGGCACTTCACCAATCACGGCTTAGAAACCGTTACTATATCGGACTTCCAGGGATAGCTAGCTTCGGCTTCTGTCACCAAAACAATCACTGATGGCAGAAAAACCCTCACTACGAGTTGTAAGGCATACATATTGGGTGATTAAAAGCTGTAGTTGGTGAATTATGAATACAAAAGTGTTATCCCAAACATGGAGGGGGTGTTATTTTTATTTAATTCTCCAAGCTGAAGACAAACTAGAAAAAGCATCTGAAAAAACTGCACAGACAAAAAGCAGCATCAGTGTGTAACACTTTGCATGCCAAATACTTGCACACTACAAGGACCTGCCATCTGGGTTTATGCTAGTTTTTACAGTGCCATGAGAAAATGTTTACCCCTTTCTCAATTTCTTATACTTTTGAAACATTTAAATGTTTCAGATCATCAAACTAACTTTAATGTCAGACAAAGATTACTCAAGTAAATGCAAAATGCAGTTTGTAAATGCGCTTTTCATTTATGAAAGGAAGGACCACTATCCACCCTTACTGGGCCCCATGTCAAAAAGTAATTACCCCCTCAGTTACCAAATCAGCAAATGAAAAGAATCTACTTGATAATTGGGTTAAATTTTGCGAGACACTCCCAGCCATGAAAACTGTTAAATCCAAACATCACTTAAATACAACCTGTTAAGCAATGGGAGGCAGACAAAAAGCAGCACGTGATGCTCTGATCTAAAGAAATTCGAAGACAGATGAGAAACAAAGTAGTTGACCCCTGTTAGTCTGCAAAGTGTTACAAAGCCATGTCTAAGGCTCTGGGACTCCAGCGACCGCCCGTGAGAGCCATTATGTACAGTTGGGCAAAACATGGGACAGTGGTGAATCTCCCCAGTCCTGTCTAGTCTTCCTAAATTCCTCTAACAGCACTTTGATGACTCATCCAGGAGGTCCCAAAGGAACCTCGACTAACATATTGAGATCTGCAGGCTTCACTTACCTCGGTTATGGTCAGTATTCATATTTAAAATAAGAAAGGGATTGGGAAAAAATGGCATCCATGGGTAAGCTCTCAGGCAAAAACTACAGCTGACAAAAAAGAACACAAGGGCTCCTCTCACATTTGCCAAAACGCTTCATGATGACCCTGATACTTTTGGGATAGTATACTGACCAAAAAAAGAAACGCAATTACGTAATCCGGTGCCAAATTTCAACAAACCCATTGAGAAAGATGCTTTTGCTCTGAGTTATTTTTGGAGGTGAATACTTCTACATTCAGATTTTTGCGGTCATAGAGCATATTCTGGAGCCGCGATTCGTCTGGAACCAAACAATTGGCAATCCTTGGGTTCCAATACTACCTTTGTCCTAACACTCCCATTTTGGTTTTTAGTTCCTCGTAGCACTAGAGCCGATAAAAGTCCGACCGAAAATGAGTAAAAATCAGACAGGTTATAATGCCATTACTAACACAAGTTCAACAAGAACGCGTGATTTGGATGCTACAGGCCGGAAGTCGGGTAGATAGAGTTGCCCGTCAATTTGGCGAACGTTCTGCAACAATTAGTTGCCTCAGAACCAGGTTTAATGCCACTGGACACACGGCCGATCGCCCCAGATTCGGTAGGCCACGTGTTACGACTCCAGTGTCTGACAGTCATGTCATGACCGACCGTCTGCTATACACCGAACAAACCTTCATTTAGTTGAAGGAAACCTCAACGGTGTCTATTACCGCAATTAAATTCTCTGTCCAGCCGTCCTTCTGTTTGTGCGACGTCACCGGCTGACTTTCCAACAGGACGACGCGCGTCGGCATCTGGCACGTATCGGTATGGAGTTCCTTTCGGCTGAGAATGTGCAAATCCTTCCCCATTCAGCGTTTTCTCAAGATCTTTCACCTATAGAACACTTGTGGGACATTCTGGACAGAGCGATCCGGAGACTTCAACCACCGCCAGCTGCAGTACGTCAGCTAAGACGAGCACTGACCGAAGAGTGGAACAGCATTCCACAAGCAACAATCAGACATCTGGTGATGTCTATGAGACGCAGGTGTACCACTGTGCGCAACGCTAACGGGGGACATACGAGAGACTGATGGTGTCATTTGTGTTTCGTAATGTCGAACTTCACCTTGTTAAATAAAAGCCAACATGGCGATATTCCTGCCCAAATTTGTGTTATATCTATTGTCTGAGATTCCCTCTTTCATTTGATACCAATGAAGTGTTGATTAATAACAGTTACACTCAATAAAATCAAGAAATAGAAAATTGCATTTCTTTTTTTGGTCTGTATATGTTTTGGATTAAGAGGTCAAAAGTTTACATTTCTGGAAGATATAGGTTCCATTACATGTGGCAAAAAACCAACATGACATTCCTCATTAAGATCATCATACTTACAGTCAAACATAGTGGCAGAGTGACGTTCTCAGGCTGCTTTGCTGCTTCAGGACCTGGACAAAATGCCATAATTGATGTAATCATGAATTTTGCTTTCCACCAGAAAATTCTGAATGTACAGCAATCAGTTTGTGACCTAATGCTCAGTTGGGTCACGCAGCAAGACAACGATCCAAAGCACGCAGACAAGTCAACCTCTGAATGGCACAAGAGAAACTAAATGAAGGTTTTGAGGTGGCTCAGTCAAAGTCCTGATTTGAATCTGATTGAGATGCTGTAACATGACCTCGAATAGTTAATGCTTGGAAAATCCTCCAATGTGCCAGAATTAAAACAATTTTGCAGGGAAAAGGAGGCCAAAATTCTTCCAGAGTGTAGAAGGCTCATTGGCAGCAACTGCAAAAGTTTGATTGCAGTTGATGTTGCCATGGGTTGTACAACCAGTAATTAGGTTTAGGGGGTAATTCGTTTTTCACATGGCAGATGTAGGCTTTGAGTAACTTTTTACCTTCTATAAATGAAATGATCATTTAAAAGCTGCATTTTGTGTTTACGTTGTCTTTGCATTATATTAAATTAGTTATATGATACGAAATATTTAAGTATGAGAATAAGGAAGTATGAAAATAAATCGAGAAGGGGGCAAATACTTTTCCACAGCATTGTAATCTTGTATTGAAATTGGCAAAATACTGGTAATGCCTTGCATCTACTCATATAGGCCAGAAAATATACTGACAAGTCATTTGTAGCCTTTTCATACTTTCTAGAGCGCCTATTATAACTTGTTATTTAATGTTTGGTTAATTTGGAAACTGTCATGTCTTATTGTTTGTTTTAATTTGTTTGTTGTTGCTATGAAAAAAAATGTTATGTGTTGGACATTCTAAAATTTTACAGGAGTTAAATTTACGCTGCTGAATAATCATGTATCCCCTTTTCCATGTCAACAGTGTTTTTGTAGGGGAATATCATATCACTGTGTAACAGTGTTCAGTCCTTTTGATTAACATACTAGCTTAAAACCGAGGATAATTGCTGGCTACCGAAGTGATTAAATTAAATCAAATGTCAAAGGCATGATTTATGAAAGGCCAGATATGAAGTTCACTGTTGCAGTGTAAATTAACTATTAGCCTGCGTGCATCCTTGTTTTTGGGAAGGAAAAATTACTCCTGAAATTTTTTTTTGGTAAAACTTCAAAAGAGGTGATAAAAACCATAGAAGTAGCGTTTTTGATCGTAAAAAGCAAAGTTTTTTAATTATTTGAATTTGCTCTCTGTTTTAAATGTAAAAAAAAAAAACATTGTTTTGCATTTCCCTCAATCAGTAAAGAAACACTGGCTCTGTATGTATTAGAATGAGAAATTTTCAAACTCACAAGTGCAGCTGACTTCATAGTACGTTGCTACTTGCCGAGACATTCCAACCATATTTGTTCGGTCACAATAACGCTTATCAGGCTCAAATAGGTTTGACCAGAGCCAGGTTTGGCTAGCGCAGGAAGGCATTGTTTCCCCGAGTGCATATTGTGATGAGAACAATGTCATCATTTTTAATTCGCCGTGATATTGTGCCGTTGGAACATGCGCCCCCCAGGCAGAATTTCCTGCATCACATGGGGGTGAGATACGTGCTTTTGTGCGGAAAGAACGTGCTCGTTCGCTTGCGCTTCCCTCGCGCGGGATTAATGCGCGCCTGCTGGCCTGTAACAGATACACGGCCGTAATCTCCCCCCGTGCGCTTTCTCAGGAGTTATGACACTGGCCTCGCTGCTCAGTGTTTTCCTTTTCATTTTCAGGGAGTGGGACAGAGATGTTTTCCCCTCCCCTGCTTCAGTGACCTCTGAACTCCGTGGAGAGGTTATTAAAACAGAGGGCCAGTGCGGTAATATTGTTACGGTCTCCCTCCTGGTTTAGCAAAGATGCTCTCTCCAAGCACACGGCCTCACTCCTGGTCTTGTGAAGCTGCTTTCTCCAAGCATACGGAGAAAACGTTTCTGTTGAATGCTTACTGACTCTCATTGGCTACCGCTAAAGGTTTGTAATGACACAGTGCACTTGTCTGTGAGTGATTATGGAACTCAATGGATACGGTATCTATTTGGTATTTTCCCCCTACTCTTTTCTCGGTTTTTTTTTTAAATAAAATGTTTTGGGCACTGGCTCAGTTCATGGATTGTCTGTGGCATAGATTTATGTGCTGGGACTGAATTGAAAAATAAAATTAATTGCTGCTCTCGCAGACTTTTTGCTTGACTTGACATTTTTCATGTGTGCATATGTGTGTTTGCATGTGGCGGTATGTGGGAGGGGACATGCAAATGAATGGTTCATGCCGTTTATTTTACTTTGCACTCATTTTGAGTTGAATATTCTTAGATGCAACATGCTCTCTCTCTCTCTCTGTTGAGCTCTTAGGATTTATTTGTTTTCTACAAGGTCTGAATATGTTTACTGGTACTCATGGGAAATGTCTGGATCTTACTCAAATCTTTCCCCGTCAAAGTGGGTGCTAAGAAACCGTGTCACCCAGCAACCGCATCCATGAGGGAACCAGAGTGATAATAACTTCAAAAAGCAGAGTGACAGATGCCTGATCGGGCCTGAGATGGAGAGGGAAGACGTAGGAGAAATTAGTCTTGTTAAAATCCACATTCTATTCAAGCACTTTCAGGCACGTGAGAGTTGCAAGCCTTGCATTTTGTGATCAACAGTACTTCTGTTGATTGGTCAAAATGGTGAGGATTTGTTTCCAAAATGTAAATATGATTTCTACACTAATCAACTGTCAAAGAAGCTCGGTTTTCAAATGGAATTGGCCACCTGTGTTCTGAGCTGTAGTGTGTTGAACGTTTGCCAGATGATTTATTTTGACGACATGCAATCGGAAGTGATAATTGATTTGTTGTCACGGAATTAATATAGAAATTGCAACAATGGTGTTCTGTGATTGGGTAGAGATTCAGTTTTAACCTGCACTAAGTGAGTAAAAATTTTACAGTTTGAGCCAATCATTTGGTGTAAGTGTGATAGCAAAGTAATAATAACAAAAAAGATTTGAAGAGACTATCACTATCAATAGCCTGTATTTTTCAGTTGAAATGTCATGTTGTTGCAATTTGGTGCACATGATTTATGTTTTTTTTGTCACTATGGACTCGCATGACTGCAATGCTTGTTGTTTTATGAAAACCTAATTTTGCTAAAATGAACTGTTGTTTTGTAGTACAGGATGAATAAAAACTTTGGACTAAAATTACTGTGACATCTACCATTGACTTTTCTCAGGAAGGGGGAAAAGCATTTCAGTGTGCGGCATTTTGGTTCTCAGGTGCCGCCATGTTGTAAAATTTGGAGCCATAGGGAGGCTATAACCTCCTTTCTAGCGGATGTGAAGCTGTTGCTGAAATTCAAAGGAGGCTTGCGTCAGAATCCTAGATATGGGTTCTACTGTAAGCGAATGATGCTGGTTGGTTTACTGCATTTAGCAAAAATTTTACTCTATTTGACTAATGAATGCTGCGGTACAAGGCGCTGAGATGACAACTCATTCTTAAGATGATAATGGTTGCAGCAGCTCTGTATAAATGCAAGTACATGTAGAAAACAATATGTAAGATGTGCCATATGTAAACTTGGTAGTTACACTATATTAGCCTGCATTATTAATTAGTATGCATGCTACCAATTCTGATGTAAAGTTGTGTCTTTAAATTATTGGGAGGTAAAGATTATGCTATGTCATGGATCAACAGTTTGGTTGGGAGATGGGTGAGATAGCGACTTGATTATGCAGTGCTGTGAAAAAGTATTCGCTCCCTTCCTGATTTCTTTTTCTATTTTGGCATATTTGTCGCGCTGAAATGTTTTTGATTTACAAATTTATTTTATTATCGGACAAAAATAACCCAAGTAAACACAAGTTGCAGTTTTTAAATTATGATTTCATTTATCGTTGGGGGGGAAAAAAAGCTATCCAACCCTACCTGGTCTTATGTGAAAAAGTAACTGCCCCCTTAGTAACCAAATCTAGCAATTAAAAAATTAATTATTAATTGGGGTCAATTTCAATAGACACACCCAGGCATGATTACTGCCCGTCCTGTTAAATCTAAACTTCTCATAAATAAAATCTATCTGCCAATTTGAAGTAGGCAAAAAGCAGCACATGATGCAATGATCCGAAGAAATTCAAGAACAGATGAGAAACAAAGCTGATGACCTTTGTTAGTCTGGAAAGGGTTACAAAGCCATTTCTAAGGATCTGGGACTGTGGCAAACCATGGTGTGAGCCATAATGTTCAAATTGACAAAACTTGAAACAATGGTGTGCCTTCCCAGGAGTGGCTGGCTAAACAAACTTGCCCCAAGGGGACATTGACGATTTATCCAGGAGGTCACAAAAGAACCCAGGCTAACATTTATAGTACTGCAGGCCTCATTTGCCTCAGTTTTGGTCACTTTTCACAACTCCGCTCAGTAAAAAAGAAACTGGGCAAAAATGACATCCATGGTTGAGCTGCAAGGCTAAAACCACTGCTGACCAAAAAGAACTCAAAGGCTCGTTTTACGATTCCCTAAAAACATCTTGATGACCCTCATACTGAGCCCGGGAGGTGCAGTGAAACAAAAAAAAATATAAGACGTGGCCGCGCAATATAAGTCGGTCGCTCAATTTAGCTGCCTCATTCCCACAACTTAGCTATTTTGTGCCCACGAGATATAAGTCGTTCCCATGATTTAGCTATTTCGTGGCCACGAGATACAAGTGATTCTCACAATTTAGCTTTCGCATGGCCACGAGATACAACTCTTTGCCATGAGTTAACTAAATCCTGGGAAACTGTTGTATTTTATGGCCACAAATTTGCTATGTTATTTAAATTGAGGGAGAGCGTTATAACTCCTGGCCACGGATGAACAAAATTGTGGGAACTACTTTTGTCTCGTGGCCACAAAATATAACCTTTTTCATGTCATTGCACTTCCTGGGCTCCGTACTCGTAAGTTTTTTGGGATAATTTTCTGCCGATTGAGGGGTCAAAAGTGGAACGGAAGACATGGGTCCAGTTATATTTGATGTAAAGCTAACACTGCATTCCCCAATAAGAACATCAAGGCAACAGTCTAACACGGTGGCTGTAGTGTGATGATTTAGGGCTGCTTGCCTGCTTTAGGACCTGGGGGACTTGCCATAATTGATGGAACTAGGATTTCTATACCAGAAAATCCAGAAGGAGAATATATAGCCATCAGTTTGCGACCTTAAGCTCAACCGCAGTTGGGTAATGCAGTAGATGTGAGCGAGAGCACACAGGCAAGTCCATCTCTGATTGGCTGAAAAGAAACAAAATGATGGTTTTGTAGTGGGCAAGTCAAATTCCTGGCAAGAATCCAATTGAGATGCTGTGGCATGAGAACACTGTTCATGCTCAAAAAACCCTCTTATATGGCTGAATTAAAACAATTTTTAACAAAATTCATCCACAGCAATGTGAAACACTTGTTATCAGTTTTTGCTGGCATTTGATTGCAGTTGTTGTCGCCATTAGCTTTAGGGGGGGCTACTATTTTTTCAGAAAGTGATATAAGTTTTGAATAAGTCTTTACCTTCAATAAATGAAATATCATTGAGAAGCTGTATTTCAGAAAAGGGGGCAAATACTTTTTCACAGCTCTATATGTCCGGTTTTGTGCATACGGTGCTAATGCTTATACATTGCACCTACTACATCAAGAACTGAGTAGTGAGCTTCAAATCAAATTTAATATTTGTAGCTTGGGTGTTCGGACTCGCCTTGAGTCTGTGGAGGATAGCCGCGGAGTCCAAGTCATCCGCTAAACATTTTAGTCCACTGCCATCACCTGCTCTCAACTCGCGATCAAAATGTTTTGCTATTGACTAAGTAGCAAGTGGCTTAACAAATTGGTAGTCAGAGAGTGATGTTTGGATGAAGAAAAAACACTTAATTAGCATGAATTTAATCGTTGGGGGAAAAAAATCGACTGTGTAAACAACTGTGTAATTTGTAGAGGTCCAAGTGTCGATAAAATTTGGCAAAACTTGGTATGCAACATCTTTAGCAAATAAACTCCTTGAGGATTGCGTCTTTTAACCCTTGACATTCCTTCACGCACATAGCTACTTTAATGACTCGTAACCTCTAGCGGTCTCAAATATCAATCAAATCCAAAGAAAACTTTGCTCACTACATCTTTTGGACATAAACTAGCTAGATATTTCATTTCTGGACTGCTCCCCACTCCCAAATGGGCGTGGGAGGGTGGCAGACCAGTTGAGTTTCAGGTTCACTTGAACCACGAACAAATGGCGCTGCAGAAAGACGGAGAGCTGTTCTATCAAAAGTTGTTTTAACTTGTGAATGTGTCAGTGAAAGCATTATAAAAATTGGGATCAAAATGGGGGAAATGTTTTTCATGTTCATACTCATAAACCCACAAAGGCACAAACACTCACATACAGACAATGCTAATGACAACGAACAATGAAAAAAAAAAAGGTGTATCAAAAACCTTCATTATCAGTTGAGAACATTAGAAGTAATAGTAAAATCGCTAAAGTTTTGGGTTCAAAATGTGTAAAATTGTCTTTGGTCTCAATTTATTCTTAAGTGATTACAGTTTTTTGGGGAACAGGTAGAGGCAAGAAATTGAGATATTTCCAATGGATTTTCATTGTGTTTGGGGCTTCTTTCCTGTGCTGCTTGGCCATTCGCAAACCTGGCATGCCTTTAGACCCCAGCTCCCTGCATTCCAGCATATTTGGGGGCAGTGGCAGGAATAGCTGGCTTATGGAGGGATGTTAAATGCTCCTGACAGAGGGGAGAAGGAGCAGATGAGATTTCCTGATTGGTGAGCGAGTCCCGGCCTCAGCCTGGCAGTGTCTAATATGGTCACGTAGAGAAATTGATTTTCTTCAGAAATTAATTAATTTTTCATATAGCCCTAAGCTGCAGTTTAAAACCAGTGTGCACTTGCTAGTTTCCTCTTTTTCTCTTCTTTTTTATAGAATTATTGCCTAATCATATTAATACTTTTGCCCCAAGGATGAAAAGATAATTGTACAAATGCATTTGGAAATGTGTATCACTGAGTATTTATGATTAAATTATGCAAATAACTCTGCTTCCATCCTTCGCTGGCCCAGATTGTCTAATTAGGATTGATATGGCGAATAGATGTTCGGGAATCTGAATACAAGCATGTCCAAAGAGCAGAAAATTGAAAATGACAAGGCTGGAATCCTTAAAAAGTGTTGCCTTTTTTTTCCCTGTCTAATTCGCCGTTGCTGTATCAGGAGTTAATTTTCCCAGCCTTCATTTGGCCCTGACAGCCGAGTGAATGCTTTGGGGAGCCGGTCTCAAATGGGATTCCACACATTTCCTGTGCTTGTTTTCCTCCATTTTAATTTTCGCAAAAGGCTATCAGAGCTTAATCCTCCTCAGCGTAAACAATAATGTTATTCCAGCAGTGCTGAGAGCTGGATGAGCTAACTCGCAACTTGCTTTATTAAAAAGTGCGTTTTCTCAATGTATCCGTTCTAGCTTTTATGTAAACGACTCAAATGACATTGAACCAAATTTTCTTTTATGAAGGGGGAAACAAAGCTGTGTCAAAAGGCTTTTTATCAGAAATTTCTGTACTATTTTTGGCTGAATACTTGGCGTAGGAGTTGGAGTATTTGAGTTGTATTCCATTCAGTTGTGACCTTAATTTTTTAGAGTACTTTCCAATTAAAGAAAAACAGGAAGTTCAGTGAGTGACCTTCCGTGTCTGAAAACATGAGCTTGTAGTCTCGAAAACCATTTTAGGATTTCAAACAAGAGTAATGTTTGATTGTTCAGTGATCCTGTTTTGCTCAATCTTGTGTTCGGCCAGCTGTTTAGTGACTCACAGTGGTGAGCAGGCTGTCATTATTTCTGCAGGGGGACCACCTTGAAGAGGCAGTTCATTCTGGCCAAGATTGAATCTTGACTGCACTTGCGTTGCAGCCATCATACCTTTGGGTGCGTTATCTAGACTGAATGCTGTTATAATGGGGCTGATTGTTGCACAGGTGTGAGCTCAGAACCGTCATTGTAGACTTGTGTCGTGTTTCATTCTGATGCCACATCGCAGTGGTCTTTTTTTTTTTTTTTTTTTACTTTCTCCAAATGGATTTCAGATGTATGTTGTCATACAGAAATGTGTTGTGTTCCACTTGTATCTGTATACAGACAGTCATTAAAAAATTGCTGTAATTTGAAGATCGTCCAACTTGGGTGCATGTACTTTGCAATTAAAGCTTGCAGTTTGTGCCATTTTTTATGCCATTTCAATTCAATAAATTATGGAAAGAAAAAGAAAAGATTTTGTGTCACTATCGACATATTTGTATGACCCCCCCCCAGCGCAAATTATGACTTTTGAGGTCGTGGTGCTTGTGGCTTCTTCCATAGCGTTGAGTACAGTTTGTGCATTCTGTTAAAAAAACTATGATTTACTTAACCTGTCAATTCTCTTAAAAATCTGTTTTAATAGTCTGGTTATTATCCCAAAAAATCCATCATTTTAATATTCTGTGAATTCTCTTTAAAAAAAAAAGATTTCCACAATCTGTGTGTTCTCTCTTGAAACCACGATTTTCACAAAACACTGGTGGTCGCTACTTTGATCATTCTCTGTGGAGATATGGTTTGACATTTTTAATTACACAGCTGAGGCAATAATGTGGGTTATGTTTAGGGTCATGGTATGCTCGGAATGTAAATTAAACAGAAGTTATTTTAGCGTGAAAAGGCTAAAACGCTCCTTATGAAAATTTGTCACTGAAATGAAAGGGAAAGTCTTTCCATACGAAAGTCATTTTCCTCTAGGATTAAGTTGGATCTGTCTGCAAAATCGGCTGTTAAATGGAACTTTGTTGTTTTCTACCTCAAAATCAATGGAGCTCATACCAAACACACAACAAATATGTACTTTGATGAATATGGTGATTAGTCGCTGGATTTGCTGGGGTCTTTCTCACAGCCTGTGTTTATATTCTGCTAAGTAAAGTGCTACCCACTCTGTGCCTCAAAGCCGCCCCCATCCTGGGTCATGTTGTCACATGACTCTGCCCTCTGATGCTAGAGCCTCGCAGATCTCTGGAGAGCCTGCGTGATGAGACGCTTGTGCCAGGCTGGCAGTTCATGGGTAGCTCTGTGGATGCAGCCGCAAAGCCTGACCCAGAATATAGTGATGTCACTGTGGCTGTAAACATCAGATTTTAGATTTGAGCTTCTCCGTATTGTCTGGACATGTTCAGGCCGGTATCAGGGGTGGGACAGTCACCGAGACTAATCCTGGGTCCAGTTTCCCAAAGCAGGATTACAGTGATGCTTGTGTATGGTCACGGGGCAGAACTATCCCAAATTTAGAACAGGGACCCAAGTGTGGAAGTAAAACCTGTGACAGGTCATTTTACTTCAGTTTCAGATTTGGGTGAAATCCAGGTTTTACTCAGTGCAGTGATCCAGTTTATTCCAAAATCCAACTTCCTGAAATAGGGCGTGGCTCTTTTCCCTCCGGTTCATGCTTCTAGTTCAGGAAGGTTTCGCTTGGTTAGCATATTCAGCTAATTTAGTATTCCTGTTGTATGACACTGGGTCTTGAGTCAATAGAACTTTAAGGTGGTGAAAATGTTTCCAAAATTGTTGAAATCATGGAATAAAACCCCTCATCCATGCAGATAGAGAAAAAACTGTTAGTGTTAAAAATATGCGCCATTGAATGCTTCATATTTTCAAGAAGCAGGCTTTATTCTGGAGTCGATGATTTTCCAACTTTTTGACAGTTGCACAAAAGTGAACATGCCTTGTCCCTGCTATAAATGCTCCTCTCTGGGCCTGTATTAATACTTCACATGAAGCCGTTGTCTTCAGATGTCTTCAGGCCCCTTACTTGATGGCTGGACTTTGGTTTCTCTGTCTCTCTGACTCAAATGTCACAGGCATGCTGGTGTTTTTCTGAAGTGTTGGGCCCTGACATCGCAAAGCTGTACTGCTTTTATTACTTTCCTTTAAAAGACTGACAGTTCAGCCCTCAGAGACCTGACTCCGGACCCGCCTGGTGCACCTGTACCAGTGGCCCCTTCCCACTCCGCTCAGCGAGGTATATCTGAGCCTGCAGGTCCTGCTATGATACGGTAAAGAGAGAACGCACCACAGTACTGTGCTGTAGAGGAGTGCGGAAACGGCTCACTGAAGTCTGCTGATAGGCTGAAATATGTGGCCTGGCTGCTCAGAGGCCTCATTAAGTGTTTGATGCAGTACCCTGGGCACCTCTTACAGCTCCCTATTCCCTAACAACAAATAATACGACTACAGCTACAAATAATAATAGTAATAGTTGTTATTATTATTATTATTATTATTATCAGTATCATTAGTATCATTATTCTTGTTGTTGTTATTAGTTGTATAAAGTTTTCGTCAGTATTATTCTTAACCATACAAACAGTGCAACTGTTTTCTATCAGTTAAAATTTCAAAATCGCAGAATTATTGTAATAATTGTGTTATTGTACTTGTGTATGATTAGTCTTAGCTGTGTGTTGGGTATTGTGCGCTTTTGTTCCCCAATATGCCGGAGCTCAGTGTTGTAGTATTTACCGACATTGGCCTGGTCTCTGTGTGTGGAATGATTTTCGGAGGGCGTGGGGGTGCATTTTATCTGAGACGCCCGTTGCTGGGTGTTTTTCCTTGCGGCCGGAAAATAGAAAGTGAAGCATCTTGCCTGGGAAATAAAGAAGGACACCTGTTTAAAACGGCCGCGTACACAGCAGCGGTGTCTGCCCCTGCCTGTCACTTAACCCTGTTATTTATCTGTGACAGCCTTAAACTTGGCTTGAGAATTGGCTTTTTTGAGAGGGAGAATGAATTAACTCGGAATGACATTGTGTGCCAATAAGCTGTTTCATTCTTTGTGTCGAATTCATTTGTGCCAAAGAGAGATTTATTGCATGATTGACAATTATGAGAGGATGACCTAGTTCTTTGTAATTGAAAGGAAAAAAAAAAAGGTTTTCTGCGGGATGGTTTTACCTGTCAATGCCTGTGTAAACCCCTGGCTGGTCCTGTATCCGATTCCGTGCCCTAGATATTCATGTAGAGATCTCAGAACGCATGGCTTTCTAAATTTAATTCGGAATTGCCTCGACACTTGAATCCTTATTTTACGAAGCATTACATTGCACAGAACTCCTGTTTTAATTTTATATTATGTAATGCAAAGTTGCCTTTTCTACTCCTTTAAACCGCGTGTGCAAATTTGTACATGCCCTGAGACTGGACCCACAGATAACATGGCCTTTTGATAAGATTTATCCCAATTATGCACGAGCAAGTTGCGTCGTTACTCTTTTCTTTAATTTTGCTGAATGATGTATTTTTCCTTCTCAATTTTTATGGCCACTTTAGATCTGCGATTTGACAAAAAGGCTTGTTGTTACTAACAGGCATGTAATAGAATACCCACTCTACTTGAGTGCCATTGGCTGCTCAGCTTCAGGTCTGTGACAGTTGGTTGCTCGTTTTTTTTAAGTCCCACCACGGATGCGGTTTTCAGAAAGATCTTTTAATGGCGCTCGATATATCATGATTCATACATTTTTGATATTACCTTTCTATTAACTTTTTTTTCACTCTGCTTAGTGGCGCTCATTCCGCTTGGATGGAAGTTACGGGGACTCGAGGGGCTGCCGACTGACTGGAACCGCAAATGATTCGGCCGCGGTTTAACTGGGAGTTTATATCCTGCAAAATTGTTGTGTGCAGCTCGGTAGAAAATGGGATGATTAAATGACACCGGCATATCAAAACCGTTTTTGTCCGAGAACGAGGTGTTAAGCGCGGCTGTCGCAAAGCGCTTCTCCCAAGGTTGCTATTAAAAAGAATAAGTAATTCAAGGGGAAACAAGTGTCTCTAAGGCATAGCCGGATGAAATGCTTCGCTCGGCGCATATTTATAGTGCTGATATCCCGCATTTCCATGCCTCTGCAGGAATGAGGGCGGGCCGGTTTACTCCTTCAGAAGGTAACGTAGGGGATCAGGACAGAAGTGATTTTGCATTACTGAGTACGTTTCTGTTCTGAGTCAGAGGGAAGACGGTGGGAAAGGAAATAAGCTTGCCATTGCATGCCAGTAATGAGAGATGTTTGGTACTGATCATGGACAAGGGTCAGCGATTTGGTGATTCCGTGGTTCAGCGATTCTCCATGCTGCCCTCTCAGCTTTGCTCCCTTCTCTGTCTGCTACTCTTACTGCTTCGTATCGATTTGAATAAATAAACTGATAAAACATAAAAAAAGGCTCTCATTTAACCCTTAGAACGCTGAAATAAATTAAAAATATATATAAATTTAATGACCTTTTGCTTTTGACAACCTATCATGTTGCGACTTGTCAGGGGAGCTCTTTTAAACAAGTCGCCTTATGATAGGTTTTCAACAGCTTTGATTTTGATACCTTGCATTATTGAGCAACAATAGCTGCATTTAGCGCTCTCAGGGCTAAGAAATTAGACAATGCCCACACAGGAATTACAATATTTAGGGATTTTAGTCTTTCAGTGGTTTTTAAATCTCTCCCCCACTTTACCTCAAACAATATAAAAGATTCTTGATTACATTTTGTTAGTAGGCCTGCATATTCTCTTCATGCCCATAGAAGCATGGCATCATTTTAGTGCATTTCAAAACAAAGTGATCATTAAATCCACTTAATAACTGAACAGATGATTAAGTTGAAAGCGTAATGTTTAATGGAGCCAATTGCAGACTACTGTCAACTATCTGCCTAATGGTATTACAAAAGACTAATATCATTGCTAATATGGGAAAATAATATCAATTGCTAACCATAATGTATTTTAAAATATTATGTCTCCGTTTTCATTTAAAAACAACAATGTGTTAGCTTTAGGAAACATCAAACTGATATTTTAAGCACTTTATAAGTTCTCTATTGCTCATCAGTTGCAGTTTACTCCATGAACTGAAATGAATAAGGACTCTTCTACTTCATCTTTTAAATTTCAAAATCTGTCACTGCATGTCTGCTCTGGTCAGCTTTCTCCGCCCAATTACTGTGCAGTTTCTGCATCTAGCTGAGTTCTCATATTAAATCAAGCTTTGCTTGGAAAGTACCAGCATTTACACACCATTTCCTCCTGCTGTCGAAAAAATGCTTGTCTGAGTTTATATGAGATAATATTCTCAACATTGTTCCCTATCAGCTTATTTTCACTGGAATGATTTCTGCCAGTGTATAGTCACTGATTCACTGAGAATGGCATAGTTTTATGTTTTCTTTGTAGAAACTTCTCACGAATACGGACTATATCCTGATGATAAGCATTACAAATACATTTAACCCTGGGCTTTTGTTACTGGAATCAAGCGCAGGCTTGCGAGTGGTTGCATTTAGCAGAGCAGAGGATGTGGGGCTTTGGTAATGCTGCTCCCAGCCACCATGTTTTTTGAAAATATCCTCTCCGTGCTTATATCTCACATGGTGAAGATCTCTACGTCCTTTGGTGAGGATGTGGTAACCAGCTGTGCGAACTTTTATGAGCTGCTCCATTCTGAACGATGCTCACAGTGCAGTGCTTGATATAAACCTGACTTTTAAACACTGCGCTACGTGCCTGGGAGCATAACATTTATTTTCTGGCCTGTCTGTCTGACGATATGCTGGAGACATTGGGTTTGGGTGTGGACTGAAAGGCCTGATCGCTGGAGCCTGCAACGATCGCTTCAGCGCTTTAGTTTCTCCTTGGTTACAATGTTGAGTTGTTTTATCTGTCACAGGGCAGCATATTTTGACAGTGACCACATTTCAAAGTTGTGTTTCCTGTGTCCGATTATGTGAATGTCCTCAATTTTGTGCTTGTAGATTGTTTACCAGGGATCTTTACATCCAGTGGTAAGGATTGTGCAGGAATTTTGCCACTGTCCAAATACCTTTGGCCCAAAAACAGTTGGACTTCATGGTTCCTGTATTCCTATTCCTTGCAGCCGTTATAAATAGTTGTTGTTTTCCTCAGTAAGCCATGACTTGTCATTGTGCCACACAGTGTCCTAGATTAAATGGGTCAGCGGTGAGGTATGGGTCCAAAACCAGCCGAACACCCGTAACCTGCCTCACACCTGTGGGGTTTTGTGCTTCCACTATGTGTGGGGGAAAAAAGTCACCTTTCCGGGGCTTTCAGTAAACACAATGGTCATTATTTTTCTCTCTTTTCAAGAAAAGAAAGGTCTTTGTGTTTTACTGTTTCCTGCAACTGAGACTGAAGTTAGTGATATAAGACAAGAAAGGCTTTGTCGAATTTTTTTTTTTTTTTTTTTTGCCTTATCCTGCTGTTCTTTTGAAATGGCAGAAGAGAGAGGATTGGGCAGTACAGTGAGATTTGGTTACAGGGATAAAGGTTGTTTGTGCCCTGTGCGCAGAGTTAAGTGTAATTGTGGGGGATTGTGGGTAAAATTAGCTCAGTGCTTCATCTCTGGGGTTTCCATTTAGTATCATCATCACAATGCCTGGAATCGCCTGCCTGCTATATCTGCTCATGAGAATGGCACGGCGAGTGTATTAGTGCTTTATGTAATCGGCGCGTGATAGAGAAAGGTGGTTGTGTCACTTGCTATTCTCGCTGTTGCAGGCCAGATAACCTAACAGCGCAGTGACGTAAACACTTCAAAGAGAGGCCTGCTTGTGTGTGTGTGTGTTTGGGTGAAGCCGGTAGAGCATACCGGTTTGTTTGTTTGTTTGTACCAATGTGTGTTTGTGTCTGTGCGCTTGTTTGTTTTTTTTGTGTACATATCTGTTTTTGTCACGTTTGTATGTACATTCGCATGCAAGCACGACAGTTTTCAGCCTCCGCTGAGGCACGGGTCAGTACAGTAATGACACATACTTAAGGGCCGAGGTCAGGTGCATCAGAAATGTCACAATTCCATAAATATGTAAGGTCTCTGTACCCTGTTTTAGCAGCGCGGGGGCAGAGTTGCAGGAGAAATGCGCCCGCTAGTGTGGCATAGAGCCGCTACGACAAAGGGCCGGCATAGAGACAGCCATCCATCAGCGCCGCACCGCGGGACCTGGCGGGAGTGCGGGAACGTGACGGGGATGTCGCAGGGGTGCGGTCACCGCTGTGGACAGAAGCTCCGGGGCTTATTAGCGGCCCCAGGGTCACGCTGTTCCCACAATCCTGCAGGCCGTCTGACTTCAGCTCTGTAATTAAAAAAACCCAAGAACAAAGAGCACATCACCCCCCCTTCGCTAAATAATTAGTTGCGCTTCTCAAAAAATTCTCATCAGCAAACATTTCTTTGTTGCGTGATTATTCATCTGGAATTACAGTGCCAGCTGTTTATGTGGATTCTTTTTATTTCTGAACATTGAGCCCATTTTTTTATGAAGTAGGAATTTTCATCTTATCATGAGATTGTTTTCTTGCAAAGATATTTCATTTTGAAAAAGCAAACTCTTAGGCAGCTGCATATTTCCTTTTCTCATTGCCAGTGGAGTAACCTTTAGCACTCTTATTTTAAGATTAGCCATCTCGCTGTTCGGCTGGGAACTTGTCATGCTCAGATATGTCCAGACTCTGGCCCCGGTCTCATGGAACACAGTTTGGGGCGCGTGCAGTATTTAGCTATGCCTGTCGTCAAAAAATGCCTGTAATGTACTGAAAAGAAAATTGCAAAAAGATGTGCTAAACAACATTGTGTTCATCAGGAGAATGAGTGTGTGTTTGCTTACAATATACTTACAATTGCTCATGCCCGAGAAATCACATGCACAAACGCAATTTGATTGCTGAAGACGGTTGATTTGCGATGAGCTAGTCTGAGAATGTTATAGGAGTGGGTGGTATATTGGCATCAACATTTATTGGTGCCATAAAATTAATTTGGCCCTCATATTTTCTCTCTGATTGTATCGATGTTTAGTTTTTATTTGAGCATCAGTGCGAAAAAGTTTGCTGAGAAAACTCAGCTGGACTTAAAGAGGCTCCATTGGGCTATGGCTGCTACATGAAATTGGTTCAGGCCAGTTGATTGATATGTCACCTGCCCAACAAATCAGTACCTTCATTCTTATTGGATACTTGTACTCCTTTAAAGCATGTTTTTTTGAAATTCTGTGTATAGCATGATATAATATACTGCATTTATCCAAAATTCAAAACAAAAATTCTACAACTGATTGCCCACTCTTTGAACAATATGAT
This sequence comes from Gymnothorax reevesii, assembly GCA_029721435.1. Taxonomy (NCBI): domain Eukaryota; kingdom Metazoa; phylum Chordata; class Actinopteri; order Anguilliformes; family Muraenidae; genus Gymnothorax; species Gymnothorax reevesii. The sequence continues at coordinate 34,499,627 of CM056587.1, forward strand.
AAATGTGAGCGTATTTCCACTTAAGAAGTGCCACATCGGCCAATCCCCTCTCTTTAATGTTTCTCTATAGCGGGGGGAGAGTGAGCATTTTGAGACGGGGGTGGGGGGTTGCTGCAGTCTCTAGCTAAACGAGTGTAAATATAACTAAACGAAATGAATTGAGCCTGTCTTCGCTGCACTTCAAAGTGTGGTAGCGTTTATTTTTGCGCCATGAAAAGCCTCGGTATGACATACTCCTTCCTTTGTTTCTCACTGATAACTGTATTAAATTTCACATCTTATCGGCTGGGCTTTGTCTGTCTGCGGCTGGCGGTGGCGTCACAGCGACCCCTCGAGATAAACTCTGTCAGGCTCTGGGGTGATTTATTAAATTCTGATTTCTGTGAAGGACTTTAATGTCGAGGGAGAGGAACGAGAGAATGCGCTGCAGGTGTGGGCCGGCTCTCTGCTCTGTTCTACTCCATTACCCCACCTCTAAAGGTACGTCTGAGGAAGAAAACTCAATACAGGGGGGTGGGGTAGGAGGGGGCTATTTGAGTTCTCTTGTTTTTGTTGATGGAAAATGGTCGTTGGGTTTTTTTTTTTTTTTACCATTTCTTTTCCACCTTTGCGTTTGAATTGAGTTCATTCTTGTTGTGAGTTGAGTGCTGACCTTGCGCTCCTGTAGTCGTCCGTACACCCTTCAGGATGGGGATACTGAGATTACAGCACTGGCGTGAGTCTGACAGTATCCCTTGTCATCAGTGCAAACCCATTAGGGAAATTGGCTCGCATAATAGCAGTTGTTATTGTAATTCAATCTGAGCGAATTCTGACGACTCCAAGTTGCATCGGATTGCATCACTATCTAAGCCGCACTTGTTACCCAGTTACCGGTTTGTTGGAATTTTATGTAGTTTTAAGTTTAGATTATTATGTAACGTTTCTAAAAATAAGCCCCTGAAATATTAATAATTCCCACTGAAGATTAGCATGGTTTATTTTCGGTGCGCACAGGTTCTGGGATAGAGCATATACTGATTAGCCACAACATTAAAACCTAATATTGCGTGGGTCCCCCTCTTGCTATGAAAATGGCTTTATTGAATTGACATCTGCTTGTAGGGGTTTCCCCAACAGAACATTTTACCTACCATCAAGCATCCTGGTGCCATCTCTTCCCCCAGGTAAATGGGGCTCGGTGGACCAGACGACCTTCAATTGCTTCAGGGTCTAGTTCCGACACTCATATGCCCATTGTAGGCACTTTCAGCCGTGCACCAGTGTTGGAATGGGCAATTTGACTGGTCTCCAGCTAGAAAGCGGAAAATGCAGCGGCGATGCACTTTGTGTTTTGACACATTCCTATCATATTATTCAAATTCTCGGCAACTTGTGCCTCAGTAGCCCTTCTGTCGGTTTGGACCAGACGGGATAGCCTTCATTGCCCTTGGGCATTATTGAGCCTTGCGTGCCGAACACACTGTCACCAGGTTATGGTTTGTCCCTTCTCTGACCACTGGTGGTAGGTACTCACCACTGCTGAGCGGGAGCACTCCTAAAGCCTTGCCACAAAGGAGATACTCTGACCCAATTACCTTGCCATAATGATTTGGCCATAGCTTGTCAAAATTGCTCAGGGCCCATTTCTATCACGTCACATCAGCTACAAGAACTGACTGTTCACTGTTTAAGGTGGATATGTGACGAGATCTCAAGGTAATCAATGCTCTCCACTTGATCTCTGAGTGTTTGTAATGTTTTGGCTCACCTCTCATCGGCGTGAATGAATATGTATGTGTATATATGATCCTGTTTTACAACTTGTTTCCAATTTTCTGATCTGCAATTGAAGGAAAAGCTAAAAATCTGGGCTAAAAGCTAAATAGGATTTTTGTAAATGAATATCCCTCAGGTTTCTTTGAAAGCTTGAAAGCTCTTTAACCAATGCCAATGTGTGACCTGGCCCTCGTGCCCCTTTAATGACTATTCCCTAAAATGTTTCACCCTTTAGAAAATCATTTTTCGAAAGCAACTAGACAGAAAAGCTGAATTAATATATCCCTCAGTTCTCAATCTACCATTGTAAATGCACCATTTAACTTTGCAGATAATTAAACATGTCAGGCAGTAAGTGTTGAACTCTGGGTCATGTAAGCGTTTTTATTTGCAGGAGGCCATTAATAGATTGGAAACGCCATTCATGAAGGCACAGCATTAGTTAGTTTAGAGTTATCGTGCGGAGCGCGGTGCGATTATGCTGTATGGTAATACGCTAATATTCACGCCTGCAGTTCCGAGAGTTTTGCTCCCTGTCTTCGATTCGGCGTCCCAGATGAGCACTTTGTTCTACACCACTTTGGTTCTCAGGAAAACCTGAACGGATGATGAAGGGTTATGGAATTCACATATTTATTTATTGCTTGCGTGAAAACACTTCATGGGACATTCCGAGTCGTGATGAGTGAAGTTCGGCAGGCTGATTTGGCGGTTTGGACGAGGATCTCAGGTAAACAGAATAGAGAAATCAACTGGCTCCGAGATCTTCAGTTTACCCCTCTTTCAGCTGCCAGATGTAGACAAGACCCCGGACAGATTTCTTTTTGAACATGATCTCTTCAACATCTCCTTCACTCTCTCGCTCTTCCATTGTTCCCTGCCAGTCAGCATCGTTTGTCTTTGCCGCAATTCCTCTTTTGATCCTTTTTTCAGTGCTTCATCTACATGGGGTCTTTTCCTTTCCATTTTTCCCTCAGGAAATTGTGAAGAAGCCTCTTCACTAGCCTTTCTGGAAGCCACCCCGAGCTTGATCATACAGAGAAAAAGCAGATAGTTGTTTTTCTCCTCCCTGGCGTGGCGCAGATGAAATGAAGTTTCAGCTAATATTTTCATACACAGTTCTTTAAAATGTAGGGATAGCAATATAAATGGCTTCCACCATTTGCTTTGACTATTAATTATGCTGTTACAGCAGCTGACATCCCTTACCGCAGTTGTTACAATTACGGTACCGCTTACATCCCAGTTAGCAGTTTCTACAGTAACAGTATGCTTTCATCGCCTACTGCAGTTGTTACAGTAATTGTAAGGTGACATCCCTTACTGCAGTTCTAACAGTAAAGGTAAGCTCACATCCTCTACTGCAGTTATGACAATAACCGTATGCTTACATCCTCTACTGCAGATGTAACAGTTACAGTCAGGTTACATGCTCTGCTGCAGGTGTAACAGTTATGATAAGCTTACCCTACTGCTGTTGTAACTGTAATTGTCAGCTTGTTTCCCCTTCTGCATTTCTCACAGTAACATCAAGCATACATCTCTTATTGCAGTTGTTACAGTAACAGTAAGCGTACATCTCCTATTACAGTAGAAACTGTAAGGGTAAGCTTACATCCCTTAGTGCGATTGTAATGGTGACTGTAGGCGTACATTCCCATGGAGTTGCAACCATAACATTCTGCTTACACCCCCTACTGCAGTTAAAAGAGTAATGGCAGGCTTACATTCCCAATTGGAGTTGTAACCGTAATGGTCAGCTTAAATCTACTACAGCAGTTGTAACTGTAACAGTTAGCAAACATGCCATAGTGCAGTCGTAACAGTAACTGTAAGCTTTCATTCCCAGTTGTAACAGTGACGGTAAACTTACAACCCTGACTGCAGTTGTAACAGTAGCAGTAAGCTTTCATCTACTGCAGTTGTAACAGTAACACCAAGCTTTAGATCATCTCTTGAGCCTCTGACCTGTCGGTCCAGTTTCCAGTCTATCTGGGATCCAGTTGCTGAAAATGCCAGGCAGTGTGCCAGTAATGTCTTCGGCCTGCAGCAGTTTCCCCTCTGTTTGCCTGGCTAAAAATGCTTCAGGCTACAGGGGTTTTACTTGATGACCCAGAGGGTATCTGAGTCTCTGGCCTTCTCTATTTTTTTCTGCAGGTCTGCAGATGTCTCTGCCTTTTCTCACCAGCTGTTGTTTTCCGCGATGCTCTGTGCCTCTCTCCCCGCACCCGTTGCCATCGCTTGTGTGGAGTGGAGGGCACTCGTTCTGAACGTTTTGATGAGATATTGGGCAGGGAGACGGGGGTAGTCTTCGTTATGCTCCAGGTGGACCAGATAGACCCGAATGATGTGTTTTATTGAGCGCCAGCCATTTCTGCCTAAACGGTTGATCCTGGTAAATAGACATTTTAATGAGACGGTGTTTGTCTTTCAAAAACACAATCGGGGGTGTTGGGCACGGAGACGATTACGCATTAATAAGCAATACGTGCCTGTGGCCTTGACCCTGTCCTCGATTACTGGTCGGTAGATTTCTTTAAGTGCATTTTAACAACTTCTGTTTCTCTCACCTTGAGATATTCAGCAAAACTGAGTCACTGTCTTGTTGTTGTGGAGCTCTTGTACTGGTTCTATACAACCGTTTCCTCCAGGTATTTTGGTAAATCTCACTCTTCACAGTTATCATACTTGTACACATACACTCATGATGAAACAATATAAAAATATTAATTTAAAAATGAGAGGTCCTATTCTTCCTTCATCTAACAATGGTTTTTTAAGATGTAACTATGACTTGCCATGTTCTTGTGGGGTATTATGTGTAATTGGAAGTAAATATCGCTTGCACATATGTTTTCATGATCAGTGATGACAAACAGTGCAGAAGGGAACGGAATTGGTTGGCCTAATAATATAGTTACATTTAAACTCAGCAAAGCTATAAGGTTTTAGTCTGTCATTAGTGACAACTTGCTTTCTAAATCAGGAGAGTGGCTGATATCCTGCTATTAAAACCACAGACGGGTGCTGCTATGGATTGTTTAACTTTCCCTCCACCTTTGTCATTTTGCTGACGTATAAATGAGAAATATTAAATCTATTTTAAGCATTGTTTCTCAATAATTAAGAGCAAGGTGATTTTTATTTTAAGGATCATCACTTTCATATATTGATGCCTGCCTTGCTGTTGCGCCAGTGGCCAAATGGTTTTCTTTCTCAGAAACTTATGAAAGGACTGCTTTTCTATTGTTTACACAGTATCTAAATCATACTTGCAATTAAGAAATTGATCAATAACTATTTTTTTTTAAAGACTATGATTACTTTATTTGACTGTTGGCTAAAGTCTGACCTTTCAGTAATGAGGAATTCTTTGCTTGACATTGACAAAGTTGTCCTCACATAAAATATGCAGCTTATCTTGTAAATGTATGGATGTATCTATGTACATTTTTATTTTATATGTGATACAATCATTTTTATTTGTAATGTACTGCCTGCATAAGATGGACACACTATCGGATACAATATTCAGGACAAGGCACACTAATGCCTGACTGTGGTTTTTTTTTTGTGTGGTTAATATGCCTGAAGGACGGCGAGCTGTTGTAAAACTTCTTCATTTTGACTCATCCAAGTTTCATTGCGAATTTTGCAGCAGCTGTAATGGACCAGTGCCCACCTTAGTCAAGGCTAACATATGATTAGAGGCTAATTTCCCCTCCACGAGATACATACTGTATAATCTGAGAGAGTTTGAACAACGACTGCAATTGAAATTATGATTTTACAAAAAAAATAAACCCTTTAATATGTGTGCACGCACATGAGTGTGTATGTGTCTGTGTAGTGTGCATGTATCCACAATTTTTGTCACTGTGTGTATTTTTGTCTGTATGGGTATGTTTCTGTGTGTGCATATGCATGTGTGTATATGTGTTTGTATGTTTGTGAGTGTGCAGTAAAAGCACGAGGGGGTCTGTCCAGATTTCACTTCGGCCGACTCCCGTTTGGGTTCAACGATGCCCCAGGCAATGAGGAGGCATGAAGGACACCTGGGTGAGGTTTTATTAAAGTCTGAAATCAGGGGTCACACCTCTCCTTTCCCACACATGACATCCCGCTGCTTGCGTTCCAGGGGCGGCTTGTTCTCCTTGGCCAGCCATTTGATGAGTTATCCATGAAAGTGTTTTTCATTAATCCCCTTTGGGACTCTCCGCAGTGCTCTTTTCAGGAGCAGATACAAATTTAATTCCTGATGTGTCTGTTAGATGCTCGCTGGGTCCGTCAGGTCTTTTAATTAATGGCACCTTGGTGTATTTATCTGAGATTCAGGACCTCACCTTGTGCTGCAGGATTGTTCCAAGATGGATTTTCTGTGTGTGTGTGCGTGTGTGTGTGTGTGTGTGTGTGTGTGTGTGTGTGTGTGTGTGAATTCACCTTGTAGGGTAGAAAAAAATGTGATTAGGGCAATTTCTAAAACGTTCAGTTTGCAGAATTGCTCATGCTTAGGAGTTGAAAATGCTGTCATTTTATGAACTCCAGTTGTCAGTTTGTCTCGCAAAGCACTTTATATGAATCTTACTTTTGCTATCCTTGATTAAATATGTTTTTTATTCAGTCCAGGTTTGCAGTACAATGCCATACAATATTCCTCCATGCAGTAATAAACAAGCATTTCTGTAAAATTCCAGGCTTGAAGCCCCCTCCTCATCTCAACCCTCACCGCAACCAAAAGAAGTAATGTCTGGACAAGAGGGTTTTTATCGTTTGAACTGTCACGGCAGACGCTGCTGTTTCGTGGTGCCAAGTTCCTCTGAATTTATTAGCTTCGCAGCGTCATTGTCGGCTTGTTATCAAACGAGGCACAGCCAATTCAGGCTAGCTGGCTCCTTCCTCGACTGCAGTCCGTTAGCGAGATACTAAAACAACAGTTTTTCTCCCCCCTTCATGGGCTGGTACACTGTAACTTGGCAGTTGATTGTGGTAAAATATTGATGGCTTTAAAATGATGCCGCCGCACATCAGAGAACTCGCTAATAGAAATGCGCTCGCCATGTGTGGAACAGGTTCTTGGTTCAAAGATAAACGTGAGCAGACGGCTTGGAAGGCAGAAGTAGGCAATAAGTAAAAAGACAGCAGATCTTGAAAGCAAGGCCCGTTTGAAATTTTCACATTTAATGTCGGTGTTTTTTCCTAATGGCTGTGTTTGGTCGTTATTAGGCTCGCATTCTGTTAATATGATTGTTGCTTTGTTAGCTGCTTGCATGTCTTTAAGTACTGGCAGCTCATTTGCATGCTGCTCTCCGCGCTTCTGTTCAGGCTGGTTTTAAGTACCACAGTGCCTGTAATTGTGGGGTTTTTTACGTTTTGCAATTAAAATCTTCCCTTATTGCTCAGAGCGATGAACGACGAGCCTTTGATGTCCTTTAATCAGTTGAGATGTATTGTATTTCAAGAGGCGTAAAGATTCAAGATACATTTCTGATTTTGAATTGACATACTACTCTTCTACCTTTGAAGATGATAGAATTTCTTGCTTAAAGCATTGAAATTCAGTCCCTTGAAATCCCCCCTTGATAATAAAGACTTTTATCTCAGATTCAGAAGTGGACAAACAGGATTATAGATGCCTCATTTTTGTGTTCTGTATGACCAAGAATGAAAAAAATCATTTCATGAATTGTCATACAGTATCCAGAGTTTATGAACGTTTAGTCATATGGGTTGTAAAATTGGTGAAACACATGGCAATGGAGATAATACTTTCCTCAGATGGAATTTACCGTTGACACCATCCTGTTTCTAACATATGAGTTTCTGTTTTGACTTTTCCTGTGGGGTGAAAAGATCACCTGCCTGAGTGTCTGCATCACTTCCAGAGCTCGTATGATCAGATCATATCTCACATGTCGTAATCTTGCTTGCGCAATTTATGTTAGAGAGAAAAAAACAGCTCTCCAAGGGGTGCTCCCGCATTAGCTCCTGTTCCATCTATTCTAATGCTAATTACTTTTTGACTTGACTTTTAGATTTGCTCAGGGCAGTTGGCCTGTACCATTTTGAGAAACGGGTGAAGAAGGTCACCAAGAATCCATGGGTGACTCTGATTTGATGCTGTGGCTCATATTCAACTAACTATCATCTGCTATCTGCCTGTTAACCTTTGAAAATGTCCTCATAAACAGCACTTTATCCAAATTTGCCCAGACTAAGAATTGTTGTTACGGTAATGGGGTAACCTAGATTTCAGCGGTGCATTATGTCATAGATAGAGGTTGACTGAGATATACAGTACAGGGACTTCTCTGACAGAGCGGAGTGTGAAATTCATCAATTCCCATATGTCATCGTTGGTGGTTAACGGTGTGACACTGGCAGGAGTTACGTGCCCAGGCTTTCAGCATATTCTGAAAAAAACTGCTCCCTCAGAAAAACGGGTTCCTAAAACGGCGTAACTACTCTCACTGAGGTGGTGTTCTGTCAGTGTGTAAGATCTACCCCCACCCCCCACCCCCACCCCCGCCTTGGTTTTAATGATGTCTTTGTATCTTATCGATTCTTGAAAGTTGCTGCTAACCCCAAAGTTTAGCACTGTGCAGGATTCCCTCAGGAAAATTGTTCCTTAAAGAACTGAAACGTACCTCCACTGTGCCCTTTCTGCTGTCCGTAGTCGTGTGTTAATCGACAGCATATTTATAAACCCTCCTGACTCATAGTGATTGTAATTTTGCCTATCATGCTGCAGAAATTAACATCTATGCCCCTCTTCTCAGCCTTGGATTTATCACTGTTATAGTGTAATAAGTCCTATTATATACAGCAGTAAAATGAAACCAAATATTCATCATAGCTCACAGCTACAAAATTTTAAGGGGTGTCATTTGTCGCTATTTATGAAGAATGTTCTTTGTATGCCTTGTAGATTTATTTTTGAAAACTCATCGAAGTGTATACAAGCAGTTACATTGGCACTCGTAATTTTACCTCTGAAGTCTAAACATCATCTCATCATATTACTATTATTTAATAATACATTACACAGTATTGTTTCACCGAAGCAGTGAGTGACCTGCCATGATATTGAGAGCTAATTTTTGCAGTTACCAGTTACAAATATGAAAATGCGTTTTCGACGCCTGGCTTTGATCTGTTGTCGAAGCAGTCGGTTGTGATTAACAAAACACGCACACGCTGCACATGTCTGACTGGAGCAGATATATTTGGCCACTTGATTAGCACTGATTTCCACCATCTGCCGATGGTTACTGCGGATTTAGCCCTGAGTGAGCAGCAGAGCGGCTGAATTTGCGCAGTTCCTGGAAACGGGAGATCTCTCGGCAGGCAAGTGAGCGGGCGCAGGGATTGAGCAATAATGGGGCCCCTCTGCCTTTGTTTCCCGATGCCAGATGGACAGTCTGCGCTCAAATTGAATTTGGCTTTTAATTGCATTGTGCCGTTTAAAATTTATCTGCCTCACAGATTTTGTTTACAGGTTTATGGGATTCTGAAATGTCTCGAGATTTTTTTTCTTCTCCCCTCCTCCCGTACACGGAGATAAAGTGCCCTGTAAGTCTTTGGGACGGTGAGGTTTTATTTATCCACAGGGAAAGGACGTTCAATAGGGCAGATTTATTTATTTTTATTATTATTTTTTTTCCTCGCATTTTTTATTTCTAAACGTACACTTAACTGATATATAAGATTGCAAATGTGCGCACCGTACTGCCTGCCTGCTCTGATATACTGTATTAGTGCATAAATCAGTGATCACCGAACAGCATATAGTCTCATCTCTGTCTCCTCGTGGATTTTATTATTATTTTAAAACGCTGCTTTGCACACTGTTGTGTTCGCGTTCCTGGATGACTGGTATCATGTTGGGTGCATGGTCTTATATTTTGTTTTAAACCTAGTAAGCTATGTTCTGTTCCTTGGTCTGTAAATCCTTTATGCATCAGATGTTGGCTTACATCATGAAGAATGGAAAGTAAATGAAATAAAGCCAGACCTGCTTTTAATCACCTGGTCTCTGAGTATGGTATTAAACAGATGTTCTCAGAGCTGAGTGCTTCAAAGTTTGGCCACTTTGGTGCATAACCTCAGGTGTTTGAATGTTTGATTGTAAAACTGGGGAATCCATTGGAGAAACGCAGGTTGTACAGTGTAGGTTGAAGTTGTTGGTCATATTGGTTTGGGTGGGGGAGTGGTGACTTGTGGTCACTCCTACTCTAGGTTGTGGTTTTGATGCTTTTCCTCTCCCAAATCTGCTCCAAATAGTCACCCAGGTCCAATCCTCTTTCTCTGTGTTGTCTTTATTTTCTGATAACCTTGTTGACCTTCGTTAGGGTTAGGGTCGGCCACGGAACATTTATCTGACTACTATCTGAGCGATTGAATCCTGGTCAGGGGCGCGAGGAGCTGAACCCTATCCCAGCATGCACTGGGCTGGAGGAAGGACTGCAGCTATAACAGTATGGATGGATATTAGGGTGTGCGGTTTATAGCTTCGCTCTTTGGGAGCCTCATTCATTCTGTTGCATGTTGGTGTTCACGCCTGTGGGGTCTGTTGTTGTTGGGGAGGTTAAAGTCTCTCATTCATTTTCATATATTTACTTTATAACCTTATCCTCAACTAAGCCCCCGGTCCGCCCATCCCTGGATAGAGGTGTGAGAAACAGCTCTGCCAATTTGCACTCAACCCCTAAATTCTGACCTCCATTAATTTTCATTGGCCTTCTCTGTTCAGAAAATTCACTTTTTTTTTATTGATGTCAAATCATCTCCTCTCTTATCGTTTATGCAACACATTCCCTTCCGTGGCCGACACAGCCTGCTGTAACTTTCTGTCCAGCCTGCTCTCCTTATGTTAACATTAACATGTAAGTGAAGATATAAGTGCACTATGTGAGAAAGCGAAGCCTCTATCCGCATTTCCTTGTAAGGAGAGTTGAAGGATGAGTGTATTTATGGACTCTGCATGTAGTATTTCCTGCTCGACACACACCCTCTCCTATCTCAGCGCCTGTGCTTCGCCTGCATGTTTGGAAGTCGATGCTCCTAAATTGGCCGTTGAATGTGTCCTTGTCGAAGTGCGCGCATCCTCTCAAAGTCGGCCTGACACTCCCCGCTCTTGAAGTGCTTCCCATCTCAATTATTTGGAGTCGGGCAGTGCAGCGTGGGTCTTTAAAGCCGGAGAGGATCAGTGTGTGCTGTTATTATTGGGATACACTCTCTCTCTTGCACACACACACTCACACTCCTCTCTCACACACATATACACACGTATGCACACTCGTGTACAGACGTTTGACAAATTAAAGCTATTCTTACCTTTCTTGAATGCGGCACAGCACTTAGTAGAAATTTGAACATGAACAACTCCGCCTCCCTCCAAAGTCCCACCCTCCTCCGCCTGCCTGACCTCTGAGGCTCCCCTCCTCCCCTGAACGCGTGCGGTGAGCAGCGCGAATGAAGCTGCTTCCACCCCGGGCGCTAAACGAACTTTTCGCTCAACAGATTACATTCAAAGTCAATGCAAAGATGCAAATCTTGTGCGTATTCACGTCTTTTGTATTGACTTTGATGTAATCTGTCATACGAAAAATTCGTTTCACGCCCGGTGTGAAAGCATCTTGAAATGGGTCAATGGAGTCAGATTCAGAGGCACCGGTTCGTGAAAACTAACCAACAGTAATTACATAATATTCTCTTCTATATGTGGTATAAAATAAAATGCCCTCGTAACGTCTGACGAACTACTATTAACGTTAGTAATTATTGCATTTCAGCGCCTGTTTGATTACAGTCAGATGCTTCGTGTTTCGGCAGAATTCATACATATTTTCTTTTAAAACTGCTGTCATAACGTCTTACCTCACCAGAATTGTCCTGGTAACGTTGGTCATTAAATCAAGAGTAGTTGCAGCAGCTTTGTTTGCAGGCTAACTTCGTTGAGTAGCTACCTGCTTTGTCTCTACCGCTCTGTTGCTCTGCCAGAGAGGCTGGCAAGCAGTGACAGCGGTAGGCAACTGGAAGGGGCACAACAGCAGATGACAGACAGGAAGCTCAGCAAATCATTTTATTCGGACCGAAGAAAATGATTGGTTAGACTTTTATCAGAAATATATGAGAATTGAATATCGATGAGTTTCAATGCCTGGTGGATTTCTTTTACATTTTGGTGTGCCATACGCTTATTAGGAGCATTTAAAGATTACAAAAGAAAAGTGTAAACATTCCAGAAAGGTAAGAATAGCTTTAAAGAAAAAAACTTGAATTAATGTGTGGACAAACATAACAAATGCAGATGGTTCTGTTCTTTTTCCTGCCATGGTTTGGGTCCACTCGTTCCCTCAAAGGCAGAAGGGTCAATGGAAATCAATGCGGAGCTATTCTGTGCGATCACCTTTATATCCTATGATAAAACATTCCTACCATGATGGGAGGGGTCTCTTCCGGGATAACACTGGCCCAAACCGCCCAGGGCACAGGGGGTCACTGAATGGTTTTATGAGTTTGAAAATTATTCTAAGCATATGCTACTGCTTTCACTGTCACTGAATCTTAAGCCAATTGAACTCCTGTGGGAGATATTGTTGCAAAATGTTTGATGGTGCTCTCAGTCACCATCATCAAAACACCTAATGAGGGAATATTTCCTGGAATGAAGGTCCTTCATCCCTCCAGTAATGTTTCATTCTTGTTGAAACTGAGCCAAGGCATGTCGAAGCTGATCTGACAGCTTGTGTTGGCCCAACTCCTTACTTAGACTGTTTATGTTGATTTTTCTATTAATTTGTCACCCGTCTATAAGTTCACACTCAATCTCCCCATAGGACTTCATCTCGGTTTGTTTCTCTCTCTCTCTCTCTTTCTCTCTGTCTGTATAATTCGGAATTTATCTCTCTCAGATTCTCTCTCTGTTGGTCTTTATCTCTGTTTCTCTCTCTTTAATTGCTCTTCCTCTCTCACACTTTCTTTTTTACACCTCCTTGCTCACTGTGATCGATGTAATGAAGCCATAAATCTCTCTTATTCCAGAATTACTGTTTCCATTGGAAATGCATGGTATTGAGTATAGCACACATACAGCTGCATGCAGAGTATACCGCACACAAAGTAGTGCGTAGAGAGTACCTCACATACGGTGGCATTGAGTTTGGCACAAATACAGTGACGTGCTGAGTATAGCTCACATACAGTATCATACAGAGAATAGCTCACATAGTGGCATTGAGTATAGCTCACATATGGTTATGCATAAAGTATAGCTCACGTACAGTAGCATACAGACTAGCTCACATATGGTTATGTAGAGTATCGTTCACATATGCTACATACTGAGTATAGCTCACATGCAGTAGCATACAGAGTTAAGCTCTCACATCATTACGCACGGAGCGTAGCCCGTGATGTTGCTACATATAGTTTAGCTAACACACAAAATCATACAGAGTAGCTCATAGATGGCTAAGCACATATTATTGCTCGCATACAAAGTTTGACTCGCATGGGCAAACGCATGCGTTCGATGGCTGTTTGCACGCTGAAGAAGAGTGCTATTCACGGGCGAATCCTGGTTCCAGTTTTTTGTTAATAAAAACTCAAAAATTTGACATGGGGTGTTTATATTTTTGTTCAGTGTAGTTACATACAGAGTATAGCTCATATATATATGGTTACATACAGACTATAGCTCACATACAGGAGCACACAGAGAATAGCTCACATACAGTTGTGTCGCTTCCCTGAGTGGAAGCAGTTCCTCTCTCTGTAATGTGACCCCTCCAGATCAAACGCAGGTTGTGAGGAAATGGGGAGAAAAAAAACAAACAGGCGAGAAGGAAACCGGAGAAATGAGTGTTTGCAGTCTCCAGTGGCGCTCTTTCTGACTGTCAACCCTCCTTTCAACTGTTTATCTCAGCCTCCACACAGTAGATTGGTTTCTCGGTGACCCGTATGAGGGGACAGGAAGTGCTTATTTCCCATTTGCGGTCCCCGCTGTGGAGGCGAACGTGCCCCCTGTCTGCCCTGCGAAAGCGATCCATCGGCAGGCCGGTGCGGAGAGCGAGTGAGGCGGGAGTTTTTTTATAGTCCCCGCGCGCTATTTCCCATTTCAGGCATGACATCACAACAGAGGAGGATCATATTCAAGGCCAGCATCATCAGATGGAGGCGGAAGCGGCAGTTCGGTGCTGCTGTCGGCGCTCTGCCCTCATGTGTCTGTGGCTGGAGTTGAGACGGCTCAAACTGATGAAAACAGGTCATACTTGCATCGATTTTCCGCTCTGGCCTTTGAAACTATTATGAATGTGTGTAAAATTTTTTTGTGCTTGAATCTGCCGTTAACTTAGTGAATGCTGGGTAAATACCAGGGAGGGAATTGTGGGGGCTGTGGCTATGGTGCAAGAGGTGGGTTATTTGTCAAAGCTCATGACGACTGGAAACTGGCAAATATCAAATGGCACACCCCAACGCCCCCCCCCCCCCCCCCCCCCCCCACCTCAACAAAACAAAACTTCCCCCAGGCATACAGTGATGATGATTTCATAGTGTGACCTCATTTCAACAGCTTGCTTTCAATTTGGCTGTTTGTCACAAATTTATGCCATTTCGATGACTCCTTCCTAGTTGTTTTTTTTTTTTTTTTGGGAGGGGTCGGGGGGTGGGAGGGGTAGATGAAAATTTAAAGTAAAGTTGGGGGTTCAACAGACAGCTAAATAAAGAGTGGACTGGTGACTGAAAAGGCTCTGTCAACAGGAGAGTGAAGATCAATTCAGAGCATATAAATAAACAGAGCGGGGGGGCGACGGCCTCATCTGCCCGGCAGGGTGACGTTTCATTAAACCAAACGCAGGTCCTGTGGCCCTCTATGAAAACACATTAATTAAGGAATCTGAAAACACACAAAAAAAATCCGAGCTAGCTCTATGCTAATGATCATGTGACACGGGGCCCCTGGAAAGAGAAGGTTGCAGTGAAGGTCAAAGAATGAGCGGAAAGCATTTATTGCATGCGTCTGGCAGGATTTTTTTCTGCAAATTAGCAGCGTATTTGCTTTTCTGCTGCAAATTAATAGGGGATTTTGCTTCACTTGCTAATTCTGGGGAAAATATACATGAGTTTGTTTGGATGGGTGGAACTCTCTTGGCTGGTGTGTAAGATTGCCATTAAGTATTTATTTTGTGTGTGTGTAGGGGCATGTCCCTGTGTGTGTGAATGTGTGTGTTTATCTGTTCGCGTGTGAATATGCATTGTGAGTATGTGAGTGTGTGTACCTGGATACATGTTTGTGTGGACGTGTGCGTATTTTGCTGCGTGTCATGCATTTTTTTCCCTACTCTGAGAAATATAAGGGGATAATTTGGCTTATTATTGCTCATGTGGATTAAATGTTGTATTATTGTAGAGTGAACCATGCAGCAATGCCACTATGCATGGAAAGATTTGATTGAAACATATCAGCATTTCAGGTAACAGTGTGGCTGTTTTCAAATTAGAATGAGACCATAGTAATAATTTGGAGGTGATTTTCTGAAATTGTGAAAATGGTTTGTGCTGAAGACTGACAAAGGTGCTTTAGTTTTTAGCTGAAATTCTGGATACACACAAGTCCAAGTTGTTCACAGGACACAAGCACAATCAGGACATTAATACTGCAAATCATACACTGTCACTGGACACCAGCACTGTAAGTCATATGCTTTCACAGTACACCAGCTCTGACAGTCATATGCTTTCACAGTACACCATCTCTGAGAGTCATACGCTTTCTCTGTACACCAGCTCTGAGACTCATATACTTTCACAGGGCACCAGCACTGTGAGTGATACGCTTTCACGGCACACGAGTACTGTGAGTCATTATCTTTCACAGTACACCAACTCTGAGAGTCATACGCTTTCACGGTACACCAGCTGTGAGAGTCATACGCTTTCACAGTACACCATCACTGTGAGTCATTAGCTTTCTCAGGACACCAGCTCTGAGAGTCATTTGCTTTCACAGGACACCAGCTCTGACAGTCATACACTTTCTCAGGACACCAGCTCTGAGAGTCATACACTTTCTCAGGACACCAGCTCTGAGAGTCATACACTTTCTCAGGACACCAGCTCTGAGAGTCAAATGCTTTCCCAGTACACCAGCTCTGAGAGTCATATGCTTTCACAGTACACCATCACTGTGAGTCATTAGCTTTCACAGTACACAAGCTCTTTGAGTCATTTGCTTTCTCAGGACACCAGCTCTGAGAGTCATACACTTTCTCCGGACACCAGCTCTGAGAGTCATATGCTTTCACAGTACACCAGGTCTGAGAGTCTTACACTTTCACGGGCCACCAGCTCTGAGACTCATGCGCTTTCATGGTACACCAGCTCTGAGAGTCATACGCTTTCATGGTACACCAGCTCTGAGAGTCATACGCTTTCACAGAACACCAGCACTGTGGGTCGTACACTTTCACATTACACCAACATTTGGATTTATTTGCGTTCACTGTACACAAGCTCTGTAAGTTTTTTAACTTTCACAGGATACCAGCTCTGAAAGTTGTACTGTACACTGGAGACTCGTACTGAGAGTTGTAGGCTTTCGCCGGACACCAACACAGCGAGTTAAACACATTCACAATACACCAGTGCTGCGAGCCCGATGTATTCACGGGGCATTCCATCTTGGTTTGTCCTCTTTTCTCTATGAGAGCCGGGGAGTGTGGGCCATTGCTCAGTGTCGCTTCTCTCGCTACTGCAGACAGCAGTCGGGCCGATCCAAGCCCAGCACCATCTGCTTCAGCTTTCCTCTCTGTCTACAGTCGTAAAATATTAGACCTGAGAGAGTTTGCATTGTTTACACTGCCGTCTGTACAGTCTGGGCGGTCATTATGTTAAAAAATTGCTGAAATTCTTAAATTCACCTGATATGGATTACGTCATCTTAAATTAAAGCTGATGTTATGTACCTGAAACCTTCATTTTTCTAAATTTGTTGTTTCATTGAAATTTTCATGGAGTGCCAGACCAAAGAAGCTGAAAAAAATTGCATCAAGGTCTTCATACATCCGGACTGCATAGTGCCTGGGGCATGTTCAAGACCGAAGAATCTCATGCCTCGGTCTCGCAAGGGAAGACTCCGGAGTTTTGAAAGATTTGTGCGTTCTTGGTCGTTTTCCAACATGGCTGCCGACCAAGGTTTGCTTCAAATTCTATTGAACAAGCTGTTCTCGCTTGTCTTCACAAGACTAAACATAGTTTAATCGTTCAAGAGGCAAGAACTGGTGGGCTTTCACTTGACCCTGCGATCTTGAGCTTGCCCCTAGTCTGGCTTGATGGGATCACGCATCAGATGTGCTTCTGGGAAGTGTAGTTTATGCAGCTCAATCCTCTGGAACACTAATGGCTCAGCTTTACGGACAGTGCAGCTGCCACCAGCATGGAGGTGTTGAGTTTGTTTGTATTTGTAGGCAGGAGTGGTCAGGTCTGGTCTTGTGTGGATCTCTCCTCCTCTTCCCTCTGTTTTTGTGTCCTTTCTTTCTTCGTCGGGCAGAGAAATTCCACGGCATTGGAACCCAGGCGTCATCTGGAGTAAATTCAATTAATTGTGGGACTGTGAGGGGTTGGGTTATGTTATTTATAACCCAATGTGCAGATGGAAATTTGCCCCCCCCCCCCCCCCCCCCACCTCAACATAGAAAGAAAAAAACTCCTGACGGTGTAAAACGGCAAAGAGGATGACATCTGTGGATCTGGGCCTGTTCATATCTTTTTCTGGGCCTTTAGGGAAATAAATATCAGAACATTCAGTGAAATGAAGCTCGGTCGATAAATCAAACTGACACAATAAACACTTCTGGCACAGGAGCATTTCCCTTCCTCTCTCTCTCTCTCTCTCTCTGTCTCTCTCTCTCCGCTCCCGCACAACCCAGCAGAGCTCCCCCAAGGCCTGTAAATCAAACCTGTGTGTAAATACGCGCCCAATTTATTTGGAATGGGGCTTTTTGTTCTGTTTATGCCTGATGGTTGGACGGGACCAGCGCGATGATAAATTTGGACTCGCGCGAGAAGGGAGACAGGTCGGGGTCGCTCCTGTTGCGTTCCGGCCACCATTTATAAATCATAAATCCCGCCGTGTCCGACGGCTTTGTTGTGGCGCGCATCGGGAGCACTGGATACGGGGTGACAGGAGGATGTATTCTTTCGATCTGTCTCTTTGGCTTACCGTCGAGCTACTGAATAATTCAGGAGCACTGTCAACGAGTTAATTAATTCAAATGAAAAGTGATTAATTTATCTGAATTTATTTTCCATTTTGAGCTAAATGTTTGTAATGGCAGCTCCCAGGAAACAGTGCTGATCGCACCCTGGACATCCCACCCTTTGAATGGTCAACACATTTTCCGGTTTTGCAGCAGCCATATTCTAGTCATTGAACATATGTGTAATTTAATATTTCAGGTTCATGAATGCATTCTGGCACCTTCTTTACAGCTGTCAATCAAACGAGCCTTTGATCATGGTTTCTTTCTGCAGTAATGTTAAGGAAGGCAGTTGGTCATTTGTAGCCAGGATGCCATAGTAATTTATTAAGTTGCCAAAATTTTGACATCTTCTACAAAATTTGGAGCTGCGGGTTATCTGACCTTTTCATCAACATATTAGTTAGTTTATTATTGTATCCTGGCTTTCAGTGTGCAACAGCCCGTCTTTACATTTGTATTTTCACTGTGGTCAGCATATCTAACAGTGATGTGCACTGTTATAAACTGGCACCTTTTTTGACAGTTATTTTCAACTGTAATTTTGCAATTAGTTTATGCTAGAGGTTACATGTATGTTAACTGTAAACCGCAGTTAAATGCGCACAGCATTCTACTTACAGTTAAAATAACAATCAGACAGTTTAACTCTTAAAGTCAGTCAGTTTATAACAGTGTGTGTTCCTTCTCTCTCTTATACTTTCTGTCGATGGCAGCTTTATCAAAACTCGAGCGGAATCAAACTGGTAATAAACGGATAATTCCTTGACATTAATGTAAGGGGCCTGCACAGCTGAGCGTAATTATATGCATTCCTCTCTGCTGTGGACATCCCATAATGCATCTCCGCGGTCTGTGTTTACCCTCTGTTCTTTTAGCACGGTGATGGAACCAGAGCTCTCAACCTTCTTCCTCACATTCATAAGTAATGTGCATCAGCACTAGTTCAGCGGAGAACTCTGTAGAAATAATAGCCTAGCGACATGCTCTTGCTGGATTGCTATAAAGGGCTTGTGATGGATGGTCGGTCTGGAAATTCGCACTTGTATATCACCTGTAAAACACCGCCGTTTCACCCGGCATTTCCTGAATATTTTATTTGATCTCGTTCAGAGTGACTGACTGTCAGCTTGTTCATAAAACATCTCGGACTTTCGAGCGAGGTGCCTATGTATGTGGACAGCGATGCAATTTTAAAAGGCTGTAACTGATACAATTCACTTCCGGTGAAATGTTCACAGTCTCGATTTCAAGCAATTGTCTGACTGTCAGCCTTGATTTGGTGATATTTCCATCGAAGTGGAGTGACCTATATTGGTATTACAGTTCTTTAAAATATTGTTTCTGTCCAAGTGCTTTCTGGCTATAGACTGTAAAAAAAGATGAACGAAGCAACCGTGACGTCACCCATTGGTTTCAGCATGTAATTTAGGAAGCCTTGATTTTGGTCATTTGAATTGCGCCATTTTGTCATTTTGAAACCGGATGTGATTCCTCTTGGAAGAGAACGTGAATTGAATATCCAGGGAGGAGCAAGGGCTGTATCTTTGGGTGGATCTGACCGTATCAGACGAGGACCAGAGCATAGCCACGCCCCTAAAGCATATTCTGGTTTTATCCTTTATTCTAGTCGATTTGGAAACATGATTTACAAAAATAAACATCATGAAATATCGAAGAAGACTTGGGATATATTTCATTAAGTAATGTGGAAAATCATTATTGAAATAATAAATCAGGTGGGAAAGCAGGGTCATTTTCTCAGACCTCTATAGGATTGAACTTCTTTTTGCAACCACTGACGTCGCCATCTGCTGGCAATTAAATAGAATGCAAATCTTAGAGATTTCCGTATTGGCCTCAGTTGCCAGACCCAAGTGCTGCGTCCATCTTTTTATTACCCTCGGCCCGACTTCAGCCCGAAGGGTATTGTCATCAGTTCGTCATCTGCCTGTCTGTCTGTCTGTCTGTCTGTCCGTGCGTGCACCTCTAAAGTCAGCATCAATAAACTAGTTGCCCATGCCAAAACATTTGCGGTAATGTAGGGAATCCAGGCCAGGAAAGAATTTTTCAAATCAGGCCATTTTTTGGGGAAGAAATGGCATTTTTGACGTTTTTGAAAAAAACTTTGTCGTGGACTGATTTTGATGAAGCATTTGAGCTAGGAGGTTTATACCTGGGGGAACGATCATATATATGCGGGGCTCTAGATTAGTGAAAAAAATTAGAATTTTCCAAAATTTTTGTGGGACTTTGGGCATTTTTGTATTTGTAAATGTATGGTCTGTGGAATTCTACTTTGGTTATTGAGTAATTGTCCTGGGACACTTCATAAGTCAGGCTGAGGGTGTTCAAACGTGGGTGTTTCTTGTACAATCTATGTTTCTGGCTTGGATGTGGAATGTAAATGTTCTTAACCCTCAGAGTGCTAAATGCAAACATTGTTGCTCAATGATGTAAGATGTCAAAATCAAGGCCGTTGACAACCTATCATGTGCCGACTTGTTTCAAAGAGCTCCCCTGCGGGAGCTCTTATAAACGGTGGCCACATGATAGGTCTTCAACGGCACGCGATAATTAAATTTTAATTTTTTTTAAATGTATTTCAGCGCTCGAAGAGTTAGTTATTGCTCGGTAAGTTCAGTGTTAGCCCAATTCTGATATTGAGGCTCACTGTCCCAGCGATGTGTCGGGGTGGGTAATTGGAGGGCGTTCATGATATTACACCAGTTGCCTTTCTCTAGTTTTAATTTACTTAGCGCCAAAACCGGTCATGTAGCAGCGCGTTGCATAATTAATTTATCAATGTTTGCTTTGGCGACACGCATGGTAACGGCTAGCTAATGATCATATTTTTAAACCTGAGACCTGAAATGTTTTTTTAATTTTTTTTTATTTTATGGGACTTAGCGGTTTGTGCGATTGCTCAGCGTTATAAATGGCGTGTACTTAGCCAGCGAAGAGCGGGACACTGTTTACGGCCGGGCTTGCAGTGATTCTGTCCGGTGTGAGGTAATCTGCAGTAATAAGCTCCATTTGTTTTGCTTAGCTGTGTAACAGTGGGGTGAGAGAGAGATCTCATTGGAAATCCTGCTGCCCCCTCTTATCTCTGTTTGTTCAGTCGGATTTAATGCCACATTCTGAAAGAATTTCAACGGTCGCTCTGCCATAAAGTCATTTTTTTTTATCCTTCACTGAGCTTTCTTCTCTATTGTGTGTGAGGGCCCTGGAGGGTTTGTGTCTTCCAGATGGAGAAACACACACTCACAGGCGCGCGCGCACACACACACACACACGCACGGACACATGCAGATAGACTGACAAGTACAACGGACATGTAGTCATGTGCACTGAGGTGCAGGTGTGCATACACACACATGTAGAGCCCACAGACAAATGTGTGTGCACACATGCAGGCATGCGCGGACACAAGCGTACAGGCGCCCACACATAGACAAACACTCATAAACACAACCATACAGTCTCTCTCTCTCTCTCTCTCTCTCTCTCTCTCACACACACACACACACACACGCACACACACACACACACACACACACACAGACACACATACACTCATTCACACAGGCAAACAAACAATCATGCATGCAAGGACAGGCTGAAACACCCACTCGTATATGTACACACACGCACACACACACACACACAATCACGCATGCAAGGACAGACTGAAACACCCACACGTACATGTACACACCCACACACACAGATTCACACAGGCACACACACAATCAAACACTTGAAGACAGACTGAAAAACCCTCAGACACACATAGACAGACACACACACACACACATCCTCACACAGACACACAAGAGGACACAGATAAATATGCACACACATTCTCATGCACATGCATGCATACACATACGCACCCTCTCATGAACACTGCTGAAATACACACGTGGAGTACATGTGGTGGGAGAGAGTTTGAGACATGGAGGGTTAAACCTGTGTATCACATGCTTTACTCACATTTCCTTTTGTCATGACATGCACATCTTAACTGCGGTTTAGGAAGGAACACAGCGTCTGTCTCTTGCCTCTTCTCCCTGACGTGGATGTTGAAGATGTCAAAGTCAAACTGCTGTATGCTTCACAGCTTCCTTCTGTATCCTCCTCCTTTGTGATGGTGTTTCGCGGCTAACATGACGACCTGATCAAGATTTTTACGTCACATGAGTGTAGAGTTCGGAGGCTCCTCAATACAGAGCTGTCCTTAAGAATTACGACAATGCTGGAAACAGTCATCCGAAATGTCAGTCCTGGGGGCCCGCTTTGTGTGCTTGGTTTTGTTCCAACCACAGCAATCGGAGGATTTAAATAGCAGTTGATTTGTTGTGATTAGTTCAGTTTCATGTTTAGAGCAGTTATTTACTCTCGTTAACGACATTTTGACAAAAAATATTTGTTTATTTCGCGAAGAATCAAAGACTCTTGAACATATTGTGCTTTTCTTTTGTTTTCTTTTGCCTTCGTGCTTGCGTAAATAGATGGCACCATCCCGCAATTCGAAGGCTGCCCCTACTTCTGACTCTGACCAGAGTAGCTACAGCGGCAACACAATCCTTATTTTGCATAAACTTCTTTGTATTTTCGAGCTTATGTCGCCATTGATTTTTTGTGAAGACAAGAAGAGGACACAACGTGAACAATCTGATAACTGCCTGATTTAAACCAACAGTCCTGTGACTGTATGTAGCCCGTCGCCAGACTGACGAAGGCTTACTTTTATACTGTAGAGATAGTGCCCGCGGAATGACAGACATCATGTGTTTACTTATACATTTTTGGATTTCTGACTATGCAGGCGCAGAAACGAAATGCCTCTAAAAACATATTTCTTGCCCAAATTTCTCAAGTTGATCTTATTTTTAAAATTATTTAATCCATAATCTACTGCTAAAATACAAAAAAAAAAAAACTCAAAACTTCAAACCCCTTTTTTTCTAACATAACTTTTTTTCAGGTAAATCTGACATATCAGTTTTAGACTGCACGTGTTTCATGCTGTATAATTAGAAATACCTGCAAATTAATACTGACCGTCTTCTTGTCATCCTTATATTTACAATTTTCTGAAATTATGTGCTGGAGTTTAGAGACAAAGAGCAAAAATTGTAATGCTATTCAAGCAGTTATTGACTGTGCTGTATGTGTGCGGGTAGCTTGAAATATGTGTGCTGGTCACCGAGATGCTTAAATAAATTCCATATATTTGTTCTGTTCACATATTATCTGTTCATAACAGTGTTGCGATTATTCATGGAAAAAATGTACTGTCAACTGTAAAATCATTAATCAGTCTTCAGAATACATTCAATGTTACTACTTCTTCTTGATATTTTGAGTGATTGTCCATTTGATTTCCACTATTTTTCTGAGTTGCAGAAATATTAGTTTATGTGACCATTGAAGTAATAACTAGTCATTTGTTAGTTATAACAAATACAAATGAAATGTGCACTTAATAGGGCCCATAAAAGGATCTGGCTGCTTTGTATTAAGACCGAGGTTAACGTGGTATTGGAAATGAAAATGCAAATAAGTATTGAAGTTATTTATTCATTTGTACAATCTTTGATAGTTGATATGTTGTTAATATCTTCATGTTTTTTGTCCTTCTGTTTCCCCTCTGGGTGTCCTCTGCCCCTTAACCTCTGACCTTCACTGGATCTCTACTCGCACAGGTTAGTGTTTTGCTTCATTTAGCTTTTTCTCTGCTTTCATAAATCCTCTCTGGCACTCAGAACTCTCATACAAAAGGGTTCTGGTTCTGTGGCTAGTCTCTATTGAGGAGCTCTTCTTTCTTTCTGTATGGACTCTGGTGTGAAAAGGGCGAAAGCTCTGGGATTGGGCCATTTTGACCAATAAAGAACTTCTAAAATAGATGGAGCTCCTCTTAGGAGACACAAAAGAGCCTTTTGGTGCCATTTTGTTTCTGAGAGTACTGAATTTCCTCTTAGCCTCTGGTTTGAAAGGAACTTCACGAACTGGATAGCATGTTCTAGCATGTTCCTCGGTCACATCCTCGCTGTGTCTGAGATTACCTGACACCTCCTAAATTCCCTTATCAGATATATTACCATCACAATGGGGAGGGAAAGTTGCTAACATGGTACACCTTCGTCTGAGCTTCTGATATTTCCGTTAAATAGGATACAGTATGTGTTCATAAAATATTTATACTGTTCCTCCTATTTCCATTCACTTTTTACACATTGCTCATATTGGCTCACTCTCTTAGCGGAGTGTGTTTTCGGTTGCAACATTTGAGTGTCTCCCCAAATTGAATGATTTTCTGTGAATCCAAAGTCAGTGTTGGCGAAGTGAGTACTACTGTTTCTCGCCAATTAAATTGAGTCATGAATTAATGTTATTGTATATTATTAAAGTAATTATTCATAGTTTTCTTATTACACAAATATTTCATGATTAAACCGAACAGTAATTTTAATTTTATTTTAACTTTTGAAAAAATTGTTTTTTTTCTAGCACAATTCTTCACGCTATTTGGTACAAAATGTCTCAAGCTGGATTTGAGATTAGGATTTGGGAGCAGTACTTTTGCGCTCATGAATGAGATCCGGCTATAGGCTGTGTTGTGTATTCATGTCTTCGAATGCATCTTAAGGAGTTGTTCAGTCGACATTTTAGGGGATGGTGGTACTTCATGAGTAAAGTCTGGTCTTTGTGCAGCAACTATTGGAGTCCCTGGGGAAACATTGTTCAAAGAGGAGAGTGAGACATAATATTATGCAATGCTTTCTATAAATATATTGGGCCGTGACATAGTTTCTGCTCATTGGTTCTGAACTTTGTGCAGCCCAAGATTTGAAAACAAAGAACTTGAACTTCAAATGGAAACTCCCCGCTTTCATTTTTCGAAAAACTTTTGACTAAAAACTTATTTAAATCATGAACTATTTAAAAATGGCAGACTTTTTTTTTCACAGTTTTTACTGTCCAAATAATTACGGACTGGCTGCCCTATTATTCTGATTGAAGACACGGGACATGTAATGCAGGTATGTGCAGTGAGGATATGAAGACAGAGGGTAGGTGCTGAGTTTGGATGTTGGGACGTATTTAGCTGCTATGAGTTTGGATGTTAGGCTGTATTTAACTGCTATGAGGATGGATGTTGGATGTGGATTTTGGGATGTACACTGTTGCCCATAAAGTTTGAATAATTTTGTATTCAGTCACGTTATCTATCAAGAATAAATCACATTGTCACAATCATTTAATGAAAAGAGGTACAAAAAATATATATTTTTTTTCCAACTTTATGAGCAACAGTGTATTTGGTAGGCATGGGTGTTGGGTACGAACAGGCAGGTGTTGGGTACGAATGTTGGGCTGTATTCGGCAGGTATGAAGATGGGGTTTCGGTTTGATGGCAGGCTGTATTTGGCAGGTATGAGGACAGGTGTTGGCTGTGGATGTGGGGCTGTGCGAAGCTCCTCTGGTCCCTGGTGTGAGGCTTAATTGTTTCTTGGATCCCGCAGTTTGTACCAGAAGTGATGCCAGTGGCTGAATTTTCCAGCTCAGTTTCACAGTGTAAGAGAACATTTTATTGGCTGAGGGGAAGCTTTTCAAGATGTAAAGTATTTTCAGCTTTAAGCACCTTGTCTAATGCTCGAGATGTTGAGTATTTGCTTACTTCCTGTGTTCAAGTCACGTTGAAAGAAAAGGCAATGAAGAAACAGTAAAACAAAACCCACACATGGCAAGACTCCATACCTTCGCGTCTAAAAAGTGTCTTTGTTTTGCATTCCTCAGACATATACAAACACGCCCAACTTTGTGCCGTCTGATGTTTACAAATGTGCCCGCGGTTTGTCTTTATTAAGCTTCCGCTGGTCATGTGACCTGAATAAGTCATCCAGTAAAACTGTGGGCTTAAAAAAAGCAGCTGCTTGGCATTAAATCACTGCACAGACCTCACCAGGATGTTGAGACGCAGCACAAAGCAAGACTGAAATTGGGGTTGGGTAAAAAGGCAGAAATTTATAGCATTATATATTTCGCGTATTTTGGCTGGTCACTATTTATACTTAACTCCAAAAGAAACGCAAGGGTGAGGTATGTACGGTATTTGCGGCCGCACCCAAAAGAACAAGACAAGTGTCACTGTATACATCACAAACAGCTCAATGTTTGTTATTACTGAAGTGCTTGGCGCGCGCACGTAAGGATTACAACACCACGCGGTTTTCTTTATTTCCACTCGTGCCTCATTGGAAAAGCAATAAAAATCAATCGATTATTCAATTTGCCGCAAATACAGTACATGCCTCACCCTTGCGTTCCTTTTGGAGTTAAGTATCTATTGTGGGATGCATTTTTTTCTCCAGAATTGAACGGAACATGCTTTTAAAGGAATACAAGAATTGGTTGAAACTTGTTCTAACCAACTTTGTGGTAGACCTGGGGACTACTTTTGTCCAGCCCTGTCTACTGACCAGAATGTTCTCGTTAAAACGCTCAGACCATCAAAATACTTTCTCGATCACTGTTGATCATTCAATGTTAGATCTCTTATTTCCACCATTGTGTCTTTGACCCTGATGCATAGCCGCCCTCGAACTGAAAGTGCTTGTGCAGTAGGCTGAAGTGATGTGTACACCCTGTTTTTAGTTGGAGACAAGGCACTACTTTACATTAATTACAGTGTCCAATTTAAATATCTTAAATGGGACCCATTATGCATTTATTTTCGAGCCATAATATTCTAGGACGCCCAAAAATGGAGGTTTATAAATTTTTTAGTAAAAAAAAAAAAAATCATGAAAATTCTCATGTTTTTTGGTAATTAGATTCCCGTCATTCCCAACCCCCTGAAAAACAGGCTGTTCTGAGTGGGCGTCCCCTCTGTAAAATGGGCTTTTTTCTGATTGGCCAGCGAATGGAGCGTTGTCTAAGTATAGAGCGACAACGACAGAATTCCTGGCTACTAGCAAGTCTCTAAATACAGATGACCAAATTGTAGTTAGCGACCTAGCTAGGTATTAAACTAGCTACACAATGAGCATTGAAAGATAATTTCTGCAGGCTGGGTTGGAATGTTTATAATAAAAGTGACTTGCAGTCACTCTTGAAGTTTTAGGACACTTGAAAGTCAGTCTGTCAGAAATGATCGGCGGATAGCAGCTGTATTTAGAAACCGTTGACTGATATTCTATTTATTTGATATAGCAGTGCTAAACCATTAACAACGGTCTGAAATCGATTAAAAACTTTCACGTCCTATCTGTTCTTATTGATGTGTCTCCTACATTACCTTTGGCTAAACTAGTGGCAGTGTCTAAATTCACAGTCAATCATTTGCTAGCTAGCTAGTAGCACTTAGAATTCAGTTTAAATGTCGACAGAAATTGGAAAAACTTACCTAGAGAGTTTGCGAGCTGCAGATTCTCCATTAATGTAAAGTGAGCCAGGCTACCACTTCTCTGTATCTTCCAACAAGCGTAACGGGTCCCTTTTAATATTTTGTTGCCTTCCCTGCATTGTACTAACCCAGGTTAGTAGCACAAAGCTGTCAGATAAAAAGTGTATTGCACACATATATTGGTTTTTGCCAATTGAAGCTGTGATGTTGCTTGAAAAAATAAGCTGTGGGTGGTTATACTCAGAGGAGGGGTGGAACACTTCTCAGGAGGCTGCATGTTACGTAGAAAGGGGGGCCAAATCTGAATGGCAAGCTCAGGGCTTTACATGATCTTTTTTCACTTTCCCATTTGGGTAAGTAGGGGTTAAGATTCACATGCTCCCCCTCATATAGCACTTGCTCAGTGTATTTTCAGTTTTGCAGAGGCAATATAATTCAGAGACAACAAAGCAATGTTTCAATCACTTGTTATTTGTAAAACTAAAAAAATCACACAATATCGCATACTAATACTGAATTTAAGCTAATCCACAAAGATTTAAACAAAGGAAAGTTCCAATGATTAGTTCAAAAGCAAACAAAAATGTCCGATAAAATAACTCCAATGTATATGTCAAATGAAAATTACTGGACTAAATATCTTCACAACGGAATGCAGCATTGCAGGGTCCTAGGAGACTCTCTCAAGGATTGTCTATTAATAAATTCAGAAATACATCTGATGCTTCATCATCTCAAAGCGAGTTTCTTCTAGGAGAAATTAGCCATATCAGAGTCAATCATATTGGCAAGAATGTACATGTACAGCATTATTTGATGTTTAACGATCTGACTAAATCCAGAATAATGTTTTTTGAAGCATTTAAACCCATCTGCAGCAGAAAACGGAGATTCAATGAAAAAAAAACCCGGAAGTGGAATGGGCGGAGTCAGGAGGCCCCTCCCAATTCTATTCTTGGTGGAAGCTGCACAAAAGTAAAAAAAAATGCCCGTCACATAAAAAAACACACTAATTGAAAACTGTGCTACTCGTGAACACAAACAAGGCATAAATCACTCCAGAAAACAAGGTTTCTCGATAGATCTGTGCACAGACACGCATTACTGCATGAAAAAGATTGTTGTTTATGTCAAAATTAAACATATGACATTAAATTTTTTCACTCGCCTGATTGGGCTAGCCTAGTATACGTCTAACATGCCCGAAAAAGCAATATGACTTTGCCCGGACAATCGGGGTAACTGTGCATGCTGAGTCCTAACGCTGAATGTAATGTCTTATGAGAAAGGCAGCCCTCAAAAAACTGACTTGGTTGTTTTATGTTACAGTTTGTGGGTTGGTGGGCTCTTCAAAATTTATGTGCATGAACGCTGAAAAAGTGAGTTTCTCATAAAATATCCCCTTTAAGGAGAAATGCCTGAAACAATGACGTCACCCATGCTGTGACGCTAAGGCACAAATCACAGATTATCGTCTGGTAAACAAGACAGCCTGACTACAAGCACACCCTGACCACTAAAACCCGCCAAAAACATCAACTCTCATGAAATTACGTCACTAACGCAGACGGTGATACACTTACTATTCTGTATTAAACACCTCCAGTGCTGCCTCATGTCATAATCGCGCTCCCCTGTTCGGATAGTTTCGTGTCCTTTAATGAGAGGCTCAATAAGTTCCAAATGCAGCGAGAAAAAAAAGATGGTCATTACAAAGTCATCTTTGAGTGGTTTGGGCAGGGAGACTTAACAGTGGACCTGGGCAGCCCCATTTTAAACCAGATGGAGCCCTAGTTTAATTTTACAATGGCTTGATTGACAGGTACTTTATGTATCTCTATAGTAACCTTTGACTTTGTATATTAAAGTAGGATTAAAAGAAGGTGCTGGCATGTATTAAGAAATTAAGTCAAGAGGTCTCACCCTGCCAGTCCACCCCCCCCCCGCCCCCCCCCCCCCCCCAACCCCCTCCCTCCCCCCAACCCCCTCCCTCCACAGAATAATAACTTCACCGACCTTCCTTGGGGCTTTTTTTTTTTTTTTGAGGAGTCTGATCTTTAGTGACAAACCCGATGTTTTTCTGAGCGGTTATGTTACTGCCATGTACATTATATACTTAAGGCACTCTCTTAAATTATGAATTATAGTTGCATAAACCAATCAAACAGTTTGCATATTCTATCTATAATCCTCAGTGCTTTAGCCATCAAACCACATTTTGTGCTGTATTTCCGAGAGTCACGTTGTTTATGTTTTAATATTTAATGATGCATGGTACTGTAGCTTAACTGATATATTGCCTGCATATACTGTACTGTGTATGATCAGCATGCTCTCCTTTAAATGCAGCGATGCGAATCGATCTACTAATTATAGCTATGACTTTTAGCCTGCAGTACCTCGTGCATTTGCCATCAAACCAGGTTTTTAGTT
The DNA here is from genome assembly GCA_029721435.1 of Gymnothorax reevesii. Taxonomy (NCBI): domain Eukaryota; kingdom Metazoa; phylum Chordata; class Actinopteri; order Anguilliformes; family Muraenidae; genus Gymnothorax; species Gymnothorax reevesii. The sequence continues at coordinate 34,529,492 of CM056587.1, forward strand.
TGATTCTTTTAAATAATGGAGTTAAGTGGCCTGATGAATACAGCCTCTCTGCTGCGGCTGCAAGTCGAGCCTTATTTTCGCGTCATCTCTCTTACATCCCGATAAATCATAAATGTTTTCAGTGAGACCCACAGCGCGATTGATGTGAAGTCGCTTGTTTGTGTCTGGTCTTCCCTCTTGTATGGAGTTTGTGAGGAGTCCGGCGTGAAGACAATGCACCACCACCAGAGTGTTTTAACAGCTGCGCGTCTTTGATTACGAGCCTCTTTGAAGTATTACTTTGAGTTAGCCTTTGAACTTGGAGGGAGCGCAGAAATGAATCCGGGCTTGTTTTGATATATAGGAGAGATTTTATTTTATTATTATAAAGGAATGATCCTGTACTGTTTCCCACTGTTCCTGCGTGAGACGAGCTGGCGTGGGTGTTGTCAATGGAGGCTACAGAGAGAGATCTAAAGCAGGGGACGCTATGTGCCCTAATGCTGTACATCTCGCGCTAAAATTCACGTTTTTCCCCAGTGGCTACAGAAAGAAACTGCTCTCATCGTTTCCTGTTCAAATGACACTGTTTTGACGATCCCGCCCTCTGTCAGTGCAGTACGTTGCTACAGTCTTTCATTAGTGGCCCGCAGAGAATTCTGTTCAGTGACCAAACAGCTGGAAATAAATTACCTCTGTCTTTTGTAAAAAGAGGCCGTTGCCTGAAGTGCTTACATGATCTGCGGTATCAAATGATTTAAACTTGTTAAGTTCAATTTCCTTGCCACATTTGGCTGCAGCGAAATACGTTTGATGTGCTAGTTAAAATGTTCTGGCAAAAAAAAGATCAAATTCTATTATGGGATTAAGTAATTCAACAGTAATCCAAAGATCTTTTGAGTGTCTGTTCTTAGTTTGGCCTTTAATTTTAATGGGGCTCTTGTAAGATATACTTGTAGAAGACGTCAGTGGCGGACAAGCTGACTGATTAATTTTGTGTTTTTTGTTTGTTTTTTTTTTCAGGAAATTGATTTAACTTTAAAAAAGACCTTAATTACTCCGCTTTTGAGTTGTTTAAAATATAGTACACACCCCAGCTCTTTTATTTAAATGAAGTTTAGCATTTATTTGAAAAATATATATATGTGCTCCATGTCTTCCTGTTCTTAAATGATAGCACATGTTTTTGTAATATGACTTGAAGATTCAACCTTGTGCATGGACTGGCATACTTTATATTTTAAGTGATGGTTTTAGTTGAATTGAACTGTATAGCATTTTTCTCATTATTATTCTCGATTTTTAAAAAATGTTTTTAATTTTAGAACTTAAATTGGTGTTGAATATTTTTCAACATATATGTCTCTCTCTCTCTCAGTAAAAAAAAAAACATCTGATTAAGGATATGGGTTCTTATACTACTGAGAAAGCGAGAGACAGCTCAGAGATAAAATGAAAGAAGATGTCCTACATCTGTCAGAGTCATTGAGACACCAGGCACATGCTTGATTTATACTCTATTCCAAAATATATGCAATTTTTTGTTGTTAATTTTCATCGCAACAAGGACAATGAAATGAATGGTCCCGTAGAACAAATGACCCACATAGTGAAACTCAATACAGAAAATAGACTGGGTCTCTAAATCTTTATCTGCAGAATGCTCTACTTAAGAAATATAATAACCTCAATTTTATTAAAAGGCTACAATAATCCTCCATTAACTTTTTTCAATTATCATTTCGGTTTTCCTGTTATCTCCTCTATCTAATTTTGAGTAAAATGCATCCGCAAATTTTGAGGACACAGTAAATATCCTAGCGCTGCAAGAACATTTTTATTTATTTATTTATTTATTTTTATATTTTTATGTCCTACATTTTTGTCAGCTAAAATGGGGATGTAAGCCTGAGTGCGGAAAAGGGTTTGGTTTCTGGGTTGTCAAACGGCAGTAAGTAATGATTAAAATAGCGGTGCGAAACGCGGGGAGATTAAAGTGATGCTAATGATAAGTGAGAAAAGAAAAGGGCAAGCTATATTTTAATTCCTGGGAGAATGGTTAATGACTTCTATTGCCTGAGATTAAACTAAACCTGTCTCATCAGCTCTTTCTGCTCTGTGGGAAAAACCCTCACTGCACTTTCATTTATTAAACTCTTTTAAGGAACTACATTGATCTGCATAGGTTAAACTTTTCAAAAATTTTGGCAAAATACAATAGAGAGAAAAAAAAGCTCGGGAGTTCAGTTGCTCCAGGCCCCCACTCAGTATTATAAAGAATTCATTATCTATGAGCTGCCACGTTTAATCAGAAAATATCAATTATTCAAAGAGAGAGGTTTGTTCCTTTTAAAGCTGGAGAACTCTGCTATTTACTGCCGGTCTAGTTTGAATTGACAGGGGCTGAAGATTCATTTGTTGAAATATTCAAGTGCACTATTAATTTTTTTATTTATTGATGGCATTTTCTATTTTCATAGAGCTTCTTTGCTAAATTCATTTTCTTTTCCCACAAGATATAAAGGTTAATGTATCACGGTGTGCTTACTTAATTGCAGTGAAACTCGTTGAGGACCCTTCTATTCTCTGTTATTGTACAGTAATTCTAGTGAATATCCCATGGTACATTAGGTAGTCAGATAAACTATGGTCATAAGATGAGGCCTGTGTGACCGGGCTCATAAACTGTATGAATGTGTTGACAGGACACTGTCCTGATTCAGCTCTATTCATCGCGCTGTTTTCTTTTTGCCTTGTCTGTCATGAAGGCAGACGGCGATGCCAGGAACCGTGAGGGCTTAGCGCATGTTTTTGGCGGTAATTAGGGCGCATTCCGATCCACTGAGCCTCGTGAAACGGCAGAATCCTCGCAGTGCTAGTCTTCGTCGACATTGGGGGTGATACCAGTCACTGAACATTTCGCTGACAGCAGATTATATCTGTTTTTATACCGATGTCAGGCCTGAGCTGCTGGGGTTTATCCGCTTGTCCTGGGGCCCCCTTTAACTGTCGATGAAATCATGAAAAGAGAATAAAAATAAGTGACTTGTATTTTTTCTTTTTCCCTGAAGACTGTGGGGTAACCCCCGCTAAAGACTGTCTGTAGATCTGTCTGGTCTGAAGGAGTGGCAGAGGTATAGATCCTGTAGCGAGGCTACAAAGAGTAACATCTAATGCTAGCATTAGTATGCATGCCGTTTAGCCCTCCTACAGTGAGTACAGCCCAATGTAAAATAAAATGGCATCCAGTTGGGGGCTTTAGCCGATTTACGACATGAAGTAAGTATGCCATTATAATAGTTCTGTTACCACAAGAACAATGAGCTGTCGACTGTAAAAGAATGGTTTTTATTATTTACCGTACCCCAAGGAAGGTTTCCAAGGAATACAGTGGCTGTAGGTGATGCTGCTGAATCTCTGGCATCAGTTCTGGATATTACAGTACTGTTTTATGAAAAACTTTGAGAGATATTTCAGCAGAGCAAGTCATCCCTCATTCAAGTTTAGTGAGTAGCGCTTCTCTGGATGGATGTTCTGTCTGTGGCTCTGAATTGCTGCTACATTGGTTGCTGCTGGACACACACTTTGAAAAACTGTTTCGTGTCAAGGCTGCTGTCACTGCATTTCTTTTCTTTTTCATTTAGTGCCAATACAGTGGTGTGGCGTCCGGTGGGGTAAAATGCCATCAAATACCCTGCTAAAGCCTCAGCTTTCTAACAGAGGCCACTGCAAAGCAACATTTAACAGTCATATGAATTTAGATATTCCCTGCGATAGCTGGTTAATATGACCATCATAGAAGTGAGTGAGTCACAATCCTTTTATACCATTTTTAGCACCTTTAATACCATCTCAAGAAAGGTACTAGCCATAACCTTCTACCTTTGCTCATTAACAGATAGCAGATGTGCTGGTTAAAATTTGGTTGAATCTGTCAAGTTGCATCATAGTAAATTAATATGCAAAAATACACCACATTGCACGATCCTGAACAATCAAGTAGGCCTGCAGGTAGCTGCTATTAACTTGCTAACCAGGCTAGCTAGCGCATGAATAAAATGAGGAGCCATTAATTCAAAGCCTGGTAAAGGCTCATGTTCAACAGTAGTTCTGCTGGTGTTGTTTGTTTTGTGTTTCTGGCTCCGTCGAAGTGTACTGCAGTCATGTTACTTGCCTATAACTTTATTGGATGTCTACAGAGCAACATGAAAACCATAGCATTGGCAGCCTGCTCTTCTTGTATCTCGGTTGCTAGCTAGATGGCTACTGTTGATGTCAAATTATGCTGGCCTTTTTGCAGGGTCCTGTACAATCCATATGTTGCTTTTATGATTATATAATATGAATAATATGTTTTTAATATACCTACGTAAGAAAACCTGTGCACTTAAACAAAACTAGCAAACGCATTCATGGAAATTCAGAATGGGTAGAGCTCTCATTGGTTTGACTTATTTGACAGTTTCACGATAAACAACTAAATGCTCTCGCTGTGGCACAGCGAGAACAGGTGACTGTGCGGGATGACAGCTGCAATCAGTTTGTTCCTGCGAATTACTGCAGAAAAACTAATTAGAGATGCGAAGAATGATTTGAAAATGACTTGGGCTCTTTTCTTTTTGAGTTTGGAGGTCAAAGCTCCGAAGACTTGGGCAATTATTTTATTATATCTTCAGGCAGAGGAGCATGATGGAGACCTAACTGAGACATTAAGCAATGCTGGTGCCTTTGTTTTATTCGGCTTTAAGAGCAGAGGGTGGAGTCTGAAGTTGGGGGTTAGGGCTGTATGTCCCCCAAGGATTTTCACTCCCGCGGAGCTCACTCCCTCAGAATTCATGTGCTGTTTGTGGCTGTAGTTCAGCATTTGTGGCTTCTTAATTGGTGATAGTTTTTTTTTTTTTTTTAATTTTCATGTTTGTCCTGTGAAACCACAATTTCTGAAAGCTTTTGGCCTTCAAGACATTCTCTTTGTCTTTGTGGGAGCATTTTCTAATAACGGTCTCTTTAAAAAAATTACCTTCATAATGCACATATTTTGTCACATATTTATAGCCGTCCCCTGGACATCAGCATGTCAGAGTTGTTGTTGGATCCCTATTGGTTTCAATTAAAATCTCTCTGAGGCAATAAAAATAGGCAATTAAATTGGAGCGGCACTTCTGAGGTAGGGATGGTCTGATTAAATTAACCTTGAACATCAACCAGGGTTAAAAATAAGCTTAAATGTATATTTATAACCCCACGCTGTATTCTACGCTAAACTATTCCAGTCACATCACACCATAAGGCATTCTTGACTGTTCAGCAAAGTTTATCAGCTGGTCGTGCAGCAAAACTGTTTTTGAGTTTGTGATATTTAATCTCCTCTCTCTCTCCATGTCAGACTGAGCATTCGTTGAGCAGGCTTTTGTTTTAGGGCCACAGATGTGACCTGCTCTCCACTCCTGAAGAACTCTTGCTGTTCCGCTGTCGCGCACTCGTCTTGGGTCTCCATGGAAACCAATTAGTTTTCACTTCTCTGATGGCATTAAGTGTCTTTGTATTGCAGCGGTAAATTGTTTTCGCTAAGTTTTACCAGACAATACAAGGGCGTACGGGGCTACCGGCGCCCGATGTCCACTGTAACAGTGAAAATGGGAAAATGGAAGATGACAGGACTATTGTACCGGACATTTTTGTGATGGCCTGTAAAAAAACAAGCAAACCCTTCGTCTGACTAAACTGAGACACTTCGCGACAATATAATTTATCTGTTGGGCTTATAAGTGGGAGAAAAATATGTTGCTGCTAAATTGAGAATGATGTTGTAATTGTTGTTTTAAACAATGAAATTGAACAGATAACTGCCCTCATTCCAAGGCAGGTGAGCTAAGCCAAATGAACAGATGTTGGGCTTCCTGCATGCTGGTTTGTTGAAAGCATTTTCCAAGGTCAAACATTTAATTTGCATTCTGGTGTATTATGTATTTATACAAATGGACACTGACTGAATCAATCAGGTTTAAGCTTCTTACTCATATTGCTGTTGTTACTTGTCTTGTTCTCTTGCCAGTGTATTAATTTCATTCATTACAGCACAAGATGTTCTTATGAAACGCGCACAGTTAATTGCTTGCAATGTTTTACGAATTTACTGTAGAGTGTGATCTTCATTTGGGCTCTGTTTTTGTTCTTAATATTTTCAAAGGGATTGTATGTCAGAACACATGCATAAATCCATGAGTTCTATCACTTCTCTCGAAAGGAGAACCCTTTCCTATTCTTTCTGGACCCCTCTGTCATTGAAGGTGTCAGAAGAGTGAAAGTGCGATAACCAGTACATGGATAAAGTTACTGTAATGTTGGCAATGACTTTCCTGGGCTTGAGGAAACCATTTCTGCTCACGAAAGTTTAGCCGTTTATGGCCAGGGTCTACACTGAAAAAAAGTAGCAATTTTCTACTTGGGGCTGGTCCTCAAAACATTTCTTTTTTGACCGAATGCTATTTTACCATGATAAATCAGCACTAACTTGCAGGGGAAAAAAATTATCAGTTTCATATTTTCATGCTAAATTTAAGATTGACATTAATGGGTTTTTTTTTGACATCTATTGGAACCATCCAAGCTGGTGCTAGTGAGCCAGTTTTCTGGAGGAGAACTGGAAATATGCCAAAAAAATTAAGAGCCATGGTCGCTGCTGAGAAAGCCCACAGACTGAGGAGCCATTTTGTTTTTAAAAGAAAGACTGGATTGGGCATGACAGGGTCCCTCTGTGATGTCACAGAGCAGCATGCAGAGACCCTACCTGGTGAAGGTGCGGTTAATGTGTCCTCTTTGGGCGCTGTGAGTCTGACGTGAGGTGTTCTTCACCCTCTTTAGCGCCGTGTTAGCGATACACGGAGACCGTTTAGGCGAATCTTGCGTCTCCCGCGTTCTATTAGAATTCACTTGAGCATCGGAGCGAGTGGATTAGTGCAGGAGAGCTGCCCTGGCCGTTGTGTTCGCTCAACACTGATAAATTCCCTCGATGCGCTTTTCCAATCGCGGCAATAAATAAGAGCCATGCTTTCATAAAAGGATAAAAGGCTGGATTATGTTTCTCCCTGCTGAAGCCGACAGGCAAAGTTTGTCTCGCGTGATCCAGTTGAGTTTTTGTATTTCTTAATGAAATCGCACAAATCAGTTTGCGAAGGAGGCTGGAGCTCGTGGAGAATAACTGCCCTGGAGATGAAGTATCATTCTGAATGTAATAAACATGATCTCCAATCATCTGATTAATCCAAGGCCTTCATTCTTAAGCCTCAACTCCATGTAAATTGCTACAGTTTGAGTCAGAGATTTAAGAAGTGATGGTTCAAGTGCACTGTTTTCGAGATCTAAGGTTGTCCCATTTCTATGGTACAACATTCAAACTGCTGTACTTTATCGGTGGCTGCAGGTAGCGCCATTTGCGATAAGTATTAAATCTGAGCGGAAACCGCAGCCATTTTGCTGGAAATGTTTGGATCTGAAGACGATCCCTGTCATTATGACAGCGTCGGGTGCCGTGATTGTGCAGTTTCATTCATGTTTCGGAGATCCCACTACGTCATGTTGCCACCTTGCAGAGCGAGCAGACAGTCATGCACAGGCCTGTGCAGCAGTATGTACACAGAGGTGCTCCCTCCATACTTTTCTGAATAACCACTCCTTTTGAACTGGTCACCCAGCTCACTGGGCAGGTTGGGGTGTTACAGCACAGATAGTGTAGCCTCCAATGTGGAACACATAGCCAATGCAGGTGCCATGACAGATTTAAAATGAACAAACGAACAAAAAAAATAAATAAATACTGGTATTACACCTTCGCTCCTCTGACTGTGTCATAATTAACAAGTAATCTTGGTGTTTTGCGAATTCCTACTACCAGAATTAATATGGGGGCATTTGAAGCATTATTCCTCTACATTCACTATGCTGTCTTCCATTTTTTCTCTCTCCTTCATCATTATGCTGAGTACAGCCTGATTATGAAAATACACTAGTTGGTGCACACTGTTATCAATATTCTGTACCTGTGTTCAGTGATTAACATTCTCTCCAAATTATATGATTGTGAGCGTAATTGAATGCACGATAGCCAGCGTGGCAACATTAAGCACAATATTAACCGTACCAACCCCCCTTTTCTTTATGTCTGGTTTGCAGTCCCGGCCTCTGCAGTAATAGGATGTATTTTTTGATGTTTCTCCTAGTTTGTGATAGCGGTTGTAAATGAGTCCGTCGAGCTTTCGCAGCCATGGATACCACCTATGGGCTGGGAAATGCCCGATTCCTCTTACAGCTTGTGAAGCTGATTAATTTCACTCTTCATTAAGAGTGTGTTGTGGCATCTTCTGGACTTAGCATATCTATGGCGGCTCGCCTCGCCCTCCTCCATGCTTTCCTGCCCTTGGCAAATGAAAGGTCAAAGACACAGCAGTGATTAATGAGGCAGCAGCGCCAGGGTCCTCCGCCATACCTCCCCCCCCCACACACCCCACCACCCCATGTGTTTATTTCAGCTGCTGATTCCTCCAAGACTGCTGGAGCTTTTCTGTCAGATGGAACCGACACGGTGTCTGTGGCCTTTCTATTAATGCCTACTTTCGCTGTTTTAAATTGAGAACGAGAAATTCAAAACCGAACCCGTGTACACCTATCTGTGCTTGCGTATTAAACTGTGTTTACATGTGCGTGTGTTTCTGTGTTTCTTACACCTGCGTTTTATTCATTGTGGCAAGTGGCAGGTCATCAACCCTGCCTGGTGTGTCATCGAGCAAATTAATGCTGGCTTTTCCGCAGGTTTCTGTCATTTTTATTATCCCACCAGAAATATGGGGGATAGAGCTATCAGCTTGTACTGTATGTCAGTCTGTTTGTCCGTCCATCCGGATATCCATTTGTAATTATTTCTGTTTACAGGCCATAACTCAAGAATCGTTCAATCAATGTTTCTTCGCAAAACTTTCTATGAGCAGCAACATAGAACCGCAGTAGTGCCTTTTGCAACTTTTGAATTTTTATATCAGTTGACTGTAAGGTGGTGCTGAAATGCCAAACTTGCCATTTTGACCTATAACCTTTGAAACATAGGTTTCAGAGACAAAATTCTGTTTCTAATGGATTCTGTGAGTACGCACAAATTTGTCCATGTACTGTTAGTCAAGCCCATTTGGATATGCATACATTCCGCCATTTTGAAGGTTTTGTTTAACTTTTAACCTCCATCTCCTCTAGAACAGTGCAACCAATTTGTGTGAATTGCTCACACAACATCTACAGACCACTTCACTTCATTTTATTAATTATCCTTTAAAGGGCGATTTGGTGTGCAGCAGTTATTCATACAATCACGATAAAAAAACACAACATGAAACACAAAATAGGCAAGGCTATGAGCTCTGTCAGTTGATCAGGTGCTTGTATAATGCAAACAGTTGCAGAATAGCAGCTGCCGTGCACATATTCACAGAGTAAAATAAATAAATAAGAAAATGAAGAAAAATAAAGACCAAGGCCTTCTAATACAAGATACGTGGGTGTGGCCACATTGAACTCAATGAATTTTGTGACTGTAGCCTCTACTGCTAAAATGAGCTTTATCTTCTGAAAGCAATGTCCAATCATAACTAAACTTGAGATCACTCATCTACAGGCCATTATGATCAAGCTTACCAAGTTGCTGTTAATCCGTTCGTCCGTGGCACGATGGCAAACAAATTGCCTTAACTCCAAAACTGATTGCCCGGTCAACTTCAATATTTGCATGTTTCATGTTGGTCAAGGGCCCTAAGGATATCGATAAGTACAACCTTATTTTGCAGGCAACATGGCCACCGTTAACCAATCACATTTCACCAAACCGTCTATATGAGCTATGATACACTATCATAAAACTTTGCATGATTATTTAGGATGTTGGAAAGATTAATCAACTAAGTGGTGGATTACTACTTTTTACTCTTCTGGAATTTTTAAAATCTATAAATTTGCTGGGGCTGGGGGGATGTGTTATCTCCTGATGGCTCTTGTTTACAAAGTTAGCTGCGTTTGTGTATAAAATCTAACAGCCTAGAGACCAAACAGATACACAGGGACTGTGAAAATGTTTTTAGTGTTATGTAGAAACCTGTTAATGCTAACTGCTCTTGTCACATTATTGATGGTACTTCATCAGTCCGGAGTGAGTGTTTATTTGAAAAGGTAATGAAATATTTACCTTCTGTTGCCGTATGAATTAGCGGCGGTAATTGACTGCGGCAGAGAGCCGAATTTATCCGCGAGCAAGGCCTGGCCCCTCCGGCCAAAGCTCGGATCCGCGAAGCACAAAGCGCCCGTTAGCGGGAGCGTATCACCGCCTGTCACTCTGCCTCCACATGTTGTCGTCTCTTTCACAGATAAGTGGGGCCTAATGCTGGACAAATAGTGGAAATCGGTAGCCAATGAGAATCATGGACACGCCTCTTTCTCAGGGTGCCCTGAGCGACGCTTAATACGGGGCAGGGAGAGAAAGAGTGAGAGAGGGAGGGAGAAATTGTGTGAAAAATTGAGGGGGGAAAAAAGAATGATTGAAAAAAAAGAAAGCATTCTGTCTGAAGCCAAAAACAGTTTTGTCACTTCAAGTAAATCCAATTGAAAAAGTCTTGAGGAGTGTGGGAAGGACCCCGAGGTTCGCGAGTCTGATCGAGCGCTCGGACGCCGCGGCGATGAAAGGACGTGAGCACTCGCGCAGCTAAATTGGCATCAGGTGCGGGCTCCTCGCTCGTCGGTGATAGGCTGCCACATTGTGCCGGCGAGACGTTCGTCCATTTCCAAATATAATGGGAGAAATGAATGCAAATGAGCGCGCGGGATAAAATGTATTTAAATGCAGATTGAATGGGGGCTCTGTGTTCCGCCTGATAACAAGTTGCTGAAGGAGAAGGACCACATTGTGTGGGCTCCCCCCATCACCCACCCACCCGCCCCCCCGACAGCGCTCCAGAACTCTGTCCCCCTCAACTCTTATTTTTCTCTCCCATGTGCCTCATAGAGGCCTATTGTTCCCTGGGTAAACTCTCTCTAAACTATTTACTCTGCTCATTTATTCAGATTTCAGTCATCGCCCGGCTGACGTTGAGGCCTTTTGCGGCTGGTAAGGCGCTAATTGCAGGAGAGTAAAGCGGGGGGGGGGGGAGATGGAGAGTATGATACATGGTAACTGATAATGTAGCTGTTGTCCGTTACCTTGTGGCAGGGAAAAGCGCATTGTGTTGTACAAACTAATGCCCGTCCTAGCGCCTCAAAGCTCGGCCATCTATCTACACCGGCCTCCTCGATAGTATCCGCGACAGAGCTGGAAACCTTGAGAATTACACTGCAGACGGTCTATTATTAGACTCTACCAAGGAAAAACTCAAAACCTCAGGACAAGGTAATGTGGGGCACCTGAGAGCAGAAACAGTGGCGATGATTTATGATCATCTCCTCTCTGACGGCTCAACAAGAGAACGAAGATAAGCTTTATGATGATGCACTTCAGGTAAATGTGGTCAAAGTATATACATTTACTGTTAGGTTTGTAATGTGTCAAGTCTGTTTGCCGCGAATGCAACTTTACATAGCTAATTTGCTATACCTGGATATTAACCCCATTGCGCATATATAGACGCCGGCGTCTGTAAATTCTGAAATTTAACTGCTCAATAATTCTGGAATTGAATTTCCAAATATCTCGCTTCACTGGAATAATAAGTACTGAGTTATAAAGCCTTAAATAAGCTCATGCACAACAGACAAAAATTGGCATTTTTTGTACTAGCATATTCATGTGTTTGTACTGGTGTGTTTAGTAAGCAACTGCTAGTGGTGCTATTAGGAGAACTTCTGTGTGAGAACCTGCTATGGGGACTAATCAGGAAATCTCACTCTCTTCCAGTTAATTCCTCTTCTCTGCACTTGAAGTTTACTCTAATGTGTCCTGAGCTACAAAATAAAAGTGATTTTCTGTGCTGCAAAAATGGTCAACAAAATCTAGCCTGGCCGACTTCAAAATCTATATTTTGATTACAATTCAATGTTGACGTGAAAACTGTTGAAATGACTGGCAGCGTAATTGTCTTCTCTGCAGCAGTATTACAGTAGGTGTCTTCCACCACTGCGCTGAAGTCAGTTTGCCACCTTTACCACTTAATGGTTTAGGTGGATTAAAGATGGCTAAACTGACCCTGAATCAGCTGGTAATAGTTGAGGTGTAGATTAAGGCTGACCCTGGGTCAGTGTTTGTGGACAGGAATGCCAGGGGCGATTGCGTTCATACCTTGGTCATTATTGTCTCTCTTCCTGGGACTAAATAGGTTAGCAGCTGCTGTCAAGGTTTGAAGAAAGTTGGAAGATCCTGTCTTTGTGTGTGTCTGTTTGTGTGTGTGTGTGTGTGTGCGTGTGTGTGTGGGCTGTCTTCAAATGAATTGTCTTTTTCTTTGTCATGAAACCTCTATCCATGCAGCCCTGCAGGTCTCGTATTTCTACAACATTCGTCTTCTGTGTCAGAATTTACTGTTTAAGTGGAACAAAATGACGCATATCACTTGTTTAACCCTTTAAGGTGTGTAATCACAACTGCCATTAGAATGTCCTTAAAATTCCATTCGTATAGTGATTTCTTCATCACTTTAATTGAGTGCAACAGTGTTCAAAAATGCTGACATGCAATAAATAAATAAATATCTACCCTGCATAGGGTCACATTAGTACTTGAGAGTAAAGGACTGCTGTGTGTTTTTACATAAAAGATGGTGGCCTGCAAAATATGTTGAGGCTTCTATGAATATTTCTGATTTTCTTTCTTTGATGCAGGACATTTCTCATTAATTAAATGTTAGCTGAAGAAGTTAGATCCTGGTAACACGGCTTGTGCTGTATTTTGTGAGGACGAATGTCACCGGAAGTTCTGTGTATTTTTGACAAGCAAGTGCTCAGTCATGGGAGTGGTCATGTTTATCTATTGTGTACTGAATTGGGGAAAAGCTGAGTGTAAATTATGCAAATAATTTCCGGCAAGTGATTGTGTGTTCGTGTTTTCCTTTGATGCATTTTAATTCCTCCTTCAAACCGTTTGACTTTTGTGCATGACAATACTTTATTTATTTACTTATTTATTGACACAATTTATTGAAAGACGTCATTTTCAGAGTGTTGTGTGCATCTCAAATGCTTTATAAACGCTCAGAATTTCTCTGATTCAGTCAGGTCAGTGATGAAACCATTGGCTACTCTTGCTGTCTGAGAGGCATCGTAATATCCCGGCCATCGTCAATGCAGAACTGACAATAAAGCAGGATCCATTCACTATGTATGATAACTTCACTCTGCCAGGGAATCGCTCCTTTTACTGTCTTAAAGTGACCCCCTGCTGTTTTCCGCAGAAACGCTTCCCGCTATGTAATGTTCACGACATTAGAAAAGAAAATCCACGTCAATAAATCATCAGCGGGACTCGTTTCTCATTGTTCTTTCTCGTCATTCTAATCTGTAATTCACTGTTTATTTTTGAATAGGATTTAAAATTGATTATATTAATTTGACTCAATTGCTTAATGATATTGCAGAATAGCCTCTTCAGATGTGAGCAGGATGTATGGCGAGGGCCGCGAGCATTGAGCTGGTGGCAGAGTTTTATAGAGCTATAATTCCAACACTGTTCTCTCAGTTTGAATCTGTATACCCTGAAAACTGACTCATTTTATTCTGGTCTTTTAAGAAAAAGGAAGAGGATGAGAGGATAAAAGCTATGAATTTCTGTAATCATACAAACAATCCAATTTGTAGGTCAATATTTGCCTGGGAAAAAAAATAGAGCGTGTCATTAAGTTCTCTGTGCTGCTGACCAGGTCAAACCGGCAGCTCTGCTAAAATATAAAAAGGGCTTCAAACGCGACCCGATCTCATGAAGCGAGTCAAACTGGAGATGCGGGGGCCGTGGATGTGCGGCAACAGAAGGCCGGGGTGTGTGATTAATGAGTGAGATAATGTAGTGGGGAAACCAGCAAACACTCCCGTCTCTCAGCATGAGTGCGTCTCTGATAAGGGCAGTGCAAGGTGACAGTTTAACAGGGCCTCGCTAAAACGGGCACGAGCTGAGCCCCGCCAGCGCAATCCGAGTGGGAGTGGGCAACTTCCTGATGGAGAGAAAAAAGGGACAGACAAAGTGGAAGTTTTTCTGAGGGAGAATAATTAAAATGGCTCAAGGGAGCGCGGTTTTAATTTCACATGTAAAGGGCTAAAGATTTCATTTAAAGACGCAGTGAGCTTCGGAGGAGGTTAATAAGACGAACAAAGCGTGTGATGTAAGAACACACACCAAGAGGAAACCGGTTTGGACTTTCACCTGACACGTTTTTAATTATCCAATTCCAGATATTTCACACCGGAAGGAAGTGGGGGGGGAGGGGGGAGATGAACTGATTCGCCGCCTCGGTAACCCATCACTTACCCGCAGTAATCACCCCCAAAGACGTTCGGAGAGTCAAAACAGTCTTGTTCTGCACGACGTGTTGCACTGTACTGTACGCTCGCTGACAGCGGAGGCCTCATTTTAAAACTTTTGCAGTTTTTGTGTCACCTGCGAAGCATAGCGGCACATAGGGATCACTTTGTCCGGCGTCCGTCCGTCCGTCCGGTAGTCACACTTTCAGTTGGTAGTCACACTTTCACATAAGAGCTTCGCAGGCGACACGTATTCACCTGAACACTCTAGTATAATGCAATATACAGTTATAATGTCATATATGTGTCCATAATAAACATTATGAAGAGTTCTTGCCCTCTTTCACCAGCTTAATCTGTTTCTCACTCCAGTCTTCCTCATTTTCTGCCTTTTTCACTCTTGTTCAGTTTCCTCCTCCCCTCCCTCTCTCTCTCTCCCTCCCACCCTCTCACCTTGCCTCCCCCTCTCCCTCCATCTCTCTCTCTCTCCCTCCCCCTCTCCCCAATATATATGCACACAGATACGACCACTTTGTGTTTTATGGTGTAGTTCTGTTTTCTGTTCTTCAACCTGTTTACTGCTCCCAGTACGGCTGTTTTTATCCCTCGCTGGGGATTTGAAATATTAAACAACAGCAACTTTTGTCTCTGTTCACACAGATTTATCAGCCATCTTTATTGATACTCAGCCCACATGCATAAAATTACATTGCCCAGTTCTTCCAGATTGCTGTCACACATTTATCATTATTTTACTGCGCTCTGCTCAGGGACATATGTACAAAAGCCACAAAGTATGTCAAATAACGGGCAATACACGGAGACTTGTGTTATAAAAACTGCAATAAATACGTGCTGCATTATGTAATTATAAATGAGCATTCTCTGTTGTAGCCATTCTTCTCTATGGTTGCGTGTGAGTTGAAAGCATAGGACTGAACTGTACTTGTACAGGCTTATTTATTTTGAGTCTGTCTCTGCTAAATGTTTTATATTCAATAAGAATAAAATGTTTTCTTATGGGATAATGCTGTTTGATATTCATATCCATATTTAAGTCTGTCCTGTGTTGGATGACTTGCAGCTGAAAGCCTTAATATGTATTCAGACATTATTTATGCAGTAATGCTGACATCCTCCTTCATTAGTTAAGTAACGTTTCAGCTTGTGATTGAATCTCGATCGTAGACCAACTGTAATGTGACAGTATGTCTCTCCATTCACCAGCAAAAAAGCCTGGAATTCAAATCTGTCGCGCAGAGAACCATAAATAATTTTCTACAGTTGTCAGACGTGTCTTTTCTGAGATGTCCAAATGTTCATTTTCTCTGTCTGAATGCGAAACGATCCCCTCCCACTCAAAAAAAGAAAAAAAAAAAAAATCATTAATTTTCTCTGTCAGCCAGTTGCATTCTGGGAATATATGGAGAAAAAGAATCCCAGAATGCTCTTCAGGCTGGTCAGTCAGTGTGTACGCATTGGATGTGGCGCATATGTGTTACGTGTTTATCAGCCTCTAATGAAACACTGACACCTTCTCTGCACTGGGGGTGTGTTGTGTAGAAAGCGCTGTGTAATTTGTGTAGAGCTGAACAGCACAGTCGCATCACCCTGTTGGCAGTGCCAGGTCTCTGTTCTCAGTTCCCTGCCTTAATGAGAGGTGATGTGTGGGCACTGTAAGTGTTAATTCCTTTTGTACTGTCTAGCTTTACAAACTGTTGAACTCAACCCTTTTATGGCGTGTTTAAAATAAACCCCAGCGCATCGTGAAGTGAGCAGCTATGTCCCCAGCAGTAACGTACCTTTGTTTTGATTCAAATTTTGTTTTGCATTCAAATACTTTACTGTTCGTTTGATTTTGCCTGATGGCTATAAAACTCTTTAAGAATTCCCGAAGGCTGGAGTTTGTCTTCATGATTTCATTTGGTCCGAAATATCAGGCAAGTTTGGCCAAATGTTGCAAGAAGATTTGAATTCATTTTAACTTCTATTTAAACCCAGGCCAGGTCTCTAGCGTGGTGCTTTTGACAGCCCATTCCATAGTGTGCGTTCATTTCCTCTGAAGGTACGAAGAAGAGAAATTACATTAATTATATAGCTGAATGTACAGTACATTAAATTACATGTAAGGTTATTATATGCTCGTAATAGCCTTACCTGTTACTGAAATGTAATTATGCTTTGCAGAGGCCTGACTTTATGGTATTAAGTTATTAATAATGTCTCTCTGTTCTTTGAGAATAATTACTAATGGATATTTTCAGGTGTGAAGGGATCAAGTGGGGAATCAATAAAAATATGTAATGTGTGATGTTTGGCTACAGTTTGTTTGTCACTGAATGATAGTAATGTAATGCACGTGTGTTACAGTGCTGCTCACTTTATCACTGTTTCACTGAAAAAGGTCTCGAAATGTTTGGACCGTTTGGACACAGGAGTTAAAGGCCTTAAATCTTAAATGTTTCAATCTATATTGGGAGAGACGATGCCAGTTCTAGTGGCCCGGTCTTAGTGAAACTGTCTCTCTCTGGCAAAATGACCTCATTGGCTGAATACACCAACCAGTAACGACGCGGCTGCCAGTCAAGAAATGCTGGTAAAATATTGGGTGTCGTAAATATCAAATGAAGTTATTAAAGGTGAGCCAGATCGAGTCCTCACAGCTCACTTAAGCTGTATGTGTTGATTTGTTTACCCTCGAATTATAATTCAGGCTTTGCGGACTATAGTCCTTATGGTACTGCGTACTGCCGAGGAGCTACAGTCCTCTAAAACAGGGTCACTCATCATTAGTATTCAAAGTGGAAGACTGACTTCATTCTCAAAAAACTGACCTCACCCCACCCCACTCCAAACCTCAGTGGTGACGATCAGGGGCAGCTACTCAGTAACTATACGGTGCTCGATAACTGTTCTTAGGGCTTCAGCCTCCGCTCCCAAAATGCTCGTTTTGTTGTATATAAAATGTATTTTTCTCACTGTTTTTGTTCAATGGCAGATAACTAACCCTCTTATTCATTTTGAACTTTGAAGCACAGTTTACATATTTCAGTCTCATTGTCAGAATTCCTTATTTATTTGGAGTGGCACATTAAAAAAATACACTCGTTGGGTTGTACCTATAAACCAGAGGTCATTCATCACTGAAATCTGCAGGATCCCCTCAGAACATTGTTGTGTTCTTCTCTTGTGACATAACTCTTTGTCGGACTTGTTTTTTTCTTTTGTCATTTTAACAAATTAATATAGTATTATCTGTTATTTCAGACTGAAGGATTTCTCTGAATTATTGGTCTGCAGCAGTTTTCGCAGGAAACCGGGGTTATATCGTTATTTAGTCAGCTGTGTAGTGAATGCTGCCCCATGGTGGTAAGGATCAGGAGCCCTAACATACTGGACTGAACCTTCCGGAGCTTCTCTCAGTTACAGGCAACTGTGAACACGAGAGTTTTCATGAAAATGAAATGGTGTAGTGATAATATGGCCTAATACTGCTAAATTGGTATAGACAGTACTATAATAGATTGAAGTTTAATTAACATTAATTATTGAAAGTAAAATAGTTTTAAGAGAGGATACATTATTGAATAAAACATTGTGTTTTTTTTTAAAATCTGTTTAAATTGGATGAAATATTCACGATTTTGCCTGTACTTTTTAAATATGGAATAATATGATTTTAGGAATTCCCAAATATGCATACACACACACACACACACACACACACACACACACACGCACACACCCTGATATGGAATTACAGACTCATCCCCAGTGCATACGGACAGAAGGCAGTGGGGCTGTGGAACCACTCTTCTGGGTTCAGTAATTTCTGGAGCAGCCTGTTAGCTGTGAGCCTCGGCCTGTGTGCTCCCCGAGCCTTGAAGTGGATGGTGAAGTCAAGGAAAACATTATTTTAATTTTTAAAAACCATCTGCCACCGTACAAACAGTTTTAAGTAGTCTAAAGAGATAAGATCCCATCTGAGTGACATGATATTTTATTATTAGTGTGTGATGAAATTTAGGAGGTTTCTCATGAATAATTGACTGCGGCATCATGCGTGGTGCTCTCAAACGTGGCTTATTTTCGAGTGCACACTCGTGTTGTACAAGGAGCCGAAAGCTCTGAGGGCAAAACGTGATTTTAAACAGATGCCACTGCTGTGATTAGATTTCTGCGTGTGTGTCTGTGAGTAGGTGTGTGTCTGGGTGTCTGTGCATATGTGTGTATGAGCATCTGTGCGAATGTCTTGTGTCTGTGTGTGCCAGTGTCTGCGTGTGTGTGGTGGTGTGTGTGTATGCGTGCGTGTTTGTAAGTATGTGTGTGTGTGTGTGTGTGTGTGTGTGTGTGGTGGTGTGTGTGCATGTGTGAGTGTTAGTCGTTAGTCAGCATGTATGTGTGAGTGTGTGTTTATATACTTTTATGGGTGTGCAAACGGGTATGTCTGTGGTGTGTGGGTGTGCATGCGTGTGTAGCGTGTATGAACACATGTATGTCCGTGTGTGTGTGTTTGAGTATGTTTGCACATGTGTGTATGTGCGTGTGTGGTAGTGTATGAACCTGTGTGTGTGTGCGCGCGTGTGTGTGTGTGCGCGTGCTCCTGTCCTCTCAGATATGAGTGATGTATGGCCCGAGCTCTTAGCTGGAGTGCAGAAAGCAGAAATGTAGCTCATCTGTAATACACTGTGTAGACTAATATCAGCTCCTCCTTTCTTATATTGCGGCCAGATATTGATCGCCTAAAATTGTACCATATTGGAGCTGTCTGTTGTGATATTCATCATGCTGTCATGTCCCCCAGTGCCTGCAGGTTATTAGAAGGTAGAGCTGAAGCGTTTTAGTTCCTGTGACGTACACTTAATCAGAGAGAGAGAGAAAAATACATATATACACACACTGTAACTCCAGTGATATCTTGCTAAGTGTTTATGAACAATTATATGATCATGTTTTAGGACAGGTGCAACTGCTGAGTGTGGTGTTCGTAGCCTTGGGGAGGGAGGGGGGCACTTTATTTAAAGAAGGAGTTCTCTGTTCGCGCAGAGGCGGTAATTTACTGAGTCCTAGGTTGTGTGTGCCAAACCCCTCCACTGAGCAGGTGCGGATGGTCTGGTGTTATCATTATTTGTGTGGTTTAAATATTACAGGTATATATCCAGTGCGTCTGTCTGTGTGTTTGGTGGGGGGGTGGGGGGGGACCTCAATCATTCGGTAGGAACTGAAGTAGCAGTTTTATTGAGTGTTCCCCTCCAATAACACCCCCCCCCCTCCCCCCTTGGCTGCCCCAGAGGACATAAATCCTGAGATTTGGGAGCCGATTTTTTAGATTTTATTGGTTTATTTACCCCCCCCCCAATTGTTGCCCCTGGGAAGGCCATCAAAAAACGCATCTCTCGGAGGAGATATGGTGCAATCCGCAGGCATTTGGTCTGTAACACTCTACAGTGGTAAGAGCTGGAGTTCCTACATGCCTCATGCAATATGTACAGTATGTATTCTTAATTACCTGTCAGTCTATACTTTAATGTCATATTCACTGATATCGGATCAGGCTGGAATTGTGTTAGCAGCATGGAAATGGCTTCAGTGTCCAAATACTATCGGACACCTCTGCTAGCTGCCCCATATTACTGCTTTGATTCCGCTCCTCAGGACTCAAACACCATCTGACTGTGAGAGGTGGAGCGGCTCGGCCTGTAACCTCTCTTCACGCCGAGCGGCGTCGCCGCGCGTTATGTAAACATCGCCCTTCCTCTCCCGCCAGTCGCTTTAAACTCCCCACATTATTTACATTCCATTAATTATTGAAAAAGGGCACAGACAGGAGATAATTTCTGTTTAGTGTCTCGCTCAGGATTCGGATGCTCCGTCCAATTAATGTTAATCATTAAGGACTTCCTGTTTAACTTCTGAGACTTTGTTTTGTCCCTGAATGGGCGTTTTCAACAGAACCGATTCCCTACCACCACTGTAGTCCCCCCCCACCCCCCATTCCAACCGACAACCCTGCAAGGGTGATTGTACTGGCCCTCTGAGCTGAATTCACTGGAACTCAAACCACTCAGACTCTACATCCCCTCGTGTGTTTGTCAGGAGGTCCTATGGCAAGAAAGATAGAAGAAAAAAAGGCTAATTCTTTGATTTTATGATTGCATGTTTTTTTATGTTGCATAAGGAATGATGCCTCTTTATTTTTTTGTAGTCTGCTTTCATATAGGTTGGGAAACTTCCTCATATGCTTAAAATTCAAACAACTTTCTATGAGCGTCGTCATTTTCCATTTAAAAAATAGCATAATAGTAATGCAAATTAAAGGATGCCCACATCTGTTATTGGAGGTTAGCACTGAGCTTTGGTTGGGGGGGGGTGGGGGCTGTCAAATTATTTCTGGTAATAATTTTTAAATGACTTGTGCATCACCTTCAGCGTATTGTTTACTGCTGTCTTTATTTTGGATCAGTCCCTGATAAGTATTGTAATTAAAAGCACATTAAGGTCTTAACTATCATCTTAACTGACTTTCAAGTACAATTTCCCTGAACAATGGCACGGATTAAAACATGGCAGCCTTTATTCCCGCTATTCACTGCCTGTTCTACGGGGAACGCATTAAATACCCTTCTGGCTGACTTTTCCGTTATTATAACCGCTGTATTCCTCTGCCAAAATTTGGGATTAATTGGAAATTAATCTTTGCACCAGAGAAACTTAGCCATTGTCTGTTCTGTAAAAACAGCGGGGCTTTAATACAAACCTGTTTGTTGGAATCCGTCAGAAGGACAGATGCACTTTTGAATATCTGAAAGCCGGCTCAAGTAGACGTGAAATAAATAGGTACGTGAAGTAAAAATGTGTCGCGGAAAGAGCGCGT
Organism: Gymnothorax reevesii; assembly: GCA_029721435.1. Classification (NCBI taxonomy): domain Eukaryota; kingdom Metazoa; phylum Chordata; class Actinopteri; order Anguilliformes; family Muraenidae; genus Gymnothorax; species Gymnothorax reevesii. The sequence goes on from CM056587.1 coordinate 34,550,811, forward strand.
TTGACGGTGATTTTCATATTCGGAGCTTAATCAGCCATGCATATTAATGACCTGATTAATCGGATTCATCTTTGAGTCGTCTGTTTGTTTTCCCTGACCTTTTGTCTGAGATGCATTCATGCTCGGGTTGTTTTAAGCACTTACCAGCCACCATACTGCGCCTCCCTGGGCCCACACTCCAGAAAATCATAAACAATAAACAGCTCTTTCGCTACAGTTTGTCAGAAAATAATACCAAATACTTGTGTGATGGAAAATATATCATTATCATTGCCTGCGTGCATATGATTTAGCCTAAAAGGCCTGACATTCAAATTCAGATAAAGATTACTGCATTTTTTTCCGTCTGCCGTTCACCTCAGAAATTAATTTTTTTTTATTATTATTTAAGGGAGATTGCATTGCGCACGCACCATGATGTACATTTCGAGTGAAGTGAAAGGGGAGTCGGACTGAGCCGTATGTATTCGCCATTTAAAAAGTTAGGTTCCGCGGACAGGTGAAATAATTGGAAACTGTAGTCGGCGTGTGTACAGACTTGTAAGGGATGACTGTGGATGAGATGAAATGGACGGCAGACGTCGTGAGGCTGAGTTTTGTTAGAATGGCTGACATTCTTTCGTCTCTCATTTCACGTGTTGGCAGGGAAGCAGTTGGCCCCCATGGAAATGTCCCCCTTTCATACTTGAGTAATTGATGAATTGTATGCAATATGCAAATGAGAATCCATAAATCTTATGAATGACAGCTTAATTTATGTGAGCCTTAATGAATGCAGGATTAGATTTTAATTAAATATCCTCAAAGGCACCCCTGACTAGTAAGTTTTTAAAGCCTTGTTTTGAAGACTTGTTTCATTCGCACTTGCAGTTCATGAAAATGAGAGATGAGAGCTGTTAGAGGAAATTTCCTCACAGTTTAAAGATAAGGCCTGTTCTGTTTTGCTAACCAAAGGGACCGCAATTAATAAATATTGAGAAAAGAAATCATATCTAGCAATCTCATTTTGACTTTCCTGGAAACGTTCATTTTCATATATTTGATTAATTGCGTTTACTTTTAGCTGTAGCCTATCTGATTTGTAAGATTTCGGTACAGTATCTGTTTAATTAAGTATATTGTCCTTTAGGAATGGAAAAAGTCCACTAATTAGGCATTCTTCATCACTCCCTGCGATGTGCGAAGCCTGCTTTCTCATTATTAGTGCTAATACAAATGATAGTAAATAATTTCAGGCCTCGCAATTAGTGTTCAAAACAATTGAAACATTTCCTCAATTCAAATGCTCTTAGGATAAGGATTATTAAAGACATGATTTTTATTCCAATTTATTTTATTTTTTTTGGTCTATGAATGTCCTCATATTTTCCAGAAATGTTGATATTAGCTGTGTTTGGACGGGATTAGTTTTACAGGGATCGACGGGGTAATGTTATAATTACTGAAGCATCACTGCTATTTAAGGTAATGTTATAATTACTGAAGCATCGCCGCTATTTTAGTCTGGTATGAATCTGCACTCTCAGTAACTTTTACAGACTGCACACCCCCATATCAGTGGGTATTTCAGTGTCCTTTTCCTACTGTGGAATGCTTTGTAAAAATAACTGTAAGTAGTACTAATCCCTTGTGAATTCAGATATTTTGAAAAATATTGCGCCATCTCCTACCTGAAATGACTTTTTCTGGTTTTATCCTTTGTTTGATGTTTTTTCATAATGAAGGAAACACTTCTGGACGGTCTGTTCAGTCAGAATTCTTAGATTAATTATCAACCCGCAACTTTCAAAAGGGAATAATCGAAAATCACGGGCATAGAAAGATGTTCAAAAGTCAATTCCAAGTCAGTCAAATCGATCAAATTGACTCCTGCTTGTCCTTAACGGACAATAGGCTTTCTCTCTGCTAAGTAGGCTAGTCGGCCTATGGCTGAAAAGCATGTCTGCGCATGCCAGTGTGAATTGTCTTGTTTTATTAATCAAAACTAGCGAATGTGTGCTCAGATTTGTAGCGAAAGATCAGCTTGGCTTTACTTCTATGATACGGGACATTCTAAAACACTTAACGTGCAAAAAGCTTAACGTGGCTTAATGCACCAAAACAGTTACCAATTACGCCAAATTCCTATCGGGCATTTCTGATCGAGAGTGCTTTCTCCAATAAAAAAAAAAAAAGAAAACCGAAGTCCGAAGTAAACAAACGTTAGACTACATTGAGCGTTTTTCCTCCTATTGACTCACATTACCAGGAGAAAGCTTAATGTGGCTAAATGTTCCAAAACAGCGACCAATAATCACGAAATTCCTGCCTGACATTTCTTGTCAAGAGCACTTTCTCCTATTAAAAAAATCAGAACTGAAGTCTGAAGAAATCAGACATTTTATCGCATTGTTTTCCCTCTATTGACGTAGCCTGGCTCTGCCAGCCTTCGTACTTCCGCTTAATTTCATTTCGCATCAGTACTCAGCCTGATCACTCGGAGCTCTGCCTCGTTTACCATCCGCAGAAGATACGCCAGACCAACCAACGAAAAGAAGGCGTGGCCGAGAGCCCTGATGTAGCCGCTGCGCCGAGTTTGAAATTGTAGTCTCCGAAATCAACAATGGCTATGGACTTAGATACACAGGTAGCCATTTGCCCAGTCGTGGAGAAAATCCCGGGTATTAGCGACTTATAGCCACAACAAGATTAATGTTTGGTTAGTTTTTTGAATGGAAATGATGTCGTGCTACTCCCTACAGATTGTCATATCTACTGAATATCCATCATGAAATAGGCACCCAGTTCATCTCTGTGAGAGACAGCTGAACCACCTAAGCTAGCTTGTAGCTTCTAGAGTTACATTGCCCGCGAATTTAACACTATTTAAAATAGCAGCAAAGTTTTTAAAAGCTGTGTCTTTGTTCGTGTCACAAGACCTATTCGCTGACTCAGTGTTATGTTGCCATTATCCATGAATGAAATGGCTGCTTATAGCCAAACTGTGTTGCTATAAAGTTAGATTGCGAGCATGGTGTGATGTTAGTGCAAGTATGGTTAACGTTTCAGTTTTCATGTCAGCGCAGATTTTGTCCTGATGTAAATAATGCATTATTCTCGCCGATTCTGCCATTGGTTTCGGGTCTCTTACGATTTTTTTTTTACCAGCAGCAGCTCAACAGTTTGTTTCTTGTAAGGAGAACAGAAAGAGCAACTTTGTTTCTATTAAGAGAATGAGTGAAGGCAAAAATTTGGTAGATGGGCAGATGTATGGGTACAGTATTAACTTTATTGTACTGATCAGTTTGTTTTCGCTGCACTCCTGGTATGAAGGACTGTGTTTTCAGCAGAAGTACTAGGCGGCTGAGCTGGCACAAAACATATGTCATCGCCAAACGTTAGTGATTAGTTTACGGGTACACCAATGATTTTAAACTTCAGACAAGCGCCGACCCGCCAGGAAGTAAACACTTGTCAATGACGACTGGCTAGACTCTAACTGTGTTCGAAATCATCCACTCATCCACTCACTCCCCATTCCCTACATCGTGTATATGATATAGTGCACTACATAGGGAATGACTAAAGGAGATTTTGGACACTACACCAGAATTGATTGCATCACCAAATGCGTTGGATATTCCTGTGATGAAAGTGGACATGCCGAGCATCATGTAAACAAACTGGACGCAGTATTTTTTTCCTTACCATTAATGTGTCACTGTTCTGAAATTGTGGTCCCCCCGAAGTGACTCACCTCCCTCAATGCTCGTCAAATAGGGTCATGATTATGCCGGGGAAATAGGGCTACAGTTTGAGCCATACTCACTAGTGAGCTAGTTGGCTATCTAGCTAGCAATAGTACAGTTAACAAGCCAAAGTGATATAGAACTGTGTGTCTGAATTAGCACGCCAATGTATTTAGCTACATGGCCAACTTGCTAGCGAGCTAAAACGGCTACAGTTCGCTGACAATGGAATACTCGTGGGCGGGCTATTTGGCTGGCTAGCCAGCAAGATAAAGAGAAATCGATAACTATAATGTTTTAGCTACCATGCCAATGTGTTTCACATCCTAAAGTCGCTTTCACACCGGACGCGAAACGTCTTTGCATTGACTTTGAATAATCTCTTTTTGCGTCTGGTGTGAAAGCAACATTACGGTAACATTGGAGAATGTATTTCCGGAGGACGGAGCCCCCTTGCTCTGCACATTCTTCTTCTGTGGCAAAACATTGCCGAAGTGCATTGTGGTATACGGCACTGCAGTGTAGTGTACATTGCTTGCTCACTCGATTCCGTTGTGCATTATGGGTATTTAGAATTCGAACAACGCTACAAAATGGCGGACGCACTATATTGTGCACTACATCCGTGATAGGGGGCGATTTCGAACACAGCTTCTGTGTACGAAGCACAGCGAAGTAGCGGAGTCTGGTTTTACCCGGCTACGAGTGATGGCAAAGTGAAGCTGTCTGAACCAGCGAAGCTTTCCAGCCAATTGTATCGGGAAAAGGTTCATTCATTCAATGCCTCAAACTCTATGATGACCTCTGCTGTTCAAAACTTGTAGTGTAGTATGTTTGAAATAGCCTACCGGTATATTTTGGCCCAGTCTCTGTGGGATGAACATGGTTATGAAAACTTGAATCAATAAATTATCTAATAAATACACAGGTTCCTGTATAAATAAAACAGTTGTTTTTCCTGTTTGAATTGTGTCCATATTTGCGTAATAAAAATATGGTCTGTCTATTGCCAACCTTGTTAGGGGAAATCAATTTAAAGTGCTCCCACATCTCAGAGCGACCTCTCTTTGCTACAGGTTCCAATATTTTTTTTGCTCTTTGCTGCGAGCCTGTGACTAACTCGCTATGAACTCTCCTGACTCGCAACATCGCTTTCGACTACTTCAAACCCACAAGCGCGCGCCCTATTTCGCGCACCTTTGAATCAAATCGAAGCGGACACGTGAATGTGAGCTGGAGCGAGGTGATCAGCGGCAAACGAACGAAGCACCGATACATTTGCTTCGCCTTGAACTGGTTCATTCTTAGACACAAGCTTCGAAGCAGGAGGGTCGGAGGTAACAACGCTACAGGCTACCATTGACGCGCATAATGAGGAAAAAAAGCTTAACGTGGTTTCATGTTCCGAAACAGCGACCAAAAATCACCAAACGCCTCTCTGAAGTTCCTTGTCTGGCGCACATTCGCCACTCAAAAAATTAAAACCGAAGATGTTTGCGAGGAATTTCCCAATTATTTGTCGCTGTTTAAGTATTTTAAACTATGCAAGGCTGTTTCCTCATAATGTATGTCAATGGAGGGGATAATGCTTAACGTGATGTAAGTACTATATTCCTCAGTGTTCAGTTTTAATTTAAACGTGCTCCTGACCAGAAAGGCCTGAGAGGAATTTGGCGCCGATTGGTCTCTATTTTGGTGCATTAAGCTAAGTCAAGCTTTTTTCACATGAAGCGTTTTAGAATGTCCCGCCGACGTGGAAAAAGCTTCACGTGGCTTAATGCATCAAAACAGCAACCAATCAGCGCCGAATTCCTCTCTGGTATTTCTGGTCAGGAGCGCTTTCTCCAATAAAACAAAAAAAAAAAATGTGAACCGAAGTCTGAAGAAAACAAACGTTAGACCCCATTGAGCGTTTTTCCTCCTTTTGACTCACATTATCTGGAGTAAGTACCATATTCCTCAGTCTTCGGTTTTAATTTAAAATAGCTCCTGACCAGAAAGCCCCGAGAGGAATTTGGCGCTGATTGGTCACTGTTTTGGTGCAAGAAACTACTTTAAGCTTTTTTCACATTAAGCATTTTAGAATGTCCCACCGATGCAAGCATTTCGCTAGCGATTGCGGTGAAGTTAGCCGGGGTGTTCATAGTTAATGTCATAAAGTGCTCGGATTTGTAGCGAAAGATCTGCTTGGCTTTTGAGTTCGCTCCGGACTGACTGAAGCCAGAACTGCAAACTTGAGGTCCGGCTCTGTGAAACGAAGCGAGGCTGAATCGAGCCTGAGTGAAGCGAAAAGAAATGATAAAGTTCATGCGTTCATGTCACAGTAACGTAATGATGTACGATGAACGACGTGCGTTATGCGCTACGCACTGCTGACAGAGGGAGACAGACACATCACTCAAATAGTTGTTGTGATATTGTATGATATAGTAGATATTTAATCGGTAATTCAAAAAATATGTTTAATGAAGATACATTTTTGGCAAATTTTGCCAGAAATTGCTCCCAAATCAACTGGTTATGCACCGTCGGTTCAAACTGAGCTTTGGATCTCCTTTTGCCTAATACTGCAGCTCCAGTGAGTGTTTCTGCTTTATTCCAGTTTGGTCTCCTCTCCTTGGATGGCACCATGTTAAAATCTTAGGAGAGCTAAGTAAACTACAAAAAACGTATAGAATTTTGGTGAGACAACAATGTGCAGATGGAATCGATCTGCCCATCTCGGTTTCTACTGAGTCTTATTATGGATACGCTTTATCCCGTTCGAATTGGCCCAATGCAATCTCAGAGATCCTGACAGAATTACTTGTTTACAGACTTTACCCCGATAATCACTTCTGTTCGAATTGGGCTTTAATATTAGCATTTGAATTGAGTCATTTCATGCTTCTCAAACAGTAGCTACATTCTGTACACTTTACAGCCAGTGGCCTGGAGGAAGCTCTAAGTAGACATGACAATCCTGGCGTAGATGCTGCTGGGAACAAAAACAAGTGACAGAAATCACAGCCCTTAAAATTTGCTCAGACATGAATTGATGTACCAGGCCGCGATTCTTTTTCCCTTTCTTTATGTGAAGGTGCCATGGACACAAAAGGTAGCAGGAAGTGTGTCTTATAGCTATTGTTCAGCATAATGTCATACCGGTACGGGATAGCATGGGGTTGTTGACAGATTCGCTTGAGCGTGTAGCCGTGGTTTCCATGGTCACTAGCGAAAGGTGACTTTTTCCCTTCGAATATCTGTTCTGGATCTCGCGTATTGTTCTTGACCGAAGTTTACCGCAGGATGCAGCTGTTCTAGTGAATATAAAAGAAGAGATGAGGGTTTGATGCAAAGTGCCTCCACATAATCCATCTCCCTGTGCTATCTGATAACTGTGGGCCTAACTACCTTGGGTGAAGGTGCTTTTGACAGATGATCAAGACAGCTGATTGAGATAAACCAACAGCCACTGAATGCAAATCGACGAGCAGATAAGGTGATCACGGACACGGCTGAAAAATATGGTGCGGGCAGAATAATCAGACCCTTTTTTGTGGTACCCTTTTTCTCCTACAAAAGACGAGCTGTTGTGACGGTGGTACGAAAGTCTGAAAAGTGTTTGCTCTGGTGCGCCACATGACAAATTTGCTTATCTCTTTTATTTAGTTCATAGTGAGCCACGCCTCTTTCCTTCGACTAATTCTCTCCACATTATACATTTGATCATGTTCCTGGATTAGCGATGGATACGACATGCCTGGAAAAAATTATTCATGGTTTCCTATTCCATGAATGAAAGGAAAAGTACCAGCTCACTTGCACAAAATGGCTCCTTTCTCTCTGTTACACGTTTGAGTTCGGGCTCCTTGCCCTTTTACTGTGTCCTTATCTTATCGAATCGATTGTAAATGGGTATTTATTCACGATAACACAAGCATGCTACTCCCGTCCTTCAACAAACAGAGATAACCTCTCTTAGGAAATGCGTGCACAAGAACACCTAATTGAACCAAAAGCACTTACTTTGTAAACTACAAACTTTGTATTCAAAATAAGTTAGAGTCTGTGAATACACAGGCGTGCATTTAAAGTCCGGGGCTAAGTCAGCTTGTTCATTATATCATCAGCTCCTTATTTTCATTGCTGTTTGCCATTTTGGCAAATTAATCAATGAGGAATGCGGTCCTATCGCTGGAAAGGAAAAATGGAAAAATAAACCTGTGATAATCCATGAGCAAAAAGGTTATTTGGCATGATAAAAGCAATTCTCTTAATTTGTTTACTCCCTGCAACAGAGAGATAAAGTGAAAAAAAAACAATTAGGGAATTTTGGGTGAGAAATTTTTTAAAAGGGCAGTGACTCTAGGTTAATATTTTTAAGCCAATTTGGCATTTTGCTGAGAGACTCTGTTTAGTAAAACTGGGGTTCGTGCTCTTCTGATTCCAGAATACTGTTAGCCAGTGGGAAAATATTATGAGGCCTCAACTCTGAAATAGGCAAAATTAAAACATTTATGCACAATATGAACCCTCAGCCTGGGTGTATACAACCTTTAAAAGAACAGTAAACTATTTAGCAGTAACATAGCTTTACATTATTGCAACAAACTGTGAAACTGTAGCAGATGATAATCCATTGGTGTGAGACAAAACCAATAGTGAGGTTGCTGAGTAAGTTTGATGGCTGTCGCTTAAAGTAATTTGAGAACAGGAGGACGGAGAGGAAATGGTGGGAAAGATTGACTGGAACATTTTGCTTATATCGGTCTTATCCAGCTAACCTGAGCTAAACTTCCTTAAAGGTCCCATACTATGCTGGTTTTTTCAAAATAATTTGTACTTCGATGTCCAACATCGAGGTTAACAAACATTCTGGCAAAAAGCCCACAAAAATCTATGGCTTCTAGGCCAATCGCTACCTGTTCTCTCTCTCCTGGAAGAACAGGTTGTTTCGAGTGGAATGCCCCACTCAAAAGAGCTGTGCTCTAATTGGTCAGTGAACTGAGCAAAATATGAATAAAAGTAATGCTAGTGCTACAGGAGAGGGGTGGAGAGGTCTGGCAAGGTATTGGGAGGGAACAGGGAACATATACCGAGCTGGCAGGAGTGTACTGTACAGGAAAAGGTTTGTTTGTGATGTAGAAAACAGGAAGAATTTCAAATGCCATGTTTCAAACACTATGGCGAAAAAGCGGGGTCTCATAACTGGAGAGGTCAACCATCTTTGCGCTGTTATTTTCCATATTGGTTGTGTAAGGAACTGTCAGCCACATTCGCAGTCCTTAATGGAAACAGTTTTACAGAAAGCCCAATGTCATTATGGATGCTTTGGTAACAGAGTTGTAATATGACTAGTTATCTCAAATGTGTCCTAGCAATTGTTGCATCTGTGTCTGTTAAAGCTTTTAATAGCTAATCATTTGGCTGATATATGGTGTGTACATATGTGATTGGAATTGCTCTGCAATATGCGCACGCACAAACACAAACGTTGGAAATGTAGAACCACTTGCTCAGCTCATTTGGAGATGATTTTATGAAGATGTTGAAGGGGGAAAAGATTGATGTTCAATTGATATTCTGTCATTGTCACTTCATAACTTTAGAGTTCCCCCGAAGAAATTAGCGTGTAACAGTGGCGCCTACATCATTGCAGCTATGGGCTAATTTTGCCAGTTCAGTGCACACTTCTGTTGTGATTGAATGAACCCATCAACAGCAGTGTGTGGACTGCATTAGTGATTATGCTGAGGAGTAAATGTACCCAGTGGTGGAATTGTGGTGGAAAAAAAGCATCTTGAATTAGCCCGATAGCTACCTAATACACCAGGGTGAGGTAGAAATGGACAGTATCAGCATCATTTAGTGACACCCGAGAAGTCATTTGAGAAAGCAATTGAGTCCTGTAATCAAATTATGACAATGAAAGTAACTTAATAAAGAAAACATTCAGTCTTTGAATTTGCTGCAGAGATGCTTGTCTTACTTTCTGAATGACTATTCATGTAAAGAAAGGAAATAATTGACTATTTAGCTAGCATTCTTTTGCTCATCAGATTTTTATCTGTGGCAATAAAAATGTTCTTCCCTCTCTAGTCAGGGTGTTATAGAATAACATATACCATGCATGCTGCCCATTTTAATGAGAACAGAATATGCTGCATTGTAGCATAATGGTTATGGACTTTGGCTCATAAAGAGGAGGGTGCTGGTTACATTCCTCACTGTGGCCCTGCCAGTTTACACCCAAGCATGGTTGTTTGTTTAAATTACTCCTGTTAATATCCTGCTGTATGCCCAGCCAAAAAGTATCTTCTATGATTTGGGATCGATGCCTAAATTTCAGTGTTTATTAAAAAAGATCTTGTTTTCCACCAAGGGAATCAAGCTGATTTATGACAAATTTACGGTATAATCATTTAGAAGCAACTTGAAAGTGCAGCATATCTGACCAAACTTCTACGGTACGGTAGTGTTGGGCGTGAATCTTCTGACCCTTATCACTGTCCAAACTTCTAAATGCATTAGGCGAGGATCCCTGACCCATATCAGTGTCCAAACTGCTACAGCAGCATTCGGCGAGAAACTCTGACCCTTATCACTGTCCAAACTTCTAAAGAAGTGTTTGGCGTAAATCTTCCGACCCGTATCACTTTCCAAACTTCTACAGTAGTGTCAGGCGCATATTTTCTGACCTGTATCTCCGTCCAAACTTGTATAGTAGTGTTGGGCATAAGTTCTCACCCATTTCGTTGTCCAAACCTATACAGTAGTGTCAGGTGCAAATCATCTGACCCATAATACTGTCAAACTTCTATGTACCTGTTGGGCATAAATTTTCTAACCCGTATCTCTGTCCAAACCTCTACAGTAGCGTTGGGCATAAATCCTCTTACCCATTTCACTGTCAGAACTTGTACAGTAGTGTTGGGTATAAATTTTCTGAACCATGTCACAGTCTTAACTTCTATGTCAGTGTTGACTGTAAATATTTTTACCCATATCACTGTCCAAACTTCTACAATAGTATTGGGCATAAAACTGGAGGCCTATATCATTGTCAATATTTCTTTGGTAGTGTTAGGCTTTAATCTTGTGACCTACATCACTGTCCAAACTTCTTCAGTGTTGTTATGGGTAAATATTCTGACCCACATCACTGACTACACCTCCTCAGTATTTTTGAGCGTAAATCTATTGACCCATGTCACTGCTCAAACTTCTGCAGTAGTGTTGGCTGTAAATCCTCTGGAGCGTATTACTGTCCAAACCTCGACAGGAGTGTTGTGTATTAATCATGCGGCCCGTATCACTGTCCTTGTGGGGGGGTGGGGGGACTTTCAATAACCTTAGCTGTGTTTTTGGCAAAGGTGGCGATTTTTATTTTATTTTATCTTTTTTTTTACAAAAGGTATTTCTTTTCTCCTTCACATGGCTAAATGCCTAAATATTTGTAAAAATGAGAAATACAATGAGTCAGTTAGCACGTTTAACTGCATCGTTGACATGAAAAGCCGGTGTTTGCAGATCTCTGCAGTTCTTGTTGCTTTGTTGGCTCAGAGGACAGCATTGGCCCACTTATTTGAACTATAGATTCGTAAGACTTATATCAACAAAGTATTTAACCTTCAACCTACACAGCTAAGGAGCCTGGGAATTTTATTTTTGTGGATGGCAGGTAAGAGCCAGGTATTGGATTGTTTACCTAAACGATTTAGACTATGTAAAATGGATAACCTCAGTGTGATTGTGTGATTTGTGTGCCAGTTAATGAAAGTAGCTATGTCTGCCGCAGATGCACATTTTTTTTTATAGAACTGAGCCGATAAAATGAACTTTCGTTATTAGGTATTATGGGCTATAGAGCTCGTGCACACTAATACAAATGGGATTGAATTCATGTGGAATTTGACATTTTCATAAATGAAGCCATAGAGAGCATTATAAGATGACTTTAAAGATGCTCTTGGTTGAATGGACACTGAGCAGTGTCAGTGGCATAAAGAGTAACATTCCGGAGTATCGAGTGTTTCAACTTTCGGTTCTCTGAGAGATGAAGTGCTGGGAATGATTAATAGGAAGAGGATGCTGTGCTTTAATAGCTTTGTTGCTCTGAAATTGGAACTTTATGGACTGTATTGTTTGCGTATAATCTGATTGCTGTAGCAGAGGCAGCAGTGAGCTGGATAGTATCTGGTTTCAGCTTGAACTGCTGGGTCAACATAGACCAAGTCCATTAAAGGAGCCAGGGTTCAGACAGAGTTCATGGCTATTTTCCTTTCTGCATAGTGCCAAAACAAAAAAAGAAAAGCCCTTGTACACTGGTTGCATACCCTCTATAGGACCCTGGAGCTATCGAGGTTTGCTGCGTCTCCTGAGGTCAGGAATACCTGCTCGGTGGTCATCTATGTCCTAAACGGAGGGAATCTATTTAATGTGTTTAAAAGAAAAACAGAAAATTGTGACACTAAAGCAAATGACGAGCTTTCAAACTTTGAGAAAATTAATATTTCACTATGAAGGATTGCGAACATAGTTCTGTTTTTGCACATCCTGTTTCAAAATTCATTTTGAAATTAATTTTGTGGATGCTTTGTTTTGCCGTCTAAAGTTGCGAAGAGAACGCAGTGCATCTTCTCTTCCACAAGTCACGTGACTCTTTAGCGGTAAAGCTCTGTACTGCAAACGTAAAAGCGTCCCACGTCGAGAGAGCCACACAAAAATGCACTTTCAGCACAAACCCATTCTCAGGCCTGCTCTAATTCGATTCTGACCCAAGGTCAGCGAAATGGCGACTGGCAACGCTAACAATAACCTGATTTAGGGCTGAATTACACGCCAGACGTAACACACTTTGAAAATGGATATTTTCAAATAAACACGGTATCCGCTTCCGAGCGCTGGCGGGCCCGGCCATCCTGCCATTGGCCGGCTGGTTTCTCCTCGTGTCTCTGGGTGACTCGGTAGATTTCCCTGTTATTGAGAGGGAGGGGCATGTGCTGTTAGACACATTAAATACCTCTAATCCAAAACTGAAGCTCCACCACCCTAAGCCCACTGCCTTTATCTCAGGACAGGGATAATTATTAATATGAAGGGCAGTTACACTGCTCTCTCAGTTCTGAACTAAGGCCTATTTCACTCTGGGCACATCCCTGCTGTATTGTGTTTGATTATTCAGGTTTTTTCGACCAGGGCCATGATGCTTCTACAGCTAACACCGCTACTTATTATCAGTAAGGTTTCATTACTTCAACTGATACGGCTGGTACTACCTGTTACACTTTTCTAATGGGGCAAATACGGAATAACTTCCGGTGGGTGTTAGAAATGTCCTTGCAGGCAGCTGTGCAGTACTAAGATTTTGTCATACAGTTAGGCTGTTTTCTCTGATATTCAATATGGGCTGCTACAGCAGGAGTGGTTTTTAGCTAATCTGTGCAAGGCCTCTGGTCTTTCTGAATACCACAATGTTTTCTTATTATTACACTTATAACACTGGTCATGACTTCTGTGTTGAGAGTTTTTAGCTGAGTGCTTTGAATGAAGTGCATGAGTGACACTTTTACTTTACTGTAATATTGTTCTGTTTTTACTTTGGCAACATGCCTCTCTTTTCCTGGTCTTGAGGAGTAGTTTGACTAAATTATATTTCAATCATACTTTAACAAGGATATGGAGAAAATTTCCTTTTGTCACAGTTAACCTCGGCTAAACACTTAGCAGTTTGTGGGAATACTCTGGCTTGCCCAGCAGTGACTGGTGCTGAAGTGGATGTGACAGTTTCATCTGTTGGAGGTTTTGTGCTTTTAAGCACTGTTGAAAAATGCTTTTAACATCACATACCTCTTGAGGTCTTTTTATAAATAATTCCGCTGCCGAGCACATTTAAAGTGATGACAGAAAAATGATCTCCAATCTCCCTCATGAGATCAAAGATGTGTTTTCATATTTAAAAAAATTGTATTTCAAAATATTCCTTTGTCGATCTCATACTTGTTTGTCCCTTTCCCTCGTCGTTTGGGAATATATCCCTCATTTTGAATGAAAGTCCTCCTAGAGCTGGTGTGAAATCCCAGAATTCCACTGGGTTTCAGAGACCAAGAGCTTGTAGCTGTGTGGAGCATTGCTTTGCTCCTGTTGGATTTGATGTGGGCTGTTCTTCTCTCCTTTGTTTATCTGTTTCATTAGTTTTCAAACTGTCTGTGTATTCCAACCAATTCTTATGCCAGTCTATCAGCCTATAAGATTTATGTTTTCACCAGACCTTTGGTCTCATAGTATTTTTTCTGGATTCAAAAACTTTTCTGCATTTGTCTAAGCTTGCTTGGTGTATAGGATTGTGTGAAATTACCCCCAAAGTGTAAACCATGCCTATTTGCTCCATTTTTATTTAATTTTTATTTTTTTAAATTTTTTATGGTTTGTGTCTTACAAGCAAGATGAATCGAGCACAGGAAAGTATTTGATTACATCATAAAATTTGAGCCTGGTTTTGATTTTCTTACTGTAGAACTCTTCAGCCCCACTGGTGCGTACAGGATGAATACTGACTGAGATTATCAAAAATTATGATGATTATGACTACAGATGAGAGAGGGAGATGTGCAATGGGATGTGACAGAATTGCATCTATTGAAAAGTAAAAAGATACGCATCCTTTTTAATTGGAACTAGCCAATGCTAATCACTACATTGTGCTCAATATGCTGTATATGATGCATTGAATTGAACTGTCACTTCACCTAAACAACTCGCTTTACATAAGCTTTACTCACAGAGGCCTGTGGTGCTATTGTTAGCATGTAAGATGCATGAAGGAGGCTAGTGTTTATTGTGGTAGAACAACAGAAAATATGTCTGGCTTCACACAACTTTTCATGAGATGGAAATTAGCTTTAAAAAATATATTATTGACTTCTGATTAAACTGGAGGTCTTTGAAGTTGGTTAAACATATATTGTGGGAATTTCGGTAAAACTAGCTTGATATCTGTCAAAACTGAGTGACACGGATTTATAATTGGGAATTTGGTTTCACTATATTTGCCAAACTACAAACCCCTATTCCAATGAAGTAGGGACATTGTGTAAAACTTGAATAAAAACAGAATACAATGATTTGCAAATCCTTTTCGACCTATATTTAATTGAGTACACTGCGAAGACAAGATATTCAATGTTCAAACTGATAAACTTTATTGTTTCCTTTTTTTTTTGGAAATAATCACTCATTTTGAATTTGTTGCCTGCAACAGGTTCCGAGAAAGCTGGGACAGGGCCATGTTTACCACTGTGTAACATCACCTTTTAACAACACTCAATAAGCGTTTGTGAACTGAGGACACCAATTGTAGAAGCTTTGTTGGTGGAATTCTTTCCCATTCTTGCTTCATGTACGACTTCAGTTGCTCAACAGTCTAAGGTCTTCATTGTCGTATTTTGCGCTTCATAATGTTCCACACATTTTCAAAGGGAGACAGGTCTGGATGGCAGGCAAGTCAGTTTATTACCCGCACTCTTTTACTACGAAGCCACGCTGTTGTAACACGTGCAGAATGTTGCCTGGCATTGTCTTGCTGAAATAAGCAGGGACGTCCTTGAAAAAGACATTCCTTGGATGGCAGCATATGTTGCTCCAAAACCTGTATGTACCTTTCAGCATTACTGGTCCCTTCTCGGATGTGCAAGTTACCCATGCCATGGGCACTAACACATCCCCATACCATCACAGATGCTGACTTTTTAACTTCGTGCTGATTACAATCTGGACTGTCCTTTTCCTCTTTAGCCCGGAGGACATGATGTCCATGATTTCCAAAAACAATTTAAAATGTGGACTCATCAGACCACAGCACACTTTTCCACTTTGCGTCAGACCATCTCAGATGAGCTCAGGCCCAGAGAAGCCGGCAGCATTTCTGTGTGCTGTTGATACGTGGCTCTCGCTTTGCATGGTAGAGTTTTAACTTGCACTCGTAGATATAGCTATGAACTGTGTTATCTGACAATGGTTTTCCAAAGTGTTCCTGAGCCCACTTGGTAATCTGTCACAGATTGATGTCGGTTTTTAATGCAGTGCCATCTAAGGACCGGCGGTCAGGGGCATTCAATGTTGGTTTTCGGCCTTGCTGCTTACGTGTAGAGATTTCTCCAGATTCTCTGAATCTTTCGATGATATTATGGACTGTAGATGATGCAATCCCTTGCAATTGCAGGTTGATTAATGTTGTTCTTCAACTTTTGTGCCATTTGCTTGCACAGTTGTTCACAAAGTGGTGAACCTCGCCCCATCCTTGCTTGTGAACGACTGAGCCTTTCGGGGATGGTTCTTTTATACCTAATCATGAAACTCACTTGTTTCCTATTAACTCGTTCACCTGTGGAATGTTCCAAACAGGTGTTTTTTTTTTTGAGCATTCCTTAACTTACCCGGTCTTTTGTTGCCCCTGTGTCAGCTTTTTTGGAATGTGTTGCAGGCATCAAATTCAAAATGAGTGAATATTTCCAAAAAAAATGAAGTTTATCAGTTTGAACATTCACCCCTTTGCGCAGAATACAAATAATGTCAAATTATTCCTGTTATGCATTTGCCTATTTAGGCTTTATAATTCAGTATTTGTGTCACAGAGACTCAGAAAAATTATTCCAATGAAGGAAAATATTTGGAAGTAAAATTATAAAATTATTTAGGAATTAAATTTCGGAATTTACAGATGCTGGCGTCTATATCTGTGCAAAGGGGTTAAATATCTTGTCTTTGTTGTGAACTCAATTGAATATCTAGGTTGAAATGGATTTGCAAATCATTGTATTATATTTTTATTCTTGTTTTACACAACGTCCCAACTTCATTGGAATTGGGGTTTGTATGTAAACTTTTTTCAAAATAATTATTTTGTTCCTTGAATTGCACGTGCTCCTTTCAGAGAGGCGATAGAGGCCACATCCAGTGTTGTTTCAGTGTCTGAACCTGCTGTGCTATTAAACAAGGGGGAATCAATAATGCAAATGCAATGCATTGTGGGACAATCACTGGATTACATTACAAAACAACCAAGTGTTGTAGTCTTGTAAATACGGTGATGCAAATCCTCACAGCCGTCCTGTCTGACTACAAATGCTGGTAAGCACGCAGAATAGACTGCACACTGCTCGACGTACTGTAGTCTGCGTAAGCAAGAGCACTATAGACACGCATGGGGACGTCTAAGTATTTTTGACCAGCCAATCAGAAAGTTCTTCAGCCCTATTTATTTATTTTTGAAAGATCAATACACACAATTTTATGAACATTGTTTTCCTATGGAAATGAGGATTGGGAACATGTCACATCTCTCCTCACGCTACAGTATGTGATCCCAGACAAATGTTTCACAGCAGTGGCGGTAATTTTTGAATCGAAGAACAAGAAGTGTATTCCAGGGAGAATATATTTAGCGTTATGTCACAGGATTTTAATCTTCCAGACAAGAATGGATGACAGACTGAAAAATGAAATGAACAAATGCATATATTTACAGTGTTCACTGCTGCTTGAAATCTCTATTTGTGACAGTGATCCTTCCTGCGGCGCTTAAAAACCCCTGTAAGAAAATTCAGAATTAGTTCATCATTCCGAAAAGAGGAGTAACACACTTGCGACGGAAGCCATTTTTAAAAACACTTTTCCAGATTAGACGTGTACTGTCATTTATCATTCCTGATACAGTCACTGGGGTGCAGTAATAAAACATTCCATCAGGAATGTTCTACAGGTCAGATTCATTCGTTCATAGCACCTTCAAGCACATGCTGGTATTAAATCGCGCAAGCAGAACACCTCCTTAGGCGGCGATTGCCTTTTAATCTTCCAAAGAACCTTAAAATATCATTCATTACAAGAACTACACATATTTGGTTTTTAAAAGTCCCATAAATCAAGCGGAGGCTCGACTGCAATAATTATAACAAGTTAACATGTAATTTTCAGCCTGAAAGCTGCGCGGCGGATTTTAGCATATGCAAACGAGGCAATTCAAATAGTGTCGGGATATTAATACGGAGGAGCAGGTAACGAGGTACGAGTTATGAATTATGCATCAAAAAGCGGTTGATCTTCAATAAAGGAAATGAATTCAGCGTGTAATCTAATTAGTAATGGAAGTGCATTATGTTGAACTGCAGAAAAGCAACTGTCCTTGAGAAGGAAATTTATTTACAAGGCATGTTGGCTCTTTGGAATGGTCTTTCTGTTTGTAGTGGGTAGAATGCTAAATTTTCTCTTTCACTCACTTTTGCTCTCTTGTTCCTTCATGCTGTCTATTCGTCATGCTTTCCTTTTCTCCCTCATGTCTCTTGATCTCAATCTTTCTCTCTCTTTCTAGTTTTTTTCTCTGCTCTTATATCTCTTCCTCACTCCTTTCCTCTTTCTTTCTCATTCTCTTTCCCTTGCTTTATTGCTTTACTGCTTGTTTTTTCTTTCTCCATGATTGTCTCTGCTCACTCATTTCCTTTCGCTGTCTTTTCCTTCTTCTTCTCTTTTCCTGTCCCCTCATCGCTCTCGCCGTATTTATCCCTCCCTAAGTCTTTCTCAATTAAAGTAAATTCTTGTTACCTCACAGGCATGAAATGCAAAAAGCACTGTTGCCAAAACATGGATTCATAAAATATGTAAAATATAATAATGAAGGAGATAATAATATTATATTTCTGATGATTAATGGCACTGTAATGTATGTTTTTAATATTTAGAACAATAACAGTATACAGCATTATTAATAAATCTTAACATGTATTTATGTTCATTTTAAATGTAAGTGTTCACTCAGTCCTTGGGGTTATGATGGGGTTCTTATATTCTCTCTCTCTCTCTCTCTCTCTCTCTCTCTCTCTCTCTCCCTCCCACCATCTGGTCTCTGTGGTCTCTTGTTTCTGTTCCCCTGTCTCTGCTGTGTTCCTGTTCCCCTGTCTCTGCTGTGTTCCTGTTCCCCTGTCTCTGCTGTGTTCCTGTTTCCCTGTCTCTGCTGTGTTCCTGTTCTGTTCCCCTGTCTCTGCTGTGTTCATGTTCCCCGGTCTCTGCTGTGTTCCTCTTCCCCTGTCTCTGCTGTGTTCCTGTTCCCCTGTCTCTGCTGTGTTCCTGTTCTGTTCCCCTGTCTCTGCTGTGTTCCTGTTCTGTTCCCTTGTCTCTGCTGTGTTCCTGTTCTGTTCCCTTGTCTCTGCTGTGTTCCTCTTCCCCTGTCTCTGCTGTGTTCCTCTTCCCCTGTCTCTGCTGTGTTCCTCTTCTCCTGTCTCTGCTGTGTTCCTGTTCCCCTGTCTCTGCTGTGTTCCTGTTCCCCGGTCTCTGCTGTGTTCCTGTCTCTGTTGCCATGTCTCTGCTGTGTTCCTGTTCCCCTGTCTCTGCTGTGTTCCTGTTCCCCGGTCTCTGCTGTGTTCCTGTTCCCCGGTCTCTGCTGTGTTCCTGTTCCCCGGTCTCTGCTGTGTTCCTGTTCCCCGGTCTCTGCTGTGTTCCTGTTCCCCGGTCTCTGCTGTGTTCCTGTTCTGTTTTCATGTCTCTGCTGTGTTCCTGTTCCCCTGTCTCTGCTGTGTTCCTGTTCCCCTGTCTCTGCTGTGTTCATGTTCCCCGATCTCTGCTGTGTTCCTCTTCCCCTGTCTCTGCTGTGTTCCTCTTCCCTGGTCTCTGTTTTCTCCCACTCCTGTCTCTGCTGTCTCGTCTCTCTCGCTTGTGTGTTATGCAGCTCCAGACCCGGCCGTCCCCCAAAGCGGACGCAGAGCGTCACATCCCCGGAGAACCCTCACATCATGCCCCACTCCGTGCCTGGCCTCATGTCTCCTGGAATCATCCCTTCCACAGGTAAATCTGAGGGACCCCCTCTAGGGACCTGAAGATGAGCTGCTGTCCAGCCTGACACAGATGAGCACAGAATAGCTAAACGTTAGAAACCTGTAAAAACCTGGCAGCCTAACCTTGCTCCATATTGTGTGTTTAATATTTTCTGTGTAAATCCTTGTGTTTTTTCCTTTTGAGGTGAGAAAGCTGAACAACATTCACTCATAATCTACACCAACTGTTCTTGCTGTAAATAACAAACTAAAGAAAAGAATTAACATTGTAAATATACGGTATATGACAAATATTTTCTTTAAACAGGTGGTTTATATTTTATTTATTGAAACAAGAAAGAAGAACCAAATAGGCTTTGAGCATTCTTCAGGAAATCATCTAATTTTTTTGAAACCAGTCCATTGAAGTATTTTCACTACCTTCTGATTTACACATTTAAAAGAATTGGCCAAACTTTGGAGTGAAGCTCAACATTTTGTTGAATCGTCAAGGGCGAATAATCTATTTTGTCAAAGAGCTATGGAACTATGAGGAAAGCCTGGGAATATTACTCATCCAATAAAAGGAAGTCATGGCCAAAGCTTTTCTGTACAAGGTTGCTGACTCATAAAGTCCGTACTGGAGCTTGAATGGACTGTAAGGTTACAGCTTCTCTCGTCTGGATACTTCACGAAGAATTTTACTTGGTAATCCAGAACATTTCAGTCAAGTGTTGCATCGTATGTGTTGGTGCACCGTTTGAACATAGAACTGTAAAGGAAATGGAGAGAACATTTGGTCGGTGTGTGGCGTAGTGTTTGTCAAACAAATTCTCCTGTTCGACATGAGGTTACAGCTTACCCCACTGGAAAGAAAAAATAGTTAAGGTGATGACTTGTGATTTGTAGTCTAGTGCTCGGTTTGTAGTGATAATTGCTGGTAATTGCATTTGCCTTTGTCCAAAAATCAGCAATGAAAGGATAACCTTGAACTAATTTTAGCCATCATTCCTTTTTGTTCTGGGGTGTTAATTTTGCTTCAGTAATGCGCTGTAACTGAGGAGCCTTTGGGACTGTGCGGGTAGGCGTGATATTTGTCCTGAAGGATATCTACTAAAATACCAATTTTCACTGACTAACAGACTTCCATTTTTAAGTGTGTGGTACTAGCAGCAGACTGAATCATGAGCACATTGAATTCATACTTTGGAATAATCCCAGATTCTTCTAGTGTATTGTGACCAAAACACCAAACTTTCAATTGGCTGGCTTTAGGGTCCAAAATTCTGTGAACACATCAAAAATTTGTGATTTCTTTCTGATAAAGTTTGAATCAATCAGAAAATTTGAGAATTAAGAAGTATAAAAGAGAGTGACATGGGAAATGAAGAAAAAATATTAAATACAACATTATGCAACTATTTTCGTTGAGACAACAGCTTCAAAATCGTTTTTATGGTACACCGACTCACAGTTGGGAGAAGGGGCATCATTCATTCAACATTATTCCCCAGAACGCCTATCCTGGCACTTTGTAACATGAGATGATCTGGTACAATCACCCTCGAGAAGTGCATAACGCTTTTCAGCACTAGCTATGTCACACTCCTTCAACTATGGGTCTTTAGCTGGCTAAAAGACGAACCAAGGTTGGTGCTCTCAGTATGGACCTCATGAAAGAATTGAAGCAATCAAAGAGGATGTTTACAGAGGATTATTAAAAAAGAGCGAGACAGTGACCGCGCAAGAGTCGATCTATCTCAGACTGGCTTTTAGTTGTTAAATAAAGCTTTATAGAATCAAGAGCTGCAAGAGAGATGCCGAGCTGGTCATCTTGCCGTTGAACTAGTGGGTAAGGTTGCTTGCTTGCTTTATCTTGTGTTATTGCTTCATGTTTGACAGTGTCTACAAAGCTGTAAAATCATTAGTTGTTGATCATAAGCCTAGTCAGCCCATTTCAACAGAAGTTCAGTGGTTAGCTGGGAATAAGTGTTCTTCCATCTGTAGCTGTCTAGCTATGTTAGCTAGTGTGGCACCCAAGGATGCATCACTTTATGACAGGCGAAGCCATGCTTTGTAAGTTTTTTTTTTTTAGTTGACTGCACTACTAGTTACACAACACTAACTTGTTGAGTGCAGAGTAAAGTGCTAGTCTCATGGCTAGCTGGAAAACTCTCAGTTTTGTTGTTTTCCAGATGCCAAAAGATGTCTCAGGCTAGTAAATAAAAAATAAATAAAATAAAAAAATTCATCTCACACCAAAAGTTTGTTCTGTCTTTCTCAATCTCATACCAACTAAGCCTTGAAAATTTGCTACTTTGCAAACAATATGAAAAAAGCTTTTTTTTTTCTGACTTTGAACCTGCTTATGGGAAAACATAAGTGACAATTAGAGTAGGTTAACTAAATTTTTGGTGTTGACTATTTAGCTCCTTTGAAAAAAAGTTCAGATTTACTCGAGTTTTATCCTTTCCCCTGAAGCATGTGCTCATATGGCATTCAGGTGGATTTGATCGAACAATCAGAGGCTTGTTCAAGTACTGTATATCACCTTGCGGCCATTGGTCACCTGTTATAACTATGGCTGTGTCTCACGTTTCCAGCAGAACATTGATCACTGAATAGCATCATGATCTTGAGAAATATGACCTCAGAACTAAGTGAGGAACTAAGGAACTATCTCAGCATCAAATCATGGCTGGCCTGGAGGTTTCTTAGGGGCAGCGCATGACACTCAAATATTGTTTGGTAAAATTGGCTTAGTTTATAGGATCCATTACCTGGTGTTTACACCCATTAAAAATAAGTGATTTGGGTCTAAAACATAATGTTTTGCGGAAACTTGCAAAAATTACGAAACATTTATATTTATTTTGCCCTTTTAATCAAGCCAATCTTGCTCTCGCAAGAAAATTTCAAGATTTTGACTCGACCGTGAGATAGAGGCTTGGCTAGGCGGAGGGGGTGCCGCGAGGGGAGAGAGAGGGAGGAGGGGCTTGAAAGCGTAGCCATAGCAACTGTGCATAGTAACACAATGTGTGACCTCACCACGGCTGAATCTATTGACCATTCTGGGTAGCTTTGATGTGCTTTTGCCGTCTGAGTGTGATGCACTGAGCCCTGCGTGACATGTACTAGCATATAGCCTAAAAATGAGGGGAATACAAATGCCATATACAAGCTAACGTTAGTACATCTAAGTTCCATGATCATATAATCAAGAGTAACACGCTGTGTTTGGACAGTATAAAAAGACAATAATATCCATCAACAAATTAACAGAATGTGCTTGGTTATTGCTGGCCTAAATTAACAGAGCTAGCTAACGTTAGCTTTTCACTAGTGGAAATTTAGCGTATGTATGGAGTGTTATTTAACCTGCTTACTGACATCATAGCATAGCGTTTTCGACATCTATAGATTCCTTGGGTTGTCTAGTTTCATGTGATATGTGTCTCTTCACTGTAGCTGAAAGTGAGCCCGCTACAGCTATGGAAATATGGCATGTCAGGCGAGCCCGTGGGCTGTGAGGGTAATGTTTACGTATTGGGTATAGTGCCAAGTTTCTTTTAAACTGCACCACTCTCCAACCAGTACCTTATGGTAATGTAATGGTAACATTGAAATTGTGGGAATTAAGTTGTCAGGTAATGCGAAAGTTGACATTTGCAGACATTATTAAAGTGGCGGGGTCCATAGTGTTGGAACAACTCCTTTTTCTAGCCGAAGGTTCTTTGCTAATCCAGCATTATACTGTCCCAAGTTTGCAAAACAGTCTAGGGAGAAGTGTTTGGCGCAGACAAACAGGTGGCTCGCGGGAGCAACAGGAACATTGCCATTGAAAATAAATGTAATCCAACTATTCCTCAAAGCAGCATCACCAGATGGAATGGTAAAAATATTTTTATCTGGGTTTTGACAGTCAACAACGGAACAGTTATGGCCTCCGCTGCCATAGCTCTCATTTTCTTCGACATGCTTGCCTATGTTTGGGTTACGCCGGGTAGAAATACAAATGGCGGATTTGTTTCCTTCTCTCCAGAAAAATGTGGGAGTGGTTTGCCCCCCGGCCCCTCCTCGGCTTCTTCCTAACATCTACAAGAAGCCCAATCTGAAATCGCGTCTTTTCCCCCTCCTACTGAATTCAAGGGGGAGGAGACGAGAGTGTTCTTTGCCTGGAAAACATGTCAGGTATTGTCAGTGACCGAGAAGATTGAGGTATACATGCAATAACCTGAAAAATATGGATTTATCGGTGATGCAACAGTCTCTAAACCACTGCTCATGACGGGAAACGTGGCCAAACGCTTGGCATGGGCTAAGACACTACTAGTATTTGAAGTTGAGTAGGAAAAAAGTCCTATTTACTTGTGACTCCAAAATTGAGATCTGTGACAGTATGAGAAGGGTGTACGTGAGCAGACCAAAAGAAGATTGATTAAGGTCACAGTGTATCTAACCAACAGTGACCCATGCTGGTGGAAATATTTTAAATTAGAGGTGTTTTTGCTTGCTTTGGAGTTGGACACCTGCCCCGAATCAACTTCACCCAGAATAAAGAAGAATTACTACTCAGTTCCTCAGACACATACAATACCCTTTAGTTTGCATCAGTGTGAAGATGGATGAATACTGCAGCAGGACAATGACTCCAAACAAAACTAAAAACTTTGGAAGAGCCACGCTTGAAGACCAATGGAGACCAAGGAGCTCTGACTGTCATGAACTTTCCTCCACAGTCACCCGACCTCAAACCCTTGAAAATTTATCAGGACTATTGAAGGCTGAGGATGACGAGCATTCTGTGACCTCAAGAAGCTGTGTGTAACATTGTTGTAAGGGAGAACATCAGGTTATTAGGTCTTGCACGAACTTGTGGAGTCCATGTCAGCGCAAGTACATGCCAACCAATTCTACTTTTTACTCATTGATAACACTGATAATGTTTGTAATGAAAGATTTTGAATCAATTCGAAAATAATGTGAAATGAAAGCATTTTCTCTTGTGGTCTCAGACTTTTGGACCCTTGTGAATACACAACACAAACCAGTGTCACCATCTTTAAAACTTCAGTGCTAAAGTAAATATTTTCTGCGTATTTCTTGCATCCTTCATTTCACTTCGGCCATTTCTATGAATTAGTATCTTATTCTTATGCTACAATAGATGTTTTAGTCATCTACCTACAATCTTTAGCATTTCAACATTTGTCTCTTGCAGGTTACCAACCAGGGGTACAAAAAGAAAAAGATTTGAGGCACTTAACTGTGTGCCATTGATCTCTGCCATTTACTGTCTTAAAATCAATAACAATTTTCTGCATTGATTTCAAAGTCTTATTATTGATCATTTTGCTAGTTCAAGACTAACATACAACTTAACTGTGTATGCGTAATAGAGCTAGAGTGTAGTCTTGGCCAGTTTTACAGTTAAAGATGTGCTCTGCAGGTATTATACTAATCCTGATTTGTATTAGTATTGTACTATAATACTACAACAAAAGCATGGTATGTCCTGTTAATATTGTGTGCTAATCCATGTAGAGTACAATACATAGGTATTAGGAGGAGCCCTCTCAGCTTTGTGCTCACATATACTCAGCCAAAATAAAAACTTCACTCTTGTCTGGAGGTTGATAAGTTGAACATACAAGAAATGAGGTTTTAAATAATGATTTTATTTAATTCTGTACTCATAAAAGATGGTGTATCATAAAAATAATGTCCATAATTTAACCAGTTCCACCGGAAATGCTACGGAAATGTCCAAGAGTAAAAATTGTAAGTTACAACTTGAATAAGAGCAGTGCGCAGGCGATTACGTATGGTTTGGGCAGTCACACGACCTCTAAACAATTCATTCCTAGTGGACGTTGCAGGGACAAATCGATTATGCAAATGACGTAAGACAATTTGTCGGTCTTCTGCTTTTGACGTCACACGTGGGCTACCAGAACGAGGTCGGTCAGCTGTGGTGCTAGTTTGTTGGAGATATGTCCGTAGATCATGGATAGTCCGTCGACTGCATCCCATAAACCTTGTAACGTCAGTGACGGACGTTTCCGTATTCAGCAGGCCAATGACACATTCACGCTGAATGTTTGACAGCCATGGCATTGAAATTCAACGAATAATTTACCGTAAAAACTTGTTTTTCTGAGATATCACTCTAACGTGCTAACGTGAGCTCAGCTGCACATATCTCATGTGGTCACGTGACTAGGAACACTAGAAAACATGTTTTTAGCTTAAAGTACGCCTGCACGTGCTACGTACCTGTGCACGTCGGAGTTGATGTGTGTCATGATGTCTTTGACAATGCATTTACCCCTAGTGATAATAAAAACTCTTTTATTAAACGTTTCAAGAAAATATTTACAAATTCATGAGTGTGAAGTTTCTTTTTTGACTCAGTATAGTACACTACATTGCCAAAAGTTGATGGACACTTTGCTGACAATTCGCTGTCATACATTATGAATTATTAATATCTTACATTTTAAATGAATTTGGTATTAATTGGTCAGTATTGTCTCATATGTCAGAGATTCAGCCACGTACAGTCTTACTGGATTGTAGAGTACCCCGCGTTGCGGTATGTTTTTGTATATTAATTAAGTATGATGCAGTGAGGGTGATGTGCTGCTTGTAAGCTCAGGATCTGCTAGGAGAAATGTAGCTCACTAGAAAAGGCAATGCTGAAATAATTCCTATCCAGCCAGCATAACTTTATGTCTACAACGAACGGCAAACTAGCAGCAGAGCTACGTGAAAATTGGGCATTGATTGTATGAACACACAATGAAAATAGGATGCTGAATTCCACGGTTTTCATGTTGCTCTGTAGCTAGGTAGCTGGCTACTGTAGACGTGAAATGAAGGTATGCGCAAGTAACATTAGTGCAGAACCGAGCCAGAAACACAAAACAAGCATCACTCACATAACTATTGATGAAATCGAGCCTTTACCGGGCTTTGATAAATTGCTAATTTTATTAATATGCTGGCTAGCTTGGTGAGCAAGCTAACTGCTAGAGGCAATATGGGTCCCTTTGGATTGAACAGAACCATGCAATGCGGTGCATTTTTGCATATTAATTTAATATAATGCAACTTCACAGATTCAAACAAATTTTAATTGGCTCATTTGCTACGTTGTCTTTTAAGGCAAAGGTAGAGGGTTATGGCTCGTACCATTCTTGAGATACTGAGTATTAAAGAATGGTGACTCACTCACTCTCTCATTACTCTTCCATTATGGCCGTATTAGCCCGCTATCGCAGGGAATATTGCAATTCAAATTTGTGTTACTATTAGAATTTTGTAGTACTTTGTATCCTTCGCTCCCTCTCTTACTGTAGGCTTCATTGAAAATAATTGTAGTTGTGAAGGGGAGGGCACTTCCAGATTTCCAAATAGTCTCGCAGAACTGTGTGAAAATTCCCTCATGAGAGACCTGAACTTACCCAATGCTGACTAATTCAGTCCAAATTCAATTAAAATGTCACCTATGTAGATTTAAAAATGTATGTTTTCTATGCAAGTCAATGCGTTTTCAGGAGTGTGTCCACATACTTTTGACTATGTGATGTAAAGTGCTTTTATAAAAGCTGAAAGAACTCCCAAGACCTGTGACAACCATGGAATGACCCATCCTCCCGGGCATCAGGTATTGAGATAAAAAGATGAAAAGCATTAAATCATATTTAGGGTATAAATGATAAAATGTGGACGCGCGTGGGCAGGGTTGAGCAGATACTTTGATTGTTTTTCACAGTTTACAAACTTCAAAACTAAATTAAAGCAATATTTGGTGTGACTGCACTTTGCCTAAATATTTGGGGCTCTGTTCTGTTGTGCCATTGTTTTGTAAGATAATTGGCTTTTTGCTTGTTCCAAGCAGAGTGGAAAACTTGCCACCGATCTTCTGCAGACTGACTGCATCACTTGCGTCTGTCCCTCCTTGTAACTGCGGACAGCCATGATGATGGGGACTTCAAAACTCCATCAAGACTACACTATTTCTATCAATGGTTTTTTTTTTTTATAAAATACAAATTAATTCATAAAACTATTTTTTCAAATAGCATTTGTCATTTCAATTGTACGTTTTATCTACAGCAAGACCAATGTGGAAAAGAAAAAGTAAACATCTGAAAGCTGATTTTAATAAAAAAAAAATATATGAGGGCGCCCAAGACTTTTGCACAGTACTGTATATTTTAACAAAAGCAGTTATCCAGCATTTGTGGGGAAAACTGAATGTTAAAAATGGAGCTGGATGTATGTTGAAATGGACAGATGAAAACGTGAGTTAATTGTACTCTCTCACCGTGCACATCTCTGATGGGCCGTAATGGAAATGAACAGAAAAAGAGTGAGAAAAAGCACAGTCCCCATCTTATCTCTATTCAGGTCAGCTGGTCAAGTCAGGGGGCTTGACAGCGTGCGCTTATACCTCGCAGCAAGAAGGCTGTTGGTTTGAATCCGGCCTAAGGCCTTTCTGTGTGGAGTTAGCAGGTTTTCCCATGTTCACATGGGTTGTCCAGTTGCCCCCCACAGACATATCTGTTGGGCTAATTGGAGACTGTAAATCACCCAGCATGAGTGAAAGGCGTTCATGATCCCAGTAAGTTTCCTGGGTGTGTTCCTGCCTCTTGCTGATTGGATGCTGGGACAGACTCCGCCCTTCATCCCAGTCTCTGTACCTGAGGAGTATACTGTATGGATCAAGTTTACTTCCTCCACTGACCCCAAAAATTATAAGCGCTGACAAAGCTAAGTGTTTTCTGTTTTTCCTCTTTTAAGGTGCTGATCTTTGCTTTGGAGTGTATGGTCAGCACCATCTTTCCGTAAACACTGACTAAAATTGCCCACAGAAAAAGAAAGAAAATAAATTGGAGTGGAACGTTTTTTTTTCCCGGATTATTCCATTAGATGGTGCATTATGCCTTGAGTGAGTTTTAATTAGGCCGATTATATCCACTTCAGCGCTGCATGTACATTGGCGACGGGGATGTTAAAATAAGCTCATCGCCACAAGAATCAGTAACAGCCATTTGTGCTTTTAATTATTCGTGAGCATTTCTTACCGCAGACAACGCGTTCGGTCTTCATTCACTTCCCCATTTTCATTGCACCGCCTTTGAAGTCCAGGCCTGAAAATACCTTATTTTGCATATTTTGTTTTCATTTGCATTTAGTATTAATCTTTTACGGCATCAGGAATCAGCACTTAATAGATTCAACTTCCCAGAAATACCAATAAATGTACTACTCATATATGGTTTCTTCTTGAACTATTTTTACATCAAACCCTCTATATATGTGAAAAGATGAATTTCTCCAAACTTATATCTTTATATCTAAAACATATTTACTGCTCATTTTTTCAGTTATACTACTCACTGGCTGTCAGCTACACCGTCAGTGTTCTGCTAGTGCATCGAGTTCAGATCCTGGAAACGCATTTTAACTGAAAACAAAAGAAAGGCCGCTGATTTCTCATTAGGTTTTGTCCTTTGCTCGTCTCTGATGTTCCTTGTAGTTCCTACCCTCGAATGACAAAAAGCCAACGCCTGGGCAAAACTGCCTCGGATTTGCGTTTGAAATTCAAAAGGCGACTGCAGAGAACAGGCAATCAGGAACAATGGAGCCTCTGAAGAACAGGCCCGATGCTTTCAACTTCTACAGCGAGGATCACTTCTCCTTCACTTTCATGTCTCCGAGGGGGTCATACTATCAGCGTCTTTTGGGAAATAGGAACTTAAAGACCGCTAGGGACAGCGAGGACGAGTGAGCGATAGTGAGACGGAGAGAGCACTCATTTTTGTTTAGCTGAAGGAGGAAAGAGGGGGAGGAGAAATAAATAAATAAATAAGAACACTTTGATATTGTCCTCAGCTCTTTCATGCCGTGGTCCTGACATTTTGTTGCGGCGTTTCGAAAAAGATTAGTTAACTCTGTGGCGTTACTGTGCCCCTCTCTGTATGTGATTGACTGTTCTGACAGATGACTCTTTTGGTAGTTATTAAATAAGTGGTCTCCATGTTTTGATGGGGAAAACCACTATTGGAGAAATATGGTGTCCTGCACAGTTGTGTGCATTTGCCTCTGGTTGGACTTTCCTGAGGTGGAAGATCCAGGTTCAGAATGTTGAATTCCTCCCAGGATTCTGCAGTCACTTCCTGGATCTGCTAATCAGTGCCATTCTTTAGGCTGGAGATCAGAACTAATCAGTGAAATGTGATAAGATCATGGGCGCCGGAAGAGTGCTGTCTGACCTGTGCTCTTTACACCTCAGGTGTCATGATATTCGTACAAAATGGCTTCTTTCCTTTTTGACCTGTAGAGGAGCTTGTGGCTTAGTTTTATTTGTTTAACACTTTATATTAATCTTTATTTAAAGAGTACTTTTCAAAAATTCACATCCAGTGCTTCACAAGGCAGCAGGACAAAACAGATTCAAGCGTCCAGTAGCAGGTAAAACAGTAAAAACGCATTAAAAAAAGCCAACTTAAAAACGACATAAAAACTGTGTAAAACAGTTCAAATGTCGATACTTTCTACAGAAAACAGTCTCAAAAAAGGAAAGATGCTTTCCAGAGTAGCAGTGCCTAGAGTTTAACCGTGAAAAATGGAGGCCAAACACTAGGCCGGAGCTCTGAAAGAGTGAGTGTTATCTGATTTCTGGCCCGTAGTTTTGCCTCTCGCTGTTGACCGAGGCTGGGAGATTCACACATGCTGTGTCCCATTTATTTGTCTGGACTCACAATTAACTTCGAGCAGGTGACTCAATATCGCCGAAATTAGTCTGAGAATGCCCGGCGCCATGCCACGCACTGAGTCAAGCGATTCATCAAAATGGCAGAACTCATAATTTTGCCCGGGGCATGAGTGGGCTCAGTTAGTTTGTGTAAAGAGGTTTTGCTCTCCGTAAGATCTGCTGTTCGTGCTCCCTAATTTCTCGAATTCCCCATGGCGATCCTCGCTATGGCGGAGGATAAACTGGCTGTCGCTGACTGATCTTTCTGAAAATAACTTTTCTTTCTCATTCAAACTGACAACACAGTAATCTATGTAAGGAAGAATCAGCATTGAGTACCAATGAGGAGTTTACTGTGTCTTAAATCACTGTGTTGAGTTACACCAAAGCAGCTCCATGTGCATAAAACCGAAAGCTGACGCTGTGTTTAGTGTGACCAACCAAACCCTTTCTACAGATTTACTCTTTCCCATGGGATCAAGCAGAGGGTACAGATGACCAGAGTTGGACGGAAGAAATGAGAAATTATGGACGACAACCCTTTACAGCTGTAGTGATGCACATCATTTGTCAAAGTCATTGTTATTAAATGCAGTCATGCTTGTTGCATATTGAACGAAACGACCGCAAATTTTTAAAATCTCCCTGAAACTTTCCCTTGACCCGTGTGACATGCTCTAACAAGTATTTGAAAAATGGAGGGAAAGGAAAAAGGGCCTCATTTTTAAGAGAATTCAGATGCACCCTGTCTTCCTGCTGAGAGCGACGAACCGACCCTTTTTCTGGATTCCCCATTTCACTCATGCTGAAACACTGGTGGAAGGCCAAGCACCAGCTCTGTGCTCAGTTTGGCCAAATAAACGCTTTCCCTGGGTTGAATGTTTGAGTGCTTGTCGCCAGTGAGCTTTTTGAAGACTACCAACATTGTACATTGCCATGTACAAAACCTGACCCTGAGAGCCTTTGAAAATGGCTCGGGACAGATGAAGACATAGCTATTTGATCTTTAAAAAACATCTAACATATCCTTTGTAAATAATGTGTCCCTGTGGGCGTAACTTGCAGGATTTTCCAGTACCTAAAGCACCTCACTGACACTGTTCGTCTAAATCACATTTGTTCTCTCAGGCGCTCAAAACCGATGTCGGCTTATGAGTGGCGGAGCTTTGAAATGCCTTCACTTGGGTCCCCTGGCAGGTACGACTTCTCCTGCGTTCATTCGCCTGTGGGTACAGGCAGTCACCAGGATGCGTTTGTGAAGGTTAAGCATCTTCTAACACCAACTCTAAACATGATCTGAGTCACACAATGCTGAGTACATTTCACAGCAGATTACTGTTTAATTATTTATTTTCAGTTATGTTAAAAACTTTGTAAATTTTTATTTATTTTTTTTTTTTACTTACAATTTTGTAGATATTGGCTGAAACAAAGCACGGATGTTGTTGATAGAGGCTGTAAACGCGCAGTGAAAATTTAAAGCTCCTTGTGTCCTCTGCGTTGTTAGCAAACATTATACAGTGTTGTGATTCTGATGATGACCGAATACAGCTTATTTTCCAGTCATGGCTATGGCCTGTATGGCTAACGGCAAGCGCAGTCATGCTAGTGCTAGTGTTTCTGAAATTATACACCTGTTCATATTATCATGAGAAATTCATTTCAGTCGTAAATACATATGTGAGTTGTTTCTTGTACCAAAATCTTTGACTTGTAACCGCTCATCCTTTGGACCAAAATATTTCTCAGTTTCTTGAGCATACAAAGAGCTTTTAGAAATGGCGAGACATTGGATACAAATGCTTCATTTGAGCACAGCGCATGTGAACTGTGTTTCCATATCAAATAAAATAAATGAATAGCTTATATTACCCAGTGACGTGTTATTTCTGTGCCACTCCAGAGTCTGAAGTGAAAACTCGGCTGTATTATAACAGGAATTTTGACCAACACCTGTGCAGTTTTGCACAGGCATAGACCCATATAGTCGTTGGCTCTGCTAGGGTTACAGCAGACTCGGCAATTTGTGCTCGGCAGCATTTTTCATGAAAGTAGTGTGAATAGTGAGAATGTTGGTTTTTTACCGTGTTGTGACGATTAGTAAGAAAGGTAAAGAAGGAAAACAAACTGGCAAAGTGTCAAGAGAAAAGAGCTCTGATATAACACATTATCTTCAACTGAAACAATGTTTGCAGAGTGAATGTGTTAAGATTAATTGCACTGTTTTCAGATCTTGTTTGGTTTTATCTTTTATTTTAATATTGTTTCAAGATAAAAAAAAAATAAACAGTTCACTGTTGTACCTCGGGAAATACAGTATCTCAATATGATTTATGGTTAATCAAACGTAATATCCTGGTGACGCACGTTGTTCATTCAGATAAGTTTCTTTCAAAAATATTTCCTCGTAATTGATGGATATTTTTTTCTGGTAAGCCAAAGCACCAGTCCCATATACTATTGTTGCGCTTGGTCGTATGAAAAAAAAACATGTAAATCTGCTTTTACAATATGGAGAGATGTTGCATTATTTTACTTTAAATGTCCCCCATGGCTAACACCCTTAGCTACGGCAGTGGCGTCGCTGACTGGGTGCTGCTAAAAACCTCAGAGGCTAACTGCAGGTTCTGCCACTTCTGTCTGCTTTATGTGAGAGCAGAAAGGAGATATCCTGCTGCACTGTAATGTAATATCATAATGCTGCAGGCTGACTTTTAAGGCATGAAATCTACACTAGAATTAGGGAGCACAAAGTAAAGTGATCAATGTGGTGAAACGCTATCAGACTGAAGGCAATTCAAATTCCAGGGCTTTTTGTTCCGTCTGTAATCTCTCTCTCTCTCTCTTTCTCTCTCTCTGTTTTTTCCTAACTTCTGACACAATGGAACTAAAGAGCTCTTTGGAAACAATCTCGCTTGTAGACAATAGACACTGTTGTCAGGTTGAGATTTCGCGTATTTTATTTTGTTGGAAAGGTCCATTTAAACTTGGCGTCTAGAAGTCACATTAAATCTTTCTTTCCTATTATTGTGGACATCGCTCTTACTTTAAAAGTTTTCCTGCCGCTGAAAGCCGACCAGGAGAAGAGCGAACGTGACTGTGCAGAATAAGAGCGGCTTGACCGCTGGAAATGCGCTGCGTTTCACTCTTAACAGCCTCTAAAGGGTTGTCACTGTGATTGGCAGAGGTGGACTGCAGCTGTTCGTACTGTTTAAATATAAATTCTGTTCTTTACTTTGAATTTTAAATTACACGAAGCTGCACGTGTCACAACCAGCTCTTTTCATGACCGTCTGGTGGTAAGCAAGTATGTTGTATAAGGGTGAAAAAAGTTAGAATATCTAATGGTTAAACGACACCAGTAACAGGAATCACAGATCTCTAAGAGGCCAATTGTTTCTTGTCGCATATTTGCATTCTGTGGAAGGAAAAAAGTAACCTTGCTGTAATTAATGTGTAAAATAAGTAGTGCCTGTGATGATTATTGTGTTCAGTTTTAAGGATAAGTCAACAGTAAATATATTTTGATGCAAATATCACAGCACTGGGACTAAAATGTTGCTGTCAGCTCACCAGATTGTGTTCTGTCAGCGCTGTCAGTGTTTGCATATAATTAAGCGCCTCCGCTGATTGGAATGTGCTCGCAATCTTTCCTGTTTTCATGTTTGTTAAATAAAGCAAAAATTCTGGCGCAGTCCTGTAATTCAACAAACAAACACACACACACACAAAGGCAACACTGCCGATAAGGACGCGCAGTTCTTTTATCATTGTAAAGTCAGCCTGTATGTTCCGATGTGTCGTTAATCTGATTTTAATTTAATTACCGCGTTTAGTGGGAGAGGGCTCGTACATTGCGTTATGCTTATAAGACTGTTCTGGCATTGGTCAGGTAAGGGACAGCGAACATGTTAATTAATAATGAGCAATCTGACAATATGCCCAGGCATGACAGAATTAAGGCAGTCTGCCGCTGGTTCTTTTGCATATTAATAGATCCTTCATTATTATTTGATATGACAGCTGCTCGAAGGGCTACTATCAGACTTCATCGCCGTTATTTGCTATTTTATGCTCGGTGTGACAGTGCTGTGCATTTCTTTATTTGTGCGAAAGGCCTCTTTTTCATACAAAAGGAAGTTTGGTGACCTTTCCTCGCACACCGTTGCACCATTGTGCTCAAGACGTAAATTAACAATGAGTTGGCGATTGTCCAAGACTATTAGCCCCCCCGCTGTTCCCTGTGTGTGAAATGTACTTTGTTTTCATCTATTTATTTGCCTCTATTTATACAGGGTTAGCCTGCCTGCATTCTTTTTCACTGTCACCTTGTTTATGCTTTTGTATCTTAACCTCCTTGTCTTTGGACTGGATGTCTTATTCATTAACACTGCAGACATGAAATGTATTTTCTCAGTAACAATACTATATAATTCACCATGCTGCATTGCATAGCCAAAGGCAGCTTTTGTGCAGAGGATAATGTCTCTCAATAAGACGGCCTCCTGTTTACTTGTAACTGCGAGATCTTTAATACTCTATCGAGAGTGGAAAATTTGCGCTTGCGCTTTGGTTTCTATGCATAGCATCATTTGTCACTCACAGAAAAGCAGAATCAGAGTTTTAAAAATGCAATGGTTGCTTACATTTATAATATGCTGGTTAGGCTAAAACACCGGTTCCTCAGCCACTGAAAACAACAGTGGGCACAGAAGCTCATCTCTTTACAAATGTCAGCCGTCAGTCATGACTGCTGAAATGTGACATTTGTTTATGGAATATTTCAGACCACAGTTTACTGCATTAGGAGCTAAATTGGGTAAATTGCAGTACACAGCAGACTCAAACTTGAGGCTAAATCACGAAGGTGACATTGAGAGAGGGAGGTTGTGAGTTCTCGTACTGAGTGCTTGTGTTTTAGTGGTGCCGCCGCATCAAACTGTGTAACGCAGCATTTGAACACAGCCCGGCCTTCTCACCGAACAAAGAAAAAAACACAGTGTCACAAACAGCAAGACACAGGAAGCTAAAGAAGTGAGTCATTTTACAACTGCACAGCAAAGAGGCTTTTTCCCTATCCTCTCTCTGTGTAAGGGAGCTTGTCAATATTCTGTACAGTGAACGCATTCATTTTTGAACGTACGCCTGTTTTTTGAATGCCTGTTCAAATTTGAATGTGTTCAGAATATTGACAAGCTCCCTAAGAGTAATTCAGACTTCTTTTACAGTTTTCAATATTCACACTTCAGATCAAGATGTTTTTCATTTCTAACATCTCTCTTGGTGTTGAAAAAGGAAAACAATCTTCCAAAAATTTTAAACAACAACAACAGAAAAAGAAATTCATAGAAATGACTGGGATGCTTTCATTCAGGTTATTTTTTTGTTTGTTCATTTTTGTTTCTTGTCATGTGAATGTGCCTGTTCTGTGCAAGATCATGGCCCATCAGCTTTCCAGGTTTGTGAAACATTGTACCTTTGTGATGTGATTTTCAAAGGTCTGCAATTTATGTTCTGCTCATCCGAAAGTCTCTATCTTTTGGTTTTGCACCGTTTTGTGTGTAAGTATATCGCCTGAAGTTCACTCAATGGATTCTGGATAGGTTCCTACAAATGGCAATATGGACTGAAAATGTTTTCATTTGTCTGTTTGCTTGTGTATGTGTGTGTGTGTGTGAGTGTGTGTGTGTGTGTGTGTGTGTGTCTCTGTGTGTGAATGTGAGTGCAGCTATGCTTGTGTTTCTTGTTTTCTTAAGAAACACGTCAGGCATGATTTGCTCTGATGACAGTGTATACGTTTGTGCTGTAGACAGAATCAGCATTTATTAGACTTCAGATCTGTGCTTGTTTTGGGACTTGCTCTTTGATAAGAGTCTTGTTTACTGACTTTTAAATCAAAGCTTTCTGTTGGTCTGTGACTGAGGCACAGCCACGGAGAACATCAGTTATTTCACAATTCTCCTTTCCTTTCGAAACAATTGAAGGAAAGCCGCCACAGCAGAATTATAAACTCAGCTGTCAGACTTCGTAAGAGGCCCTTTATTGTGGAAGGGAAATATTTTCCTTTATTTTGAGAATTGGCCCATAATGTTGGTTGGTTTTGCTGAGAGATTCTGTTCCAATTGGACTTTGGTCACCCTGGCCCGGTCAAACTTTTCCAATAGAAGAAACAATCACAAATCATGCACTTACGGCAGCAATGATATACAATCTTGAGGGCATGGGATGTTTGACTTTTTTGCCTTGCTGTGGCCCTGTGTTTACAATCAAATTACTGCTGCCCTCAACCCCGCACACTCATCTCTGTTTTTATATTTCAAGCCTATTTCGCATTGTATATGTTTATATCTCGGTTCAATAGCAGTTGTTCATGAGCAAAAGCAAATCCTTGATTCTTCGAAGTTTCGCCTCTGTGTTTACAGTCACCCTACTCAGTGTCGTTTTTTACTTTGCTATAGCCGACTTTCACCCCTTGGCCTCTGCCGATTCATGCCCTGAAATACATTTTAGCATTTTAGAATGCTGACTGAGGAGCTGGAATTTGACAAAGTTTCACAAAAACAGTTTGTCAGTGCCTTGTAGTCATACCCTTGCAAAGTTATGTTCAGATATGTTCAAGGGGAAAATGATGCGTAGCTCGACTTCACAATGACTCGTGTTTACTGCTGTGATGACATTTTGCGTCTGGAGTCATCCACCACCTTCTCCTCTTCCTGGAGATGCAGGTCTTCACCGCAGTTTTTTTCCATGACCATTTCTGATCCACGAACAGCCTTTTAAGCTTGTGTGTCTTAAGTCTTTACATGTTAACTGATCGCCTGTGGGTCACTGGAATGTGGGATGGTAGGATAATGTGTAATACCGTGGCTGCTGGGCCTGTCCTGGGGCTGAGAGCACTTCCTGTGTGTCAGGGAAATGATAATGATGATGCCTTTATTTCTTTCAAAAGAGCAGTATGTGTGACTCTCCTCAGTCTGTAATGCTCCAGGCTAACACCTGCTGCACAGTAACTGTTATCTCATGTGCAGAGCACGGACATCGATGCATTCAGTGACGTCTGTAAAACTGGTGATGTTCAAATAGAAAGTTGCAATACATGGTTCACGCTTCGTGGATATGAAGCTGACAGTCTTTATGATAACCTTGTGCTCATGCTAATGAAATCCATTATTCTGAGTCATTAATAGATCAAAAAAATAAAATGCGTTGCTAAATACAAATAGACTGCACTTTGTGTGCCGCGATGAGGTATCTATGCAGCGGCTATTTCCACAAGCTCGACTCAACAAGCTACAAGTCAGTTTCTTGTCAGCGAATCAGTTAGTCTGAGATTGTTTTCCAGACATGGCTGTGGACACGGGTTTGGATTGCTGGCTACATAACCGCTATCTCAGGTGCTGCGTACTCAAGCAGAAATATAATGATATGCAGGTCAATTAGGCCTGGTTTGCATGTCTCTGTTTTTTAAAAAAATTCTAAAGCTGTTTGAATACTCCTGATTCCATTGGGTTTAAGGACCCAGACTCTTATGTGATTAACCATCATTTGAAGTGGGACAGTGGGTTACAATTTACGAGACCTGTGGTTCCCAAACTCAATCCTGAGGACCAACTGTATCTGCTTGTCTTTGTTCTAACCACAACTGCAATCCCCGAATTAACAAGCTGTTACTTTCTCTCCTTATTGAGTTTCTGGCTTGAGAGATGTTTTGCTCCATTCAATCAAACTGACAGAATAGCTATGCATCCATGAAGTTAAAATGCCCAACACTTGTATTTCTTCAGTCAAATGGGTAGGATGGTCACCACACAGCAAGAGGGTTGTGGGTTCGAATCCGGCCTGGGGCCTTTGATTGTGGCGTTTGCATGTTCTCCCTGTGTTTGTGTGGGTTTCCTTCGCAGTCCAACGGCATGTATGGCAGGCCAATTGGCGACTCTAAGTTGCTCATGGGTTTGAGTGTGTGAGTGAGCAGTTTGTGATTAGAGTGAGGACCCTGTGATGGATTGGTGAGCTGTCCAGGGTGTGTCTCTGCCTTTCGCCCATAGTCAGCTGGGATAGACTCCGCCCCCCCCCCCCCCCGTGACTCTAGTAAGGAAGAGGTAGTATAGATCATTGATGGATTGATATGATGTTGAGATATGACTTTGAATAAGTTCTACAAATACATTTTTGAATGCATGGAGTTAAATATGAATAAGAATCATATTGAATTTGCGGAATTATTTGTGCATCATACTTGATGCGATTTCTGCCTTTCCTTGAAGTTGGTGTATTTTTAGAGTGACAGTACTGTAAATATTGTAGGTGGTTGGAACTGAGGCTAAAAATAGTTTGAAGAAATATGATTAATGTCATTCCAGAATTGTCAGAATGGCATGCGCCCAGGTTTACATTTTTGGAACTCATTTTTGAAATGGAATCAAAGTAGCTGTCTGTACACTGTTTACGGAAGCACTAAGGTCTGATTCAGTGCAGTGCCTGTGAGACAAACGCTGTTATGGCTCGCCAGATTTTAAAGGCAAACAATGGAAATACATTTATGAACACTTTCGCATCAGCTTAAAATATAAGCCGCCTCGTGCAATATTGCTGCTTACAAAACATCACACCATTGTTTTTACTTGTCGTCGTAATTGGTTTGGGATATTTAATAATGGAAACAATAAACATAATATGAAGAGTTTTCAATATTTTAAAGAGTAAACCCATAGTTGCAGTTTAATCCTACTGGATTTTTGCTGCTATTTTTGGATTTTTTATTCATGAATAAAATCGCATAGGCCGACATGAGAAATATCATGTTGGCAACAAAATCAAGAAAGTGCATTAAAATCAGGCCTTTTCAAGTGTCCCAAGTAAATAAGTTCATCGTCTCTTCATAAGGATATTTATATGCCTGATAGTGATGCCATTTGACTCGGTTTGTCTTCTCTTATGTGTGCATTTCATTTAGGAAACAGTTGACTCCCTCTCGTTGTACGTAAGTGAGTGTGACCTTCGGCGAGAGTTGAGGCTGTGCTCATTACGCTGGGCAGTATTACCCTCTTTAAGCTTGACGCATTGTTTCCTGCATGCAGAGGGAACAGGAGCCCGTCTGACGGCAAACGAGCCATCGGCCGCTCGGCCAGGAAGCGCACTGTATATCAATATGGACCCGGTGCGTTTTTAAAATGCAAACAAGGGTTGAAATTATACTCACCTTCATTTCAGTTGCGGAATGTTCTGTGTACCATCTGCTCCTCAGATGGTTAAGAACCGGGGTTGTGTGCTAACGCCACATGTTAAAACCCCCCCCACCCCTCCCCTGACAAACAGCCTGATGCACTACATGAAGCTAATGGCCACATTCTCCTCGAGTCGCAGGAATGTATGTGACAGCTACATTCATGAGGTATTTATTAATTCTCTTTTCTTCCGCGACAAACGGCAACGGAAGGTAAGATATAAAGAGATTTGCAGGAGGGTACAAATTTTTTTTATCCCTGTTGGTTATTCCTTCTCTGAATGCTCCTTCAACCCCGTGGCAGCATTTCTTGGTGAAAATATTTGGAGTGTCCAGAGAAATTGGATATTGATGTCAGGGGGGGTTCATCGCCAATTGTGATCCAAAAAAATTCCAGTTGTCAGCTCCACTGTATGATGATCTCCTGGGGATGACTTCATATTAAATATGCCCCACACGTGTTTTAAGGTAGAGGATTAAGACAGATTTTAAGATCTGTCTTTAAGATTAAAAGCGTGTCGTAGGGGCATACTACATTTTTTGTATACTTTGGACATGAGGTATGGTAGCGTAGGTGCAGAACATTTCTGTGTTGTTTGTGTTTAGAGGACTTGAAAATGCTTTTGTTTAAGCTCAATGCTTTTGTTTTTGTCTCTGACAACATTCCACACAAGAAGGAGCTGAGCTCACGTCTGAATATTCCTGGTTTGGAATGTAAAAAGTGTAGGAAGTGCTGTGATGTAGAAGGTCCGAACATCATCGCTGCTCCAGCTCTTTGGGGACTCCGTTCTGCCAAGTGCATCAATCCTGGCATCAGAGATGTAGCCCCGCCCCTTCCCGCGGCACTGCCGTGACATCAGTGGCAGAGCTGCTTTAGTCCTCTGTGAGCGCGCTCTGTGTGATCAGGATGTGAGGAGCAGTTTCACTGATAAAGGCTTTATGCCTGTGTGACATTGCACGAGCTGAAGAGCACAGTAATGCCATGCAACATAGGCTTGGTCCCATAATTTCTGTAATACTTACATACACAAAAAGAAACATAAGCACAGGCATTTTACAGTTTATAAAGAAAAAGTACATACTGTATGTGTGTGCAGTCACACACTTGCACGTAGACGAACGCCACTCTCATATGCATCATTTCCACGCATATGTGCATGCATGCACATATAAACACTTGCATGCACATAACCTGCCACTCATGTAACTCTCATTTGCAAACACAACCAAGCATACAGACACTTGCATGCGCACACTTGAAAATGCACACGTCACTCGCTTATGCGTCAGATGCATGCCCACAAGCATTCAAGCACATATATAGACACTTGCATGCATGAATATGTTCAAAAAGAAACTCACATGGACTCACTACCCCCCACTCAGACAGACACACACAGCTTATATGCACACTTACATGCATTTACGTACACACACACTTGCATGCACGCATGCAGTTGCAACTCACATGCAGAAACTAACAAAATGGTGACGCTTGCAGGGCTCTCAAGTCTCACGCATTGAGCGTGACACTCACGTATTTCAATAAGTTCACACGCTCTCACGCCACACATGACATTTCTCACGCTGAGAAGTTATAAAACCCGCCGCACATTAGTAACATAAACTGTTAAAGAGATTAGTAATCTATGAATGAATGAGGTGAAGGCAGACGGCTCTGCTTGAATCAGCAACCTATCAGCCAATCAGAAAATAGTATTTCTTGTTGCTAGGTGAAATAGCAGCGCCATAATCACGTCCTCCTCACGCCCGCGAATTCTATTGTGTGCACACTACACACGTCAAAGAAGAGCTGGAAGTGGAAGCCCGAAATCAAGTAATCGCTTCATCACTTTTTTTTCAGTAACTGCTTATTAAAGTCGAGGAACTATGTAGGATATTTGCTTTACGGATCTTTTTTTTTTTTTTTTTTTACCTCAATTTAACAGCTTTGGGCGGTTATGGTTAGACGAATTGTCTTCTAACTTGTTACGGGGAGAGTGGGGGCTCACTGCCCTCCATGTTGTGTATTTTGGCTGAAAACAAACCCTGCTCCCATCCGGTGTCAGAGGTGGTACCGCAACATCTCTTGTTTGTGACTGACAAAACGATACAGATACACAAAAGAATGACTTAATCTCGCCTTTATTATACTGGGGAGTCCCAATGAAATTAAAAAAGCACAGATATTGGGGGGAATGAAGAGTCACTTCTTATTTCAGTTTACTGGCATTTGTGAATATTCAACAACTGATCCTGGTGTGACATCTAGTGAAAGAATTTTGTAACTGCGTGCATAAATTTGCAGCTCCATGTCCACTGGCGGATACATCTGCACAAAGATACATCGTTGTTCTCGAACATGCCAAATCCAGACAATCCATAAATGATTAATTAAATTGATATTTTAATTTGAAACGAGTAACTAAGTTGCCAGTGTCAAAGTAACGAAGTGAAACTAAACTACTTAAATACTGTAACGAAGTACATGTACATGGATACTATACACCTTTGGAAATGGGAATATCATGCACCACCCCCCCAAAGAAAATCTCCCTGTAGCCTGCATTCAAAACTTGAGAGGCCTGCGCATGCATGCACACCTGTCCCCGCCCAAACTGCGCAGACATACACTCATACACGCAGAATCAGTGAAAATGATTAAAAAGGTTTTCCAGCAGAAGCTATAGCAATGGCGTCTTTTCTGCTTTTCTCTGTGATGTTGTTTTCACAACCTAACCCCAAAGCTAGCCTTTTAACTCAATCAATTACAAAAGAGCCATGTTATTATAACCATGAAAAGCTGCTGAGATGCGTGGTAACTATGCTCTTTTATTATACAGTTATGTTTACACAGAGTGTGGGCTTTCATATGCGCTGTAACAATGTACATTTATTACGCAGTAGTGTTTGCACTTACAGCATGGGTTTTCAGATGTGTGGTAACTATGCTCTTTTATTACGCAGGTATGTTTGCGCTTACAGCGTGGGGTTTGAGATGTGCGGTACTACGCTCTTTTATTATACGCTCTTTTATTACGCAGTTGTGTTTGCTTTGAGAGTTTGGGGTTTGAGATGTGCGGTAACTATGCTCCTTCATTACGCAGTTGTGTTACTTTGCACTGAGAGTGTGGGGTTTGAGATATGCGGTAACTATGCTCTTTTATTACGCAGTTGTGTTTGCTCAGAGTGTGGGGTTTCAGATGTGCCGTAACTGCTATTTTATCACGCAGTTGTTTGCTCTGAGAGTGTGGGGTTTCAGATGTCCAGTAACTATGCTCTTTTATTATGCAGTTGTGTTTGCTTTGAGAGTGTGGGGTTTGAGATGTGCGGTAACTATGCTGTTTTATTATGCAGTTGTGTTTGCTCTGACAGTGTGGGGTTTCAGATGTACGGTAACTACACTCTTTTATTACACACTTGTGTTTGCCCTGAGAGTGTGGGGTTTCAGATGTGCAGTAACTATGCTCTATTATTATGCAGTTGTGTTTGCTCTGACAGCGTGGGGTTTCAGATGTGCGGTAACTACACTCTTTGATTACACACTTGTGTTTGCTCTGAGAGTGAGGGGTTTCAGATGTGCAGTAACTATGCTCTATTATTATGCAGTTGTGTTTGCTCTGACAGCGTGGGATTTCAAATGTGCGGTAACTACACTCTTTTATTGCACACTTGTGTTTGCTCCGAGAGCGTGGGGT
This sequence comes from Gymnothorax reevesii, assembly GCA_029721435.1. Classification (NCBI taxonomy): domain Eukaryota; kingdom Metazoa; phylum Chordata; class Actinopteri; order Anguilliformes; family Muraenidae; genus Gymnothorax; species Gymnothorax reevesii. Next base: position 34,594,010 of record CM056587.1, read on the forward strand.
TTCAGATGTGCGGTAACTATGCTCTTTTATAACGCAGTTGTGTTTGCTCTGAGAGCATGGGGTTTCAGATGTGCGGTAACTATGGTCTTGTGTTATGCATTGGTGTTTGCCATGAGAGCGTGGTGTTTCACATGAGGGGTAACTACTCTTTTTTTATAACGCAGTTGTGCTAGCACTTACAGCGTGGGGTTTGAGATGTGTAGTTACTATGCTCTTTTATTACTCAGTTGTTTTTGCGCTTAGAGCATGGGGTTTGATCACAAAGAGCAGACACAGTGTGTGTACGATTAAAATGGACACAGAGGGTATGTGGTCTTTAGAAATGTTGTTTGATTTCTTTTCTCTTTCTGGTCTCTTGCTGTGATGGTGTGTGTGTTCTCACTCTGGGATGCCCACCACAGTCTATTTACAAACAGAAATGATGACAGCGTGTCAATTGAGACGCGTTGGTGTGACTCTACCTGTCTCCATCAAAGCGTGGCGGCGTGTACTGGATGTTGTGTTGGGAATAACTCTGACAGAGACATTCTCAAGTGCTCTTGACATATTTATGTAAATATTACTATATGCTGTATATGCCCAGATATATCAGTTGGTATATCAGCAGTATTCCTCTTTTAACTTCCTGTGCAATATTATGTCTTCTCTCCCTGGGAAACACAATGCATAATGGGATAGTTGTTGTCATGCTATTGTTATTTTGCTAATTCAAAGGCCTGCTATTATTCTTGAACCTGAAGTAGTAAAAGTAATAATAATAGCGATCATCTCAAATGTTTCTAAGCATTTTTAAGTTGTTTGAAATGCACTTCTGCAGAAAGGGCTCAAATTACATGCTTTAGACTGTGGTTCCAGTTTTTGGCTTGGCCATGTCTTTTCTAAATGGTCCATAAATCTCTGCAGCATTGGAGTAAGTTTTTATCAAGTATTACTCTTTTATTTCAGATTTTAACCTGATGTAATAAGTGGGTTCGAGCAAAAGATTTTAGTCCAAAATTCCTTCATCTGGAACTGAAATTGAAGCTGTTTGGTCTCTAATGGCCTGTTATTTTAGGGTCAAGTTAGTTAGTCACTAGGCTGTGAACTTCACAACAGCTTCTGAGAATCTCTAATGGGTAAAATATATGCTCATTATAATGGTGAGGAAAAGTGGAGTGAGAGTGCATGTTTTTGTGTGTGTTTGTGTGGATTTACAGAAGCAGGAATTGATTAATGTACGTTGGATTAGCAGATGACTGAGTGAAAAAAAACGAATGAATAGATGAAAATGCGTGAACGCGTGATTCTTTAGAGAATATATGGATGTATGCATGCATGAATGAATGAATGAATGTAAGTGGATGAGTGAATAACCCTGTTTTACTCTGCCCTTTTCTCCCTGAGGTCTCACTGCTGCTGCAGCCGCGGCAGCTGCCGCCACTAACGCCGCGATCGCCGAGGCGATGAAGGTGAAGAAGATCAAGCTGGAGGTGATGAGTAGCTACCATGGTGGTGGCAACCAGCATAGCGGTGACAACGAGAACGGGGACCTGAACTCCAGCGTGGGTCAGTACTGTATTTACACGCTATTTACACTGTAGCACATCCTACGAAAACAGAGACCTGTACTCCATTGTGAGTCAGTACTGTATTTACACGGTATTTATACTGTAGCACATACAGCGAGAACAAAGACCTGAACTCCAGTGTTGGTCAGTACTGTATTTACATGCTATTTACAGTGTAGCACATACAACAAAAACGGAGATGTGTCAGTGCTGTATTTACTTGCTATTTATAGTGTAGCACATACAGCGAGAACAAAGACCTGAACTCCAGTGTGGGTCAGTACTGCATTTACACGCTATTTATACTGTGGCCTATGTCACAAAAACGGAGACCTCTAGCGTGGGTTGTACTGTATTTACACGTTACTTATACTGTGGCACATACTTGCCCTGAAAACCTTACTTCTACCACAGCTCTTTACTCATACTGCCTTACTCAGATTACAGGCCTTACTAATTCTGTAACTCTTACTCCTACCACAACCCTCACTCATACCATAACCCTTTCTCATACTGCTACCCTCACTCATTTAGTGACTTTCTCTCAAAATAAAACCCTTGCCTATTCTGTAACTCGTACTTATACTGTATACTACAGCCCTTACTCCTACTGTAACCCATTTTTTATCATGTAAACCTTACTCATATGGTTACCTTTTGTCATACTATGGCCCTTACTCATACTGTAATCCTAATTCAAGCTGCAACACCCAGTCATACTCAAACCCTTACTCATACTACAGCCCTCATTCGTATTGTAACCATTGCTCATACTACTGCACTGAGCCCCTGCTCATATGGTAACCCATACTCCTACTACAGCCGTTACTCATATTGTAAACCTTACTCATGCTGCATCCCACATTCAAGCTGCATCCTAACTCATACTGCATCCTATACTCATTTTGTAGCCCTTTCTCATGCTACAGCCCATACTCATACTTTAACCCTTGCTCATACTTCAGCCCGTACTCAACTGTAACTGTTATTCATATTACAACCTTTGTAGATACTATACATTTTACTAACACTTTTTCTCACGCTGTATCATTTACTCATATTACAGACCTTAATCATATTGCAGCCCTTACTCATACTACCACCCTTTGTTAAACATCAGCCCTTAATCATATTGTAAGCCTTACTTACCCCACAGGTCATCCTTATGTCGTAAACCTTATTCATCCTGCAGGCCATATGCGTTCTGTATCCTTTACTTATACTTCCACCTTTACTCATATTGTAACCCGTACTCATACTTTAGACCTTACTTTACACATGCTGCAACATCTGTACTTACAGCTCAGCCTCTCTCATTCTGTGAATCTTATTCAAACTTCACCCAAACCACTATCCTCAATTTTAACTAATAGCCTTGCAGTAACCATACCTCCTGCTGAAATTGTTGTGAACCACAATTCCTACTTCTACTGCAGCCCTTTATCAAACCAACTCTTTGGGCAAACAGCCTCTGTGTTTCATAAAGTCTGTTCTGGTCTTGACATCAAGTTCCTGAATTGAACCTATAAATCATACTATAATTTGAGGAACGTTTGTCTGTCTGTCTGTTTGTCTGTTTGTTCCCCCACTCCTCCGAGGTCCTCTGACGGATCTTCACCAAACTGGGTGGGTCTATGTAGGTTGTCCCTGGAATTGTCTTTGAGGGGTTAGTTTTTTGAAAGGTCAAGGTCACTGGGGTCAAAGGTCAATTTCTACTTTGGACACTCCACCACCCCCATGCCAGACAAAACTCCCCCTCCTCTTGGGGATAAGGGTGTGGCATAGCCCTTTACAAATGTAACTGCTGTATTTCCATCTCGATGCTCGCACAGTCGAAATTATTCTCGCCACGGGTAATTCACTAGTATATGTTAATGACACTACTGCCCCAGTGCACATCACAGAGTCGCCAGCAAATCCTCAAAGCACTGTTGGTTTGTATATCACTGTTGGTGATATAGAAACGTAGATTAGAATTCCCGGTACAGTAGTGAGGTCTAAATGCGCTGGTATTTTTTTATGATGATATAATAAGACAGAATGAATTGCAGATGCACATGATTCAGGACTGCACAAACTCAATAGTGCTTTAGGCGGGAAGATGGTGTACAGCTGTAATTAAATGTGTAAAGTATCCTGTGTTTAGTTTCTGTATTCTTTGTGAGCTGTTATAGTCTGTGCACCTGTCATCTGTTTTGATTTTTGTGCCCGTAATTTCTGTATTTCCAACCAACCTTGCAGGATTATGTATCGCTCATACATACTCACCTTACCACCTTACGTCAAATGTTTTGAGTACACTTCGTTGATATTGTTGTTCATGTTTCTGGCTAATACAGTTCATATATATTTGTACAAAGAGATTATTTTCATTGTTTTAGTTTTGTACGCCACCATAGTGGATTTGAAAAGAAATAATCAAGACCTGCTTGAATTGCAGACTATAAGCTTCATTTTCAGGTTGGACCAGAAATATTGTCTGAACCATGTATGATTGACAGTCCCCTCTGTTCTGGGGGCTCAAAAGTAATTGGACCAACTGATATTATCAGTAATTAATTTGTCGTGGTTAATACTTGTTGCCGAACCCTCTGCAGTCAATGACTTTCTGAGGTCTGGAACCCACAGACATCACCAGACATTGGGTTTCTTCCCTGGTAATGTACTGTCCAGCCAGTACTGCAGCTGTCGTGAGTTACTGCCTTGTTGTTGGGGTGATTTGCTTTCAGCAGGTGAAATGCTCACTCAGTTGCATTAAGTCATGTGATTGACTTTTCTATGGTAGAAGATTCCACTTTGCCTTAAAAGATCTTGGGTTGTTTTTGCAGTACGCAACAAAGTTATTGTCCACCTGCGCTGTAAAGCACTTTCAAATTAGTTGTGATGCATTTAGCTGAATCTAAGCATGTATTATAGCTCCATACAATTCAAAATTCGTCATCCAGCTTTTATCAACAGTCCCATCACCAGTAGATACAAGGGAACATGCCCAATCAGCAGGCTTACAGGCCTACTCTTCACAAATGACATGTTATACCTCTGATTGTGAGCAGTTCCTTTTCTTCTCCATATCCTTTTTTCCTAGTCTTTCTGGTATAGATTGATCTTTGTCTCATTCGTCCGTAGGATGTTGTTCCAGACCTATACTGGCATTTTTAGATCTTTTTTTGGCAAGTTACCCATTTTTAAGCCTTACCAGTAGTTAAAATAATGTTTAAACAATACCTCTGTATTTACTCTGGTGAAGTGATCATTTTGATTGCTGTTTTTGGCACTGATACATCTACCGTCTATAGAATGTTCTTGATCTGGCCAACTGTTGTGAAAGGATTTTTCTGAATCAGGAGAAGAATTCTTCTGTCATCTGCCACAGTTATTTGTGGTCATCCTGGCCTTTTTTTACTCCTGAGGTCACCAGTGCTTTCTTACTTTTTAAGACTACACCAAAAATTTCAGTCCACTGCAGCAAATGGTTTCTCCAAATTTTTCTCTGGTGGGTTTGTTTTAGTTTTTCAGCTTCACTCGCGCTGACAGTTCTTTGGATTTCACATTGAGAGTGACTGTAAGGGCTACAGATTTCAAATGAAAATGTAACTTTTGAAATCAACTGTGGACCTTTCAAGTGTCCACTTTTAAATTCAATGATTTGGGAATAAAACGCTCCTCATCAGGGAACAACTGTGCATCTAATCCTCTATTATACTTTTGGTCTCTAAAAAATGCTGTCATTCCTTCACTGTACACCCAGTTTCTAATGTTTCCACCCTCAAACTGAAGCAGGATGTCATCAATTTGAACTCCAGTATTTAATGGTCGACAGCTTAAGTAATAATACACTGCCCGGCCAAAAAAAAAGTCGCCGACTCAAATATGTAGTTGGAACCCCTGTAGCTTTGATTACAGTGCATATTCGTCTTGCCATTGTTTTGACAGCTATATGCAATGCCAGAACATTTATTTTCGATCAGAAATGGCATAATTTTTGGCTGAGACCTTGTCTTCTCGACATAGTGGTTGAACCACTCGGTGGTCTTTCTTGAGCACATCCCAGTAACTTTTAATGCGTTTAAGGTCAGGAATTTGTGGTGGCAAATTTGTTTGTGAAAATGATTCCTCATACTTACTTTTGTCTTTCATGGATTTCTTTACTAAATACAGGCCAATAACTTGCCCGTTCTGAAATTATGTAACATCTTTTCTACCATCAAAGGATGTGTCTTTCGACATGATTTTTTAAGAAATAACTAGCGACGTGCTTCATCATTCAGGGTTAAAATGATTATTGCCAGCTGAAACATATTAATAACCGCAATAATTATCCAATTATAGAATTTTTTCAGTAATTTCCAAACGGTGACTTTTTTTTTTGGCCGGGCAGTGTAACATTGTAAATGTCCAAATGTAAGCTGTGTTAACTGTTAATAACCTTAACTGCTGTGAGGTGAGATGGGAGTTTTGAGAAGTTGAAAAGAGCCTGCTGCTTCACAAAAAAAGCAGAGGTTTTCTCCACGCTCTGAAATTTAGATGATTTATCTTCAAAAACTTGTTTCTGAATATAGTAGCTATTACTCTATTTGGCTAAATAAATTGGTGAACTATTTTGAAACAGGGGAAGTAATAAGGGAAAGTTTTTTTCGGACAAATTGGTGAGAGAAACCAAGAAGGAGGAAGCCCACTCATGGGAACTTACACAGTGGCGTTTGGTGTGAATTTTTGTAACCATATGACTGTCCTTGTAAAATAAGTGCCTTGAATTTGCTTAGCAGGTGGCTAATTGTGGCTACTTTGCTGAATCTAAAATTCAGATGGTTTTGTTGTAAAAACACAAAGTGTTTACCTAAAGTTGGCCCATCTCTAACTGCTTGAAAATTGTGTTGCTTTTAAAACTTTAGAGCAATCTATATGTTTGTAGACTTCGATGCCATGGGACTGTAGGTTGTACATTCCCGCACAGCATATGCTGTGCATTTGGTTTATACATATGTATTCTTACATAACCCTGACAATATTGGTCATTTGCAAGCGTTGTCTAAATTAATTTGATGTCATAAGTCAATTGTGGAATAAATGTAGTGGCTTAAACTTCTGATTAAAGTGCAGGTTGTGAAAGTAATGGAGTGACTGGAACTAATTGTATCACTTCTCATCCTGAAACAGTATGCATTTAACATAAGCAGCTCCCTCGTAATACAGTGATAGCATGTTGGCTCAAAATCGGCATTAAGTGCTCTATGAAAGCACTTGCACAGGGCTACCTTTCTCTGTCATTTATCACGGTCTCAGGGAACTATAGATATGCACCTCATATTATTTTCTTCCCCAGGCTATTTTCAAATAGGATTTAACTTTAAATCACTTGTCTGTTTCAAGCATAGGAAAATCCTCATGAGTAGAGTATTTCTTGCACTGGAAGAGCCACCTTGACTGTGTCTCTGACTCTTTCTGATATACCCTGTGCCTTTTCGGTCAGATTATAGGCATGGGTATTCCTCTGGTTTCCTGATAGACTGTGACCTGTTGTTCATTTTGTTCCGGAAAAGGTTAATTACTGTTCTTCTTCGCCGAGCTTCTACACTTCCTGCTCTGTAGCCTTTAGAATCCTGAAACCAAAATCTAAAACACTCTGACTTGACCTTCTGTTTTTTTTTTCCCCCCCTCAACTTGATTAAATAATGTATTCAATTGATTGCTTTGAATAATTGCTTAAATATTATAGTCAATGGTTTATTTATCAACCTGGATATTTATAGGCTTGGTTATTTACCTGAGTATAAATATGTGTTAATTATGCATCTGATCTGTAAAGCTAGTGCCAACTCAAACTTACTGTGTCATCGGTAGAGGACTTGAAACTTCTTTTTACTCTGCAGTTAAAAACTGAGCAAACAAACGGTGTTCAAAACCTCACTCTGCCATTAAGTGGAACTGAGGGGCTTGCAGTCACTAGCTACCGCCCGTGTGTATTGTGATCCTGTAGGACTTAAGTTTGTTGTTTGTTGAGCTTTAATTAGTTTCCAATGCTTCCGACTAGCCAAATATTTATGGTGACCTACATTTAGTATAGTAGTATTACATAACCTCAAAAAAAAAAAAATGGCCAGAAAAACTAGAAGTCTTGTGACTGTCGTGAAATAACCCAGCTAGTCTTCAGAGCTTGTCAATTACTTGAATTTAAGAATTGCTCTGTTTTTTGTATACCTTTCTAGAAGCTGTAATTTCTTTTTAAAACAAGCTGTTATTTTCTTTTGTGAAACACATCGTGCGAGTGTAATGTTAGACTGCCAGTGTGTATATATAAATCATACAGATGTATAACATGACTGCCTGTGTGCACACATAAAATATACACATGTCGTATATTTCCTATAACAGCACGCATCTCCCTATAGATGATCTTGCGCTGTATTTGCGCCATCAAATCAAACATGCAGATAAATTTTGTTTTTGTGTTAAAATGTGGTTCTCTCTCAATGTGCCTTTACCTTTCCTTTTTCACAGTAGGCTTAATGTCTTTCAACGTGCAAGATAGACATCCCTGATGGACCAAGTGAATGATTAACTTGTCAATATTAATCAGAAAGCCATGATCTGGCTGTAGTCCCTCCAAAAATAAAAACATATCAGTCAAGGTCATTGCACAGTGTAAAAGAAGGTACTACAAGCACCTCTCGACTACTTAATAAGCACTCGAGGCATATACATACAAGTTTCAATATTTACCATGTACACCTCCCTGTTTATGAGTATCTGGTTTAATGTTTATTTTGTACAATATAGGGATTGTGGTATTCTGTCCAACTGCATTATGAACATTTAAGATTCCAAAAAATTTGTATAGCAATTAAGAATTTAGCATTTTGCATCAGCAAAGTGGTGTTTGTTATTGCTTATACGGCTCTGCATTTTGTATGAAATGATCCTTAGGGACACTTTCTTATGTTAGTTCATTTTCTCCTGTTATTATCAAATTGCATTTCCATAGTGCTTTGGTATTGATTGCATTGGATTTTTTGGGTGAAGCGCCAGGATAGAATTGCATGCCTGCTAAATCTGGTCATTTAGAAGCGGTCTTTAGCAAAAATGTGATTTCATTCCATTGCCAACTTTCAGTATGGCAATGTTTTTATATTACTTCATCAGGACCGTGTAGTGGCGCAAAATCATTTGTTTTATTTTGTTTTAAAAATAACTTCTTTAATCCTCAAACTGCATTTACCGAATCCAGCCTTCTCTTCCTTCCTGTTTCCTGAGTTTGGAATGTAATTAGGATTTAGTGGGAATCTTTGACACAATGTATTTTCCAAACAGGAGGCTTCATAAGCAGATTTAAATAAGAGGAGACGTGAGGGATGGGGTCGTAACTTCTACAGAAAACGTCGGGTGGGAGGTCACGGATATGAAGATAAATGTGAATAAGGCCAGCAAGGCTGTGGCAATGAAGCTAATAAGAAACTGTTTTATCTGTTACCATTTAAATTGTAACCTTGAGCACTCGGCCTCCCTGCTGCATAATAATTCGCCTAAAGCAGCCGCTGAGAGTGCGGAAAGTGCGGCATTAGCTGGCAGGCTAAAATATATGGCGGCTGCCGCCTTTCTCCCCCGTCCGCAATCAATCGGATTCTTTTGCTTTAATATTTACTCCGGCGGACGAGATGCTCGTCTGCATGGTGATGAAGAGTCTGCCAGCGGCGTTTGAAGGTGACCTGTCACTGCATATGGACAAATCTCTCGCTCGCAGAAATGTACAAAATAAATCATTAAAGCAGGCTGCCTCTCATTCCGGGATTTAAATCACCGCAGATTTATGATTTGAATTAATGCTTCGTTTGGTCAGAGGAATGGCCGCGGAGACAAATGATGTTTGGTACTGAAGCCATCCTAATATTGATTACAGGGTGTCTGTGCAATCTCTTGTTTATATCAGGCTCTGTCCTGTCACAGGGGTGCCGGATAGGAGTCGCACCGATGACTGGAGGGGAAGGTTGCCAGGTTTGTCTTGCGCTACGGCCTGAAAGCACAACACCATAATAAGGGACACAAACGTGTTTGTCGCCTTTTTTCGGGGAAAAATATGGATGGTCTTTTTTGAATCCGATACACATGAAATCTTCAGTCATTTTGTGAAATGACAGAAGTTTAGCGCCAGCCATTTCATGAAATGACTGAAATTTTTCATCATTTTGTAAAATGACTGAAGTTTAGCCCCTGGCCATTTTATGAAATGACTGAAATTTTTTTTCATTTCATGAAATGACTGGTTTCACAATCTGACTAACATGAATAATATTTAAGCAATTTTGTTTTTAATAGAATTTGTTTTTCTTCTTAAAAATGAGTTCAAGTTATCATTGTTCTTATTAGTCACATTTTAGTATGATTTTAGATCAACTGCCCATTGTGAAAATTTGATGTTATTATTGTATGTTACTCTTGCCTGATGGGATTTTGCACTCATTCTCAGTGCCCTGTTCAGCGGCTGATATCTGATGACCAAATTTGTGTGGATCTGGTGGCCAGTGCAGTTTTGCCAGTAGAGGCCTGGGCTCTGAATCACTGGACAGATACAGGCTATGACTCCACACAGTGGGACGTGTGTTTGGCTTGGGACACAGTCTGACTGCGGTCACTGATGTTAACAATACAGCTTGCTGATTACTAGGAAATGAGTTCATGCCGCTATTTAAAACCAAATTCTTCAAGCAGCTGCTTCCAGAACAGTTAAAGAAGAGATTGATTGGCCTTTCAAAAAGGCAACTGTTTTTTATTGCACGAAACAAATATAACTGAGTGGAAATTAGATGGATGACACCATTACTACATAAGTATTCGACTGTAACCAACCATACAACATGCTTATCCCTCCAGTATGAAAATAGGGAAAAAAATGTTGTTCTTATTTTTACTTTTAGTTGTAGTTGCAGCAGAGTTACCTTGTTACAAGTATTTTTAACTCAGTATTTTTTTTTATTATTTTCTATTGGTACTCCTTTACTTGTATTATTAGAAATGATTTTTGGGGTAATTTTAGAATTTTTTTTTTTTTTTTTTTTTTTTTACAATGTAAGCGTCCCTATGTGATGTCATTGCACATTTTTGCCCTTGGTACTTTTTTTTTGAAAATTTTATTGAAAGAAATTTTCCAGTTTTACAAAAAGACAGACAACAAACACAGAAGGAACCAAGACAAGACAAAAAGAAGGGAAAATAAAACAACAAAAGACATCAGCTGCCAGTAAATTAAGAGTCTTTGGTTGCAGTTCAGTCAGTCTGTTGACATATGTCGGATGGCAAAGGGAGTACAGTCCGTACTCCAGCAATAGGATGAAGCACGCGGGGACTGAGGTCTAAACTCTTGGGGTCCAGCGGGACCAGTGGGATTGGGGCGGGGGGGTGAAGGAGCCCCAGATCTTGTGGAACTTGGGGCAGGAGTTTGAGAGGGAATCCCTAACCTCTTCCAGGTGCAGGCACGAAACCAATTCACACTGCCACTTTTTAAAGCATGGGAGAATGGCCGACTTACATTCTGCCAGTGGCCTTGGTACTTTTGAGTTAGGTTGTCTAAACATGGGAGAGCCGGCATTGAGCAAGTTCTCCTGGGCTGGGCTGAGCTGGGTTGCGTGGAAGCAGATTGGCCCGGCCGCTCAGGCACATTAAGCATGCAGCACAGTTCTCCTTTCCTGTTTGCATCAGCGTTATTAATTATAACCGAAAACAAACCGCTGCTGTCCGGCTTTGAGTCGCACTGCAAAACATCCTGACAGAGGAACACGGCGGATTGTGTCGGGGATTAAACCAATAGATTCTTCTTTAGGCACTCTTTGATTTTTTTTTTTTTTTTTTTTTTTCCTCTGAGTTTGTTTTAGAGGAGTCGGGGGGGGGGGGCGAGGGGGGGGTGGTTCTCGTAGCGAACACAGTGTATTGTTCCAAAGGCTCTCAGGAAACGCCGTAATTACAGATCAGAAACCAAGCAAAACATGTGTGACACACTGCCGTGGAGAGAAATAAACGGCAATAAAATCCCCTCCTACCGGCGTGACCCCGACCAGAACCTTCATTATCCCCAGCAAAAATATTGTCAACTGGCTCTTAACAAACACCTGCCTATTTCAAGAGCAGGAATTGCTTTTCGGGGAGAGAAGAGGGGCGTGGGAAGGGGGGGGGTGGGGGGGGGTGCAGGAGACCTTGAGTGGAGAGAGGAACGCGAGAGGAGGAGAAGAATACGTCTCTCTTTTTGGCCGTTGGGTGCCGTTTCGCAACCAATTCCTCGCCACGGCAACGCTAATGGACCTCAAATCCTCGCCGTAATTAGATGTGGGAATTGCATGTGTCATCAAGCAGATGATGCCGCCGTAATGAAACGATTGACGGGGATGAAAATAAAAGTTTTTAATGCCAAGGCTGCACCGTCGATCCGCTGCGAGTCGGTCGGTTAAAAGGACGGCGACCTCGCGGTGGCGTTCGCCACTAGAGAGCGGCGGGGACTTGGACCCGGGGCCAGTGACAGGTGGGATGAGTCGGGGAGGGACTCAAATGGACGGGGGGGGAAACGACAGGGCACCACTCGTAGAGTCGTCCCGCTAACTCCGCAGGGCCCCTCTGTGGTAGGAGGCCGAGGCCCCGGAGATGGATCTGAATTGAGACTGCAGCTGTAAGCTCGCTGGAGCTAATTGGTCCTTATCTCGCTGTCCCATTCATCTTCATTTTTTACCAATTACTGAGAATTATCTGTGTTCTCAGTTGGATATAGGACTTAATCCTTTTCGGTTAAGCTGATGGTACAGTTTGCAGATTTCAAATTTGTATGTGCGTTCCCTTGTGTGTGTGCATGTGTGTGTTTGTGTGTGTGTGTGCGCATACGTGAGTGTGTACGCGCATGTGTTGTGCGTGCCCCGTGTGATTGTGTTTGCTTGTGTGTGGGTGCGCGCCTGTGTTTTTGTATTTGTGTATTTATGTGTGTGTGAGTCTGAGTGCGTGCAAATGTTGTGCGTTAAACGTGTGTTTATCCCTTGTGTCTGTCTGTGTGTGTTTCCATGAATGTATGCATGTGATTGTGTGTTTGTGTGTGTGCGTGCGCTCGCGTGCAGGTGCATGTGTGTGTGTTTGCATGCATGTATGCATGTGTGTGCATGTGGGTGCATGCGCATGTGTTAGCATGCATGTATTTTGTGTGTGTGTACTTGTTTGCATGAGTGTATTTTTGTTTGTGTGTGTGTGAGAATGTGTGCATGTGTTGGTTGTTAAGCGTGTGCGTTTGCAAAAGTGTGTGTGTGTTCGCGCGTGCCTCTGTGTTTGCATGAATGTATTTGTGTGTGCATTTTCATGCCTGTATGTAGGTGCTTGTATGAGTGTGTGCATTTGTTGTGTGTTTCCGGACTTGTTTGCATGCATGTATTTGTGTGTTGGTGGATGTGTGTTATGTGTTTGTGTGTGTGCACCTTTTGTGAGTGTGTTTGCACACGTGCGTGTGTTTGTGTGTGTGTGTGTGTTTGTGTGTGTGTCTGCGTGTGTGTGTGTGTGTGTGTGTGTGTGTGTGTGTACATGCATGTGTTGTGAGGAGTGGTGCATGATTCAGGGCCGAAAAACAGACAGAGGAAACATCCCATCATTACCAGCGTGAGGAAATCGATATAAAATGAGATCAGAGGAAACGGAGTCGGGGGGAGGGAGGCGAGAAATCAATTATACGTGTTATAATTCAGCCTCTTGTTTGCAAATGCAACGGCTCAATTGATTAAGTTGGACTGAATGCTCTCGCCATTATTGACTTGTTAAAAACATATTTTCTCCTCATCAGTGGTTTCAACATTGTGGTTTCACAGATGACAGTACCTATCAACTTCTATGAATAATTTTAAATGCATTAATTTTTTGGTGCTGCGGTACTGACTGTGGCCTGGAACACTTTTTTTTTTTTTTTGATGTGTTGAATTTAGAAATAATGCAATGCTCAGGGGCTCATCAGGGACATGAGATTTGAACCCTGAGACCGCTATGATACATAAAACTAGCAAAATTTCTGCGATAAACACTGTAGTGCGTCAAATCAACTAGCTTCGCTTAATAGCCCTTGATGGCAGAAATTGCACTGTTTGTTCAATTCTTTTATGATGGTTACATGCTTTCCTAATTTACATGCAAATTAATTTTCACTGTTTACGCAAATATTTGGACCCATGGCACTAAAGTTAGCATGGATTATTGAAATAAGAAATGTATACAGAATACTGTTCAGTCACAATGTAAAAAGTAATATATTTAATATGATCGCAGTCATTGAACTGCTATTAATGCTGTTAGTGCTTGTTTTTCATGAATTTAACCGAATTTTACCTAATTTATTTTTTTGCCTATTGTGGGAATTTTCTTTCGCTAAATTTTTACTTTGACAGTCTTTTGAGTCTGGCTGTTTAATTATTCTATGTTTCTATGTGTTAACAAAGTGCCTCATCCTGGTACACAACAGTCTGCAAGTATTTTAAGGAAATTTTATCTAACTGCAGCAAACTGAGCTTAGACAGTAAACTGAATGGTTTTGTTTTTGGGTATGCGCATTCGTAATATTTAATGATCTTTTTGTAATTAAAGTCATCTTGATACATAGTTCTGGCTGTCGAAATATGTTTGGTGTTTGGTGTAAACTTTAATAATCTGAACCAACATTCAGATGTTGTATGTGTGGCTGATCTTGTGAGCTCTATGTAATATTTCTGTATGATTTGTTTTGCTGGTTTGGTGGTATAAAGTCACCTGTTATTGTATGTGAAAGGAGAGGCCTTTAGGTGCAGAGTGACGAGGGGGGCGTCAGAGCCTTTGATCGGGATCTGTTTGGTCACATGCAGCACCAGCTGTCATCCCGGCCTGACTGCTGTGATTTAATTAGGCCTGTTAAAGTCCCTTCTAATAATAAACCTCTCTCAGCGGAAGGACAGACTCAGACGAGCACTGTCTTTGTTAGCCTTGGTGCAGCGCGACGGCTAAACGCACACCGCGCGGAGGATGGTCGGCCCTTACCCCGCACTGAATCCATCCTCTTGTCACTTGGGTGTGTGTGTGTGCGTGTACGTGCGTGCGTGCGTGCGTGCGTGTGTGTGTGTGTGTGTGTTTGGGGGGGAAACAGCCTGCAGCCATAGGCCTCCATGCATCTCCCTGCCAGCAGCATGTTAACTGCCTGATGTATGAAACATGTCAAAAACTCATACGGACACACATCTCAGCATCTGAGTCTGACACTCTGAACAACACTGAGGGAGAAACCAGTATTTACAAGATGGCCTCCCTTCAGTAGCTTTGATTGTGTTACATGTGGTGAAATAAGTGTGTGAGACTGTGTGTGTCTGTGTGTGAGAGAGAGAGAGAGAGCATGTGTGAGCTTGCGTGCGTGTTTGTGTGTGTGAGAGAGTGTGTTTGTGTGAGAGAGAGTGTGTGAGAGCGCGTGTGTGTGTATACGTGAGTGTGTGAACGTGCGTGTCTGCGAGTGTGTGTGATCGTAGGAAGGTCGTTTGTTTTGTTTCCTTTTATTTTTCACTTGGATAACGCAGTCCCTCTCCTAAACACGCGCAGCCGAAGACAAAAGAATAATTTCTTCCTTTGTGTTTTTCGAACGGAGAGTGAAATATGTATTGTGATGAATAAAACAACAATAATGTGTCAGAAAGACATGAAGAGGAGAGAGAGGAGGAGAGACAGAGGATGTGTGGAGATGTGCTCTCAGGGGCCCCCGCCTTCAGAGCTCCATTAGAGTGTGTGGCCCCTGGGAGCAGGTGACAGATGTGTGGAAGGCCTTGCACGTTTTAATAGAATTTCAAAGATAACCTGATAATCATTTATTTTTAATGAAGTTGAACAGCTCACACTAATTCCAGCCACAGTGGTAAGTTAAACATCTGCATAAAATTGAATATGCATGATTAAGACTGTGCAAAGCACTGTAGTACACAACTAGCTACAACCGTGGCTGTATACTGCAGCATAGGATTGAAGATTATTTCTGCAATGATCCACGCAGTCTTGTCATTTGACTGACAGTATTTAGGAAGTGTCGCGCACAATATGAGCCCAACGTGCTAAAATTTCTACGTTTCAGTTTCGTATCCTTTCCGTATAAATGTTTAGCAGTGTTTATTTTGAAATGATCAGTTTACGCGTCGGTCCTAATCAACGTTTGGCTTTTGTTTTCATTAATTGGATAAATTAATTTGAGGATGTTTGATTGTGTGATAATGCTCGCATTAGAATGACCCCTTTTGCTAGTCGCTGTCAGGTTGAATTTGCGTGCGGAACGGCCTGACCTTTGCGAGCACAGATTGGAGGAACGAGATCAGCGCAATTTGAAAAGACAATGTCACTCGGTGTAAATTTGATACACGTTCTAAATGGCATTCAACCTTTCAGACGACACGTTCCTGCAGTTTGTAATTTGAAATATGCTGGCCCTGTAATTATTAGGAATTTAGTGGTTGGAGTTTTTTAAACCAGTGTAGTTGCAGAACACCGAGTCCCAGAATTAAATTGTATGACAGCTGGGGTTACAGACATCCTGTGCTGGATTATTAAATGCACATTAAATGTATTTTCTGAAAATAATTGTAACTTAAGATCTAATTGTCACAACCAAATACCCATTTAAAAATAGGCTTATACTCAGTCATGTATTATAACCCCTGAGAGGAAAAGTGCTCTAACTGCCTAATTGTCTTTTAAGTTCTCATCTTAAAATAATTCCTAAGTGGTCAATCTATTTAGTGCAATAGTGGATTAACTCAGTGTAGTTCCAGTACTTTACAATTGTTGGATCATATGTTCCACAGTTTAAGTTCTCAGTGCTGTGATGGTCCAAAATAAAAAAAAGAAATGAGTTGGACCACTCTTGTTCTAAGGGACTCCATTGACCTGGACCAGAATGCCTTTAACCTCAGTAATTTTTGAGAAATCTCATGAGAGTAATGGAGTCCCACATCTTTTTTTTACTGCTTAAACAGACGGCCTGGTGGCGATATGTTGTGTCACAAAATGTTTACAAGTATGTAGCCTGCGCATTAAACTGCTGTTGGTAAAGTTTTGAGCACGTCCGAGTCAATACTCGATGGAAGATCATGTCCTTCACCCCTAACTCACTAACCTGGGTAGTTCAGTGTGACTACAGTAGTTCTTGAACGCTTGCCAGAGAATAGGTAGTAAAAGCAGTTTTTATGATATGAAACAGGGAGACTCTGTCCCCAGACACCTACAGCCCTACACCTGTCACAGCCACTGAAAACAGTATAAAGGAGATTCTGTGGGGATCTGAGGAAGGCCGGCCCCAGAATAGCAGCACTTTATTCCTGAGCAGAATGAGTCCTGTGATTACTGACACCACTCTGTGCACATTAATCAAGAGATGCTTATTCCATTACCCATCTGCTGTTAGCAAAACACTGCACATGGAAGAGTTTAATTTGATATCACCAGTATTAAAGTATAAGAGCTGCTGCTGAGACGATACTGTGTGTATGTGTGTGCGTGTGTGTATGTGCGCGTGCTTATGTGTGTGTGAGTGCGAGAGACAGAGAGAGAGTGTGTGTATGTGAGACAGAGAGTGTTTGTGCATGCGTGTGTGTGTTTGTGAGAGAGTGTGTGTGTGTATTTGTGCGTGTGTGTGTGCGTGTTTGTGAGAGAGAGAGAGAGTGTGTGTGTGTCTGTGTGCATGTGTGAGACAAAGTGTGTGTATGTGTGTGTGTGAGACAGAGAGAGCGTGTGCGCGCGCGCGTGTGTGTGTGAGACAGGGTGTGTGTGTGAGAGACAGATGGAGAAAATGTGGTGTGTGTGTGAGAGAAAGAGGAAATGTGCATAGTATGTGTGTGTGTGTGTGTGTGTGTGTGTGTGTGTGTGTGTGTGAGAGAGAGAGAGAGAGAGAGAGAGAAAGAGAGTGAGTGAGTGAGTGTGTTTTTACTCAGGCCTTGTTGTCCCCAGCCGCGCGGAACGCGCAAAGCGGCGGCACATAGTATTCACGACCGTCCGTCCAAACGTCCGTTCTTACGTCTGTCCGTACATCCCAAATCCTTCTCAGCGAGATATCTCAAGAACGAATTTACGGATTTCCTTCAAATTTGATGTCAACATGTATTAGGGTGATACCCCGGCGCCAGTCGATTTTGGTGACCCTTGCGTCACTCTCAAGGTCACACCGAGAGATTGCTCATTTTGACACAATTTCACATCTTGTGGCGGGGGACAAAGACACGTTAGTGGCAAATACTTGTATACCTTGCGTGTGTGTCCATTCATGGTTTTTTATACAGTTGGCGTTTCACCCTTAAATAAATCAGAGCCCTTTTTCTCCATACTTTCCCCAGTGCAGGCTGATGATATTCGAGGCTTCTCAGAGGGGTCTGATTGCTCAGGTGTTCTCAGTGGCTGCCTCAGTGCAGGTGAGAGAGGGGTGTCTGTCTCTGCTCTCCTGATATTATTTCCAGCAGTTGATATAGTGGCCTTCTGTGTTGTGCTGGACTGACAAACTCTTCTTCTCCAAATGCGATTGCAATTTCTCTTCCTCTTAGGACGCCATAGAAGAAGAGTTTCACATTCAGCAATATCTCTCTTTGCAAATTAAACTTTGTTCTTCTCTTTGAAATGTTGGTCCTTCATTTCAAGCTGTGCTTTAACCAGTAAGGTACTCTCAGCTCGCCTTGATGTTTTAAACCTATTGCATTTTCTGTGATATTTTTTACTTCTACTTTAATTTACTTTTACCTCATTTGTTATTTCAAGTCCGTGCTTTTTTTTTGTTTTGTGTACTTTTTAAACTGATAGAGACTTTAGTTCTGATATTATGTATTCTCAGTCATGATTACCCTTGAATTTCATTAGCATATATTAATATTATTATTTTAAGAGAGGCAGTTATGGGATGTATGAATGTGTTTTATTTCTAAAATTAAGCTGTCTCTCTTTTTTGGTCGAAAAATGGTGGAAATATTAAATTTTGTGTGTTAAGATGCCTTTGTCGCAAACGCATTGGCTATATCTAGTTGACGAGCTCTCATAATCAATGTATGGGTGTATTCATGTGAGTAACTCTGATTTTCGCACATCACAGCTGTCACTTCAGTATTCAGTTGCTTTCAGTGACAGCGAAGGAAAATATTCAGAATTCTGTCCTGGCCACATTAACTTTGATTAAGAAAACCTCATGGGTTTTCTCTCAGTTTGATCTTTGTAGAAATTGGTCACTTCCAGTATTTCCTCTGTAATTGAAAAGGTTTTGTGATTCATCTGTCACTACCATTTTGCGCAGTCTGCCAGATGCACTCTGATGCCTACATTTCAACCCCTAAAGCAAACAGTTAATTTCCAACTTTATAAAAGTCAAATCCACGTCAGACTTTGAACTACAAAATACTCATTGCGGTCAGTTTTTGTTTGCTGTTTAAATAACAGGTCATTCAGAAAACCTGCGCAGAACAACAAAGAATTCTGGGTCGGCTCGCGCTGTCTGATCTGTGGGTGGATTGAAGCCGTGAGACCGACTGTTTGAAGGCTTTTTTTATTTTTATTTATCAAACCTTTGATACTGAGTTGCACATTTTCCGTCAGAAATGGAAACGCGGGGTAGCTGCATCTGCGCTAGCGAGGAAACTGCGGCGGCAAAAATAAAAAGCCGGGAAGACGTGATGTTAATTACCTAATTGGGACAGGCGATCCTTTGACCAGATGTGAATGGGTTTCCTCAAAAGCCGTGTGATGGCGGAGTACATCTTGATTGATAATGCCGTTTAATGTATTTCATTTAAAAGCCAGCGAGAACTGACAACCGGCTGGCATTGACTGAAAGCAATCTTTTTAAAAGGGGCCGAGACGTAGAACCGCTGGCCCTGTCTGCTTGCATGTCAGGACCGTGTGAGTTTTATTGATTGTTCTTGAATATATTGCACCCTTGATGGAAACGGCTGCCGGTAATGCCCTTTTCTTCACAACACTGAATGTAGTTTATTGTAAATGATAACGGACAAATTTAAACTGAAACCGATTCCAGCGCAGATTAGGGCCTGTAGTCTGTAATGCACATTGAAGCCGGTAGAGAGGGTTTCACTGTCCGTCTGTGGGAGGATCATTGTGCTAATCAGTCGCGGGTCGGTTTATCGGTTAGAAACTGGCTGCGTCAAAAAATCCTTGCTTTGTATTTTATTTATGTCCTCTCTCTCTCACACACACGCACACACACACACACACACACACACGTAGATAATTAGATTAAGGTAACCCAGTTATCGAAGGCTGTGGATTCTGAGACTTTGTGTTTTATGTGATTTTGAATAGAATGGGACTAACGCTGTTGACAAGATTCAGGCGTTGCTGTTTACGTGAAGTTTTTCAAGCATTTTGACATTTTATAAAGTGTGTCAGGACATTACGACTCTTTACAGTTGTTCGGTAGCAGTTAGAGTTCATGATTAAGAATATCGCTATACAGTGGAATTATTTTCGGTTTGCGCATCAAAAACCGTACACCCAGTATTTGTTTACCCAACACTTAGCAACTAATGTGCATTTATCGGCTATGACACCTAAGACACTGGTAATGACGCTGAAAGCAGAAATGTGACAGTTTTCATTGAATTAATAAGATAGTGTTAAAGTTCTTATTAGCAGCAAGATGTTGGCTGTAGCAGTCTTGCGGATTGTATTGACACACACAGACCCTGTTTTACTCCCTGTTGACACGAGCCCTGCCTTTTACAGCTCATAAGAGTGGGAGTTAGCACATACACACATACACTGGTACTTGTCTCAGCTCTCTTTACCTGCCTGTCAATGTTTATGTGGATGACAGAGAGAGGGTGCCAAGCCTTTTGAAGGTGTTGCATTATGAAGATTCGACTCTCATCCTGTGTAACGTAGGTCACTTTCATATCTCCGGGGTAACACATGAATACTGTGTGGATTCACTTCAGGGTTTTTTTTTTTTTGCAATGAATGAGCTTGGATGTAGTGTATACTTCAGCAATTCGATTAGCAGTCACTGGGTAACAGAGTTTAATGAGATTTGTGTTCTACTGGCTGTGTTTTGATTTGGAGACTAGCCTTGCTGTTTCAGGTAAAGATTGGTGCTTCCAATGCTGGTAATGGGACTGCCTCCTGATTGGCCAGCTCTGGACATGTCACAGACTTTACTCGCCAACAGCAAGTTTTGCCCAAGGCCATTTTCACCTGTGCTAGGGTACTGGGTTTTTCCACTGGGTTGTCCCATGTGTAGGGAAAGATCTAGAAATGATTTGTGCTGCTTTGCTCGTGTGCATGCAGAAAACAATATGCACACATGTACTGGATGTCCACACACACGCACATATACACTCATACTTCCCCTCCCTGCTTTGACCGGTTGCTTTACATTGTTGTTATTTTGTTGGCACTTTCATAGAAAGCAACTTTTCATTTTTGGTTTGACTAAGTTGGGGCCAATTTGGTATTATGGGCCTTGTTCAGCGGTCCAACACCTGCAGTCAGCTTATCGTAGTTCAGTCCTGGTCATTGCTGGAGCCATTAGGCTACAAGCCTCTGATTGGTGGGGTGTGTTTAGTACAATTGCTCATGTTACACCGCGTTAGCACCGCCCAACCTTGGGTTCTCCATTCTAATCTGTACATATTATCCCGATCTTTACACCTCAATATCCTTGTATTAATGAATGTTTGTGCTCTCATGGGGTGATTAAAAAGTGCAAAACATTTCAAATCATATTAAATGAGTTTCCATTAACCGTTTTAACTCGGACTCAAACTTCGAATTCAGGCCAGTTCTGGGTTTTTTTTTTTTGAGCTGTTGAAGTTTGTCGAAACAGTGTTATGAAGGGAAATGCAGGTCGTCGCTTCCCTGTTACCTTTCCAGTCAGGAGACTGCTGGAGCAGAGCAAGTCTGTAACGATGCTTAAATACTCCACCTTCTTCTAGAACCTGTCCACACTGGATGTCTTGTTTTGGGTTCTTTGTTTTACTGTGCTGTGGCGGGCTGGGTAATGATCAGAGTTGAGGAGCTTTTGAGCTCTCACACATCACCGGGAGGGACCCTCTGTGGAGGAAAGCAGGCTTGGCTTTATTCTCTCGCTGCAAGGGTGGTGGTGACTGTTTGTCTGTCCTCCTCACAGCGCTAAAGACACACCTTTCTGTGTCCTGGCCTTGCTGCAAAAGTCCCGCAATTACACCACCCCATCAGTGATGCTGTTCCTCAACATCTCCTTTAGCTATGCTAGTGCACACCAGTGCATTGCTTTTTATTTCACAGTGCAAAGGAATATTTCACACTGAGACTCATTTGTGAAAGTTTTTGGGGCGTCTTTCACTGTAAAAACTGAAAAATAAGTCCACATTACCCGTGCTTTAATCTTGTATAAAGACTTAAAATGCTTATTTTTATTACCTTTTTTCTCCGTAAGACAAAAATTTGCCAATGGGGTGATCATTTTGACTTATTTCAAGATTCTCCAATGGGATAAGAAAATTTCACTTTTCGAGCACTTGGTAACTGAAAATAAGCTCATTTTTTCTACTTGAGGGAGAAAAACTAGGAAGTTAGGTCAAACTGTATATTAAGATAAAATTACTTGTTAAGACACTTTTTGCAGTGTAATGCAGTGTTGACACGGCTAACAGGCGAAAGCACTGTAGCTGTGTTCCTAAGAGGCAGCTTATCCAGTGTCCTGCAGTTAATTTCTTCTTCTTGTTTATTAATATCATTGTAATTTTCATATTGTGTGTGTTTGTCTGTCTTTGCCCATCTGTCGGTCTGTCTGCCTTTTTCTACATCTAGAGGTTTGTTTGGGTCCTTAAATAAATTCAAGATGTTTTTTTTTTTTTCCCCCTTAATTACTGAGCGCAGCGGCTTCAAAGTTTGCTTCAATGACACTTAGAAGGTTGTGAGTGGCAACATCAAAGTGCACTACCTTTATTTCTGTATTTCACTAATGGCTAACAGGGTTTTCTAGCCTTGACTGAGCGCACCATCTGTGATTAGGAAAACAATTTATATCCATGCCAAAATTCTGCATTCTACATTTATTATGCTCTGTATTTTTATTTTCAATAGCCCTTCAGAACTGTAACAAGTCTGATGTTGTGCTTGTCGTTTATGTGCCATCTGTGGTGATGTTTTTCATACTAAATTCAAACACGCTGTACTTTCATATTAAGCGTATACTGTTAATTAGAGGTTTAAGAATGCTGTGCCGAGATTCTGATTTCCATTAAGAATGACCTCTTCCTGTTGATTTTATAGTATGAACCCCTTGGGGATTACCCTAGCTGGATCCTCCCGAACATAAAGAGCATGGATCACTGCTATATGCTGTTGCACTCCTCTCATCTTCTCAGGGTATGTTCTGGCAGTATGGTCCACCCGTAAAAAAGTGCTTCCTATACTCCAGTCTGTGTTGTTCTTCCATTAGTAGGGTAGATTTTATAGATCCTAAAATGTAAACAAACTATTGCTCATTATTTGTTGCAAGATTTGTCAGCCAGAAGCATTTGGTCTGTTGCGCTGGTAGCTGCTATATATGAATCACGAACCTGAATCCAGAGGGGCTTTGTTTTTTATTATTTTGAAACTAAAGAATAGGCTGTATCATGTTCTTTCTCAGCAACAGCATTTTTATTGTACTGTATCAGGCACCAGACCGGCCACCAAATGAGCTTTTAAAGCAAGCCATTTAATTAGCGCCGAGATCTCGACTTCGGTTCTATAGCAACCAATTATAAATTCCTCGCACATCTGCTGGTCTTATTTCACTGGGGAAAGCTAATATTCTCTGGTGCTGTCTGGTACAGTATATGTTTTCCCTCCATTTAAGAGAGGGTAAACAGCCAGGACAGACAGCTTCATTAGACGAGTCCTGACGAGCAGCCGTCGTTTTGTCGTTTAAATAGCGGGCTTTTACTGTGGGGCTAACCGGCGACCCCTGATCAATTACAGCTGACATTATTGTTTGTTGTGCGCTCCTGCCAGAGAGAGGACTAAGGACACGATCAAGCTCGAGCTTTCCTCGAAAATGTAATTTTCTTGTGCCTTCTCTCCACAAACAATAAATCACTCTGTTGAAGAGATAATAAAGAATGGAAGGGGTGCCTGTTTAATTTTTGTCAGGGGAAATCTCGTGCACTCTCTGGGATAATGCGATCGGAAAGGGAGCCATCACCAGGAAGTTACGGCTAACGTTGTAAAAGCTAAATCCCTTTCAGCGCTACAGAGAGATTTTATTGCAGTGGCGAGATTAACTCAACACTAAATGTGTCTGATTATTTTATTCATGATAAATTATTGTTGGTATTTTGCCACATAAATTCCATTATTTCTTACTGTACATATTGTGTTTCTACAGAAATGAATAAAAACGGTGTTTATTAAATTATTTTCATTTTTTTCCCTTTTTTTTATTGAAGTGTCCTGTCAAACAAGTTGGCTCATCTGGAATTGGATTTCCAGATTCTTACACACAATGTCCAATTAAAAATTATTTGAGCAATATTCAACGAAATTATTCAGGTACTCATTATATTCTGCATATACACTGCGCAAAGGTTTTGCGCACCCTAGATTTCTTTATTTAAATTTGGTAGTAGATATTTTATTTTTTCTTTGCTTCGTGTTTCTGAAGATCAAGAAAACATTTGGGATACCAAATGTAAATTGAAAACATAATGAAGTAAATAATTGTTTTTGTTTTAGTGAAGACTATTTGTATACATTTCATAGCCTTGATGGGGCCCTGATTTCAACATTGTCAAGGCTGACTCCGGTAAGACTGCTGGTGCCTAAAACATCTTCACAGTATTTTACTCGGATCTTCTCTTTTTTGAATAGTATTTAAGCAGTTCTTAAGTTGATGTAATATGTTTGAAAAGTGCAGAATCCATGCAGTGATCTTTGGATTGACCATATGAACTCTCCATTTATCTATAATAACTGCATGCGAAAGCAGATATAAGCTGTGTTGAGACTTATGTATTTTGTAAGTATAATTGTGCTTCATACTCTTACAGTTTTAACTGATCAGCAATCTTACCCTGTTTAAAACCTCTTGAGCTCTAATTTTTGACTTAGCTGTTTCTTACCTCTTGTGCCTGACAATGTTTAAGGTTTTATGACTCAGGATTTGTTTCATAGTGACTGGGAAAATTATTATATAAGTACGACACTCGTCTCCTTTGGAAATTCAGGAACACAATCATTTAGCAATTAAATTCAGGAATTTTGTGATCACAAGCGTCTATCCTGCACAGAAGAGTTAATCCACTTGGCTCAGTAATATATGCACACACACTCTTCTAAAATTTCAAAAGAACTAACAATCTGTATGTTCATGTTTGTCCTCATATCTTCCTCAACTTACCTTAAAATATATTAAATCATTTTTAGCTCACTTGGTCCAACAGCCCAAAAGCAGCTTATGCGCTCACGCGTCAGCAGCAGGACTCCTGCGGCGTCTACGTTAACTTTGAACTTCTTCTCCCGAACAACTGAAGGCATCAATTTGAAATTTGGTGGGCAGTTGCGTATGGATCTATTAATTGCTTGACTGGTGCAAATCTGTCCATAGGAGGCACAATAGAGATGTATAACGCGTTTCAGGCTATATCTTCTGAACCGTAAGTTGTAGTAACAAAATTCTTTTTTTTGTTCAATTTTACGGATCAAAACAACTCAGCCTATATAAGCCACACCCATTTGAGTACATGCAAATTTTCCGTTATTATGAATTGTTTGTTAAAACTTAAATTTCTCTCTCCTTCAAGTCGGTGCAATCGATATGCACAAAATTTGGTAGACCGCATCTTCAGACCAAGATCTAAAATCCCAGCGTAACGAATTGTGCTAAGTGAAAGGATGTAGCCACAGTAAGCCAATGCATTTTGACGGTGTGGCCTCTAAGGATATAATGAGCTGTAAATCCTAAATGCAACGGCCAATCCTCACCAAACTTGAGGTCTGTCATCCCCTGGCCATATCTATCAAAAACTCTGAATTTGGCATGAATTTGCCCATAGGTGGCGCCATAGCAGAAAAATGGTCTTAACTCCTAAACCATTTGTCCAATCAACTTGAAATTTTTCATGCTACATGTTAGTCAGGGTTGTAGTGTAAATCTATGAGAACAAATTGATAAATCAAGCAACATGTTGAACATCAGAGTGGGTATCTGCGTTGGTGTCTGCAATAACTTTGATATTCTTCTGCTGAACCAGTGAATGGATGAAGGTGAATTTTGGGCGGGTGGGATGGGGGGTTATATGGATGGACAGATTAAAAATTGATGATTGATGTAAATGCGTCCATAAGTGGAGCTATAGCAAACAAATGGTTATAACTCCTAAAATGTTTAACCGGTCAACTGAAATTTTGCATGCCTCATATTAGTCAGGGTTGTTATGAAAATCCATATTAACAAACTGATGAATGAAACATCATGGCCAACATCACCCAATCAAATTTCAGTCGCCCTTATACTCACTTCAGTTATCACCTTTCATCATCAAACTTTCTATTCTTGATAAAGATGTGGAAAATAGCCATTTTTTTGAAAATTACTTTGATTGGACATATGGAGGCGCTAAAGAGAGGTACAGCATGTCTAGGGCAATAACTTTTAAACCATAGGTTGCAGAAACAAAATTCTTTTTGGTTAGATTCTCTGGGTCAAGACCAATCAATCGATGTAAGCTACACCCATTTTTGTATTTGCAAACTTTCTGCCATTTTGAATTGTTTGTGAACCCTTTATTTTTTATCTGCTCCTAAGCAGTGAAGTCAATTTACACACAATTTAAGGGCTTAGCCTATATTGAAATAAGGTGCTGTAACTCCTTAATACAATGTGCATTGATCATCAAACTTGAGATCACTCATCTAAAAGCCATGCAGCTTCTTCATACTGAACTTGGCTTCAATCCGTTTGTGGGTGGCATTATCGCAAAGAAATGGTCATAACTCTTAAACCATTTTTGTGAGCAACTTTGAATTTCGCATGCTTCATAATGGTGAAGGTTGCCATGAAAACCTGGAATAACACAGTGAACCAGATGACATCAGCCAATTAAATTTCATTAGCCTGTATACTCACTTTAATTGCTCTTCATCATGAAACTTTATACTATTGTTAAGGATGTGTACAAGGGCAGTCTTAATACAAATTACGACGTAGTTTGATTGGCCAAATGGTGGCACTATAGCGAGATGCAACAGATTTGATTCCAATTGGCCAATATGTGGCAATGTAGTAAGAAAAACAATATAACATCGCATATTTGTTTTCAACCGTTTGACTCAGTGGTTCTAATTTTGCATATTGCATCTTTGGATGAGGATCAAATATTCTTTCCAATGATAAAATAAATCTGGCTGGTAATTTTCCATTAGATAAGAGCTGCTATTTCAAATACATGGCAGTGACTAATCATTGTGAAATTTGCAGGGCAAAGTATACCATGCACAGTTATGTCCCATGAACTAGAAATTGTTTGTGTCCTGACTGCTTCAAAACTGATGATTTATTCTTGTTGCTTGGACCCTGCAGTTACCGGTTGTAGATATATGTGTTTTGTTTTTGTTTTTTTTTCCCTACACAAATTACAACAGGTGTCTTGATTGTCCCAATGTTGGACCTAAGCATAAAAAATACTATCACTTGTGAGCTTACGTAACACTAAAGCCTGAAATTAACCAAGTGAGCGACACTGCCCATGTCACTAATTCTTATCTTTTTTCCCACCACTTAGGCAATAGCACAGCATTTTTTTTGGCTTGAATACAAATGCGGGATGAATTAACATATCTTTCTCATCAATAATCCACATGTTGGCCTATAATACAAGTGTACACTTCATATCTAAAATCAAATGGCAATAAATTTTTTGCTATGATGGCTCCTAGAGATTCAGGCGAGAGTTATTGTTAGCTCGCCAGCTGGCTGGTGTACTTCTTATTAAATAGTCTTTTGTAACTATCCATCCTCTGCTGCTATTTTCAGAGTTTGGTTGGAGTCATTGATTTGTGGTGAGCTGTCAATCTTAAATACAGTATCTCTAACAGCCGTCTGTACTGTTCTCATTGTAGAGTACACTGTATTACCATTTAGCTGGCGTACTGTAAAGGTCCCTATATTCTATTTAAATACTGTGGCTCACTGAAGACTGTGAGCTTGATTTTTGATGTCATGGTGAAGACAAGTTCTTTGTGTTGTAAAATACAGCCACTAAAATGCACATTTGCTTAAAAAGCAGAGAAACGCTCTGCTTACAGTACCTGTCTTATACACATATGTCAAAGTGCAATGTGCATCGCTGTACTTGTGTATCATAGTGTGATTTTAATGCTGTTTGTCTGAGTTATATCCCACAAAAGCCGACACTATCTATTGCCATTAACTCGCTTGTAAAGTCTACCAGCGGTACAGCGCTTCCCTTCTCGTACAAAGTAAAAATTTATATCTTGGTGTTCAAATTCAAAGGGACTATAGCTGATATCCAGTGTTCAAAGCTCACCATCTGGGCAGTTGTCTGCTAGAATCAGGATATATTTGCTATTTATGAACTTAGTGATCACACAGCATTAAAATCGCACAATAAAATGGCGCTGTAAAATTACAGTGTGAAATGTGTGTTGTGAAATGCGTTGATGTGAAATATTATTCTATACTTACTCCATTATTCCACATAAACATATTTTAATAGTGTTTTGTTTGTATGAAAGTGACTATATTCAGGTCTGTAATTGTTCTGAGAGAGGCAAGACCTCGTTAATTGACTGTAAAAAATTAATTGGAATTTGTGCATTTGTGTGCAGTATGTGGCAGTCTGAACATGCCTGTATTGTATCAAATCAAACCAAGCCAAACTGCAGTTAGTTTATGCGGTCTTATTGAGAAATGGTCTTAATGCTGGTAGTAATCGTGCACTTCCATGCTATTCCTCCTCATGAATTTCTCTTGGGGAAACTGTGGGGCGTTTGATGGCCTCGCTGTCCTCCTGAAGCGATTTTGCCTCTTTTTTCTTGTTTTTCCTCCTGAAGACCCATGAAGGCCTTTCCTCCCCCAGTCATTTGTGAAATTGTCGTCTATGAGGAAAATGAATGCGAGGAATTCGGTCCAAGCTTTCCTGTTTGTTGAATTACCATGCAATTCACATTTGGCAGCTTTTCAGAGTTGTTTTGCTTTTCTTTTGTGTTCTTCTTCTTTGGTTTGGGGGAGGGGGGTGAGGTGATTAGTGTTGATTTAATCTCTCCCCCCTCAAAGATAATAAATGTTCAGCAAGCTTGCCCAGACATAACATGCAAGTAAATTCCTGTGTGAATTTCCACTTTTTTTGAATTAACTATAATATATTTCAGCGCCGAGGCTTGCCATGCTTTTAATATTAAAGCATTTCCTGGGTCCTTCACTGTGCGTGACTGAGAAGGAGCCGGAATGGTTTCTGTGAGACGGAGATGTCATTGAGATTACAGATGGAGGCCGGTAATGAAACCCCCCGATAAAGGGAGGTTTGTGACCAGATCTGGCACCTCTCCAAATGGACTCAGTGCTGCTGTTGGCAGAATGGGGGTGAGTTTCCCTCGCACCCCCGTCCCCCTCTAAGGATGCTCTCTGGTCTGCCTATCTCCACCGTCACTACCCTCTTTACTCGAGAGCCTCCCACTGCTCCTCTGACATAAACACACACTTCCAAATGTGAAAATGGGTCTGTGATCTGTGCGAACACTTACCCGAAGCTCGTCGGTGCTCTCACATCGGAGATTCTGTACAATTCAGCTTACTGAATCACAGTACTGATTCATAGACCAATTGGAGAACAAAATGATTGTATAGGGTTGGCTGTGTGTTTTACCAGTTTTATTATTATTATTATTATTTTTTTTGCCATGCTTTAAGGCATTAATTTGGCTTAAAATGGCAATTAATGGTTAATTTGAAGTTGTTTTGTTTTCACATTATAAAATGTATTCGATTAATAAAATTCAAAACCTTTCTATGAAGTGTAATGTAATGCAAATGTCTGAATTCCATCACCCTTTCCCAGATTTATGAATATAATGGATTGGGAAGAAGGTTTGAAGTACGCATTGACACCTTGAAAACTCAGAAATGAATCTCTCTTATGCAGTATTTTAGTCTTTTCACTTTTTCTCTTAAATGAGACAAAGTTTGTCAGAGAGCTGCCACGTTTTCTCTCATTGCAAGATTTCCTAAAAGAGAGAATTTAAAGGGTACCTTTGATGGTCCCAGTGTCTTTTGTATTTTGATTAAACTCCCTAAAACACTTTAAATCTATAGTTAACTTCAGGATATGCATTGTTTGTTCATAAATAAGACATTGATGTAGCCAGTGTTTGTGCATTTGGACAGTGCCAGTTTTCTCATTTTTGGCAAGCAGTTGTCAGTTTCGGTCCGTTTTATGGGGCATTTCTAAAAACATGTTTCGTGCTGTGAGTGATTGGTTAGATCGTGCTCTCCAATACAATGTTGTTTGTGGCACCGGGTTACAGGCCAAAGCTGATAAGGGTGGATGGGCAAAGAATATCATTTTAAACTGATTATATAAGTCCTGATCTGTTCTCATTTTTATTTATTGAATCATTTTCCTGTTGTAAGAATAATCCTTGGGCAATCGCAGGCAGCTTTTTTTACGTACGTACGGACACACAAAATTGAGGTGGCGGGGGATATTGCCATGTTAGTGGCAAACACTTGTTCTTAATGCAGTGTAAAGGTGAAGAATTAATAGGCTACATTTAATTCAGATATTTATGTTACCGACAAAGTTTTGCAAAACCGTAGCTAGGCATTGAAATCTCTGCGTTACTGTTTTAGTGCATCCTGTAATGCAAGCAATCTAACCTGTGCTCCTCGAATGTCAAAATTCAATCAAAGAAAACAAAGATTTGAAACTCCTTTACGCAATATCAGTATCACCGAAATGCACTGTGGTTTTTGGCCAATATTTGAAACGAGATGCACCAAATTGTGTGTGTGTGTCCTTACCGAGGAGAACGGACAACACCTGATAAAGTGGAGTATTTTCAAAGGGAATCAGTAACGTGCCGTCTGAGGTAAACTAGGTGAGGCAGAATCCTCACTTTTTATTATCCCTCAGCCCCGACTAAGGGGCGGAGGGGTATTGTCGTCACGTGCAATGTCCCTCTGTCTGTCCATATGTCCTGTAAACTTTTGTATTCCGCACGATTACCTAAAAATGCCTTCTTCAATCAATGCCATGTTTTCTGTGTTGCTTGGTCTTGTGTACCTACAGAAGCCTATCGATTTTGACGCCATTCAGATGTTCAGTATGGCTGCCATCTTGAATTTTGTATTCCGCACAATAACTTGAAAATGCTTTCATCAATTTATATTCATTCCAAACAATCTAAGGAGTGAGGGGTAATGCCCGCTTTGTGAGGCTACTTTCACACAATTACTCTCGACCTGCTCCCGTTTACTTGATTAGCAATCAAACAATTGTTTGACTCATAGAAAAAAGGACTAGCTCATTTATATTTCCACAGCATTGTTGCCCATTGCATCTAAACATGAAATGCTCCTGAGACAGCTGTGATTTGCATGTAGGTCTATTTGCTAGGGGTTACAGTAGGCCATCGCTATTCCAGTTCAAAAGAATCCAAAACCTTTTTTATATGGCGTTCAATGCTTAATCAATGTGGTTAAGATGATATTAGCCAATGTACGGAATGGCCATTTCATCACTTGGGAGATCAAAAATTTCCAGAAAAGCTTAGCCTCTTGCAAGTCTTTTATTAGCATTGCTTGACAACAAAACAAAGTGTGATAATTTACAAATTTGTCATTTGAAAAGCCAAACAATGCTACCAACAGTTGTGAAAACTCCACCAATACCATGTAACGTTCGCTAGCTAGGTCGTGGCGTTGAAGATTCAAGCACCGAAAGCAGCACAGATCAAATCAAATTGAATGATTCAGAAGGAGAGCATGAACAATCTAGTCAGCTAAGTGGAAAGTTCAGTTCCTCTGCATAGTCCATGATCCCGCAAAACAAGATATTCAGTGAATTTTTTCCCACACTAAATGATATTGGCACCCCGTTTCCATACCTGATACATGACCAAGAGTCATAGAAAGCTTGATTTTTTAGTGTTGTGATCCCCTTGATGACAAAGAATCATGTCTGGAGTCGAGAGAGGATTCATTATTGTCGACTTTCATGAACTCCAGCTGAGTAGCAAAAGTTTGGGTGTCTCTGGAAAAAACCAAATGGTCTATCCTGGGGCATCCTTTAATATACATATTATGGACAGTTTCTGTAGCTGCCAAATCATGCGTTCTTTAATGAATATGAAACCCAACATTCTTTATGAATCACGTAATTTAAACTGCTATTCCGCAGTTGCTTTGATGCAGTGCCTTTATGCTGTGATTGGCAACTTGATGATTCTCTCTTAGCCTATAAAATAATTTGGCTATGACTGTGTAATATCCCTTTTTATATAAAACAATAGTGGTTACATTCATATAAAAATAGTACGCCATATAGAATGGTGTTACATATAAAAATAGAAATAGCGGTTA
Organism: Gymnothorax reevesii; assembly: GCA_029721435.1. Taxonomy (NCBI): domain Eukaryota; kingdom Metazoa; phylum Chordata; class Actinopteri; order Anguilliformes; family Muraenidae; genus Gymnothorax; species Gymnothorax reevesii. The sequence goes on from CM056587.1 coordinate 34,626,113, forward strand.
CAGTTTTGTTTAATTTCGAAAAATGAAAATATGTTGTTCATTGTATATCTCCTGTATATGACTTATCCCCAGTAAAATTTTCTGTACTGAAACACTTGAATGATTTTGATGCTACCTCAAGGGTAGACATGGCAACTACCCTTTTCACAGGAACGCAAATACAAATAGCTAATGTAGCCTATAGACTGCTTTATTCTTAATTTAGCTGTGTATTCTATCCTTTATGTTGGTGGACTTGGATTAGCTATTGAAGAAACAACAGACCAGGGGTCCATTTCATCCAATTGCTGAACCTATTTGCTCAAGACATGCCTGAGATACACACGTAGCTGGGTCACAGGAAGAGCCAAGTGGTTTTTGCAACAACATTTTAAACAAGATTATTGAAATCAGTAACCTGTGATGGTTGATAGCCTGTAGTTCACACCGTGTGCCTGTGTACTTCAATGTGTTATTGAATTAATTTTGTGTCGGTTCGTGGACTTGGCGTTTGATGTACAGTTTTGCTGAATGATTTTGGTGGCATTGATTACTTTATGTTCGGATGCTTATCCTTGGCCGAATCTTAGATATTGGCCTACATACTCATAACTCCAAGTCTTTTCTTTTTTGATTGGTCAATGTTGATTTCCTGTGGTGGTGAAATGGCCACAGTGAAAATATGGTAATAGCAGAGCATCATGTTGTGGGATGATTAACAAAGTGAGATTAATGGGTTCACGAAATATGTTGAACCTGAAGCTGGGGTTCTCAACGTCATGAAGGTGGTTTTCTTTTAACCTGTCTCGAAGAGTCATGGAATCTGTGATTGCAAGTTTACACTTTGAAAAAGCTTGCTCAAGCAAAGAAAGCCTGGCTAATGCTGAACTTTTATCTTCATTGTATACCTCTTAGATAATTAGGTTAGATACTGGTGTTTACATTTTAAACACATTAGAGTAATATGAAGCAGTGTCAATAGAAATTCTACTGAGTACCATTGTGGCAACAGTATTGGAGGCAGGGCCGGCGCGGCCATATAGGCGAACTAGGCAATTGCCTAGAGCGGCACTATCTCAGGAGCGGCAAAAAGGGGCAAGTGAGTACAATCTTGGAGAAACAAAGACCGGCAAGCTCAATCATTCTGGGAGATGTTGAAAGGCTGAGGAATATGACAATCATACATACACGCGCTCGCGTGCGCGCACACACACACACACACACACACACACACACACCATCTGCGCACGCCCCCTCCCCGGCCGCAAATTTTTTTTCTACCCGTTATATCCATTAGGCCCGATTTGGCGCCTCTAATTGGTTGCTTGAAGCGCACCTCAACGAATTCTAAACCCACCTAACAATACACCGATAAACGTTGACCAAAACTTCAGCTCTTCATCAGTTTATTTGTTTTAGCTCATCATATTACTCTTTAGCAGTTAACCCTGAGTTAGCCCAAGATCATCAGTAAATGCGCTCGCTAATTTCTAGCGTTTCTTCAGCGTAGTCAGTAATGCTAACGTTCGTTAGGATTGTCACTTTTTCTCCTAATTGGTATGTGTGCATGTATTTAGCTGGCGAGCCTACACGTTTAAACTCGAGGGCTTCAAATGTAACGTTACATTGATTCAGTCAAAATCAAAATAATAAGCTAGAAAGAGCTGTTCAGAACTTAAACTTCACCTTCATATGGCTTAATGGTTTAGAATACCTGAAGTCGCAAAATGATTACATACCGGCAAAGAGAATAGACTGCAATTATTCCAGTTGGAGTTGCAGCTGAAACTGGTGCAAGAAAGGTTCGGAGTGATACTTCACGCTCATGCAAATTCACTCATGCACGAAATTCGCTGTTGAGAGTACAGGAATATTCTCTCTGCAGAAATACAGAGCCAACATGGATTTTCATATTGTGTGCACATGGGTCTGTAGTTCCATATTAAACGCTCCAGGTTCAATTATAGCTGGCTAGCTATATCCGACAAATCATCTCCAGCATTCACGGAGACATGAAATGCAATGTAAATTCGGTGACTCCTTAGAATCCAGTACTTTCTACTGGTCATCGGCAATGCCACTAGTTCGGTCTCTGGCAGATTCTTTACAGTGAGTAAGCAATGTCTAGGAGACAGCGAATTAACATTGCATTTCATGTATATAACGTTGTTAATGATACCTGCCTGCTGACATTCAATACGTGTAAGCACGTGTGTTTGCCTCACAGGAGAAAGAGGTGTATAGATTTTTTTTATTTGGAAACCGGTTAGCCGGTATGTTGTCAGGAGTCTGCTATAAATATCTTAAAAGGAGGTTATCAGTGTTTGCCTGGTTATAGACAGGCTTTTTAGTTGCCTTATTTGCATATGGATCGCTAAAATGCCTGCATATTGTATATTGTTGACACTTCGGGCACACTATTTCTGGATCGGCTTTCCGTTGTGTGTGTGTGTGTGTGTGTGTGTGTGTGTGTGTGTGTGTGGCTTATTGTCGTTAATATGTTGCTGGTTTTGCTTTATTTGTATAGCGTATTGGTATTTGTGTGGTGTTGCTATCATGGTACACTGCAACTAGAGGGGCGGCATCATTGATATTCGCCTAGAGCGGCAAAAGTGTGTGCGCCGGTGTTCTGACTTTTGCTACCTATCAAAATATGCTACCTCGCGCTTCTGCGCTTGCGCAAACCTGAAATCTCGGGCTGTTTCTTCGCTCATACCTTCAGTATCTTCAAAAATCATAAAAATAGATTTATTTTGTGTGCGCATTTCGACCTGTAAGCGTACATATATTTGCATGTGCACGCTGGGTTTTCCTGAAAATGCAGAAATTAGATGATAATGGCATATATGGGCATATATCTTCAGACTTATCCAACTCATTATAACATCCGCTTTTGTTATAATAAGCAAACAAATAACGAAGTAACTTGTAACCTGATTCATATTGCAATATCAAGGCGAAAACAAAGACTTCACGATCGCTTTGCTCTAAGGTAGCATTTTTTGACAAGGGAGCAAAATTTGACAGAACACCGGCTCTGATTGGAGGCTAGAGAACTAGCGTTCATTGTGAAGTTTGTATGGCGATGATGCATTCCTATTCCTTTTCTATTCACCTATTCACGTCTATTCACCTTCCCTTCCCATACTTTCTGTCTGGTTGCGTCAGAGGAAAATCTAGGTAACGTTGCGCCCTTTGCGAACAATTGCTACACCCCCGGGCACAGCAACTGGGCATTTTCAGGTTTCTGGAATGTTCATCCGGGTGAGATATACTGTAGCCTACCCGCCAATGTAAAGTACACTTACTGGCTCTAATTAAATATTTCTGCATGCTTTTTCAAGCTAGCCTTCAAATCAATTCAGCAAATTTCGAGTTAGCCCCAAAATGGTGCTCATGTACGTTGTGTCATGTAGTGTATTTCTTTCTCCCGGTACCCCTGTCGTTGCCACCCTCTCGATATATGGCTCTGCCGAGGATAGTGTAATCCTGACAAAGAGTGATAGGGCTAGATAATGGACGATAGATGGATTTCAAGGATAGTGTAATGTTGACAACCTGATGATTCCACATAGATCTGTTGTATCAAGGGTAGTGAATATCGAAGTGAATAGTGAATTAAGGGGGGTAGACTTCCCCTAATCCCTGTTATTTGTTAAAAGATCAACTATAATGAAGAAAACTACCGAGATTCAATTCCCTAAGTATTACTGCTGGTGCTTTGACTGAATTCTGCTTGATTCTGTCATGATTGATTATGGAAGGGGGGCAACAATTCCAACAATGCTGTCTTTGTACAGCCCTGGAGGAGAGTTATGCTGTACCACTGCTGATATTATCCATGTGAATAATGCAAATATGCTTTAACAGTCGCTTTTAAACCGCGTCCTTTGTGTGCCTGAGCGTGCCCACGGGGCTGCGTGTAGATCAGCAGTACCGCATCACCAGCCCTCAGGCTCGTAGCCTCGCTGTGCTAAAATCTGCTCTAAAGGTGTCTGTTTATTAAGGAATTTCTAAGTAAGGACAAACCACAACATTTCCTTGGTTGCTTCTTTATTTGCTGATATTTCTTGTTAATAAAATCAGTAAAGATTCTGTTCGGACGGGATTAATTTATTCAGGCTGGGAACTGGACTGTTGCGTTGTTTCAGTTATGTTGGTGTTGGGTGATTGTGTTATTTGTTTTCCAGATCATCCCGCAGCATGATTTAATTGATTCATTTGATTGATAAAGGCCAGCAATTCGTGTTGGAATTTAACGCCAACAAACACACCAAAACATAAATGATTTTGCAGCTTTAAATTACATACAACGTTTTTAATACTTACCTACACGGCGTCCGTGGATACAGTTCATTTCTCTTGAGGCTTGCGGCAGTTATGTACTGAAGCATTTCCTGAATGCTTTGGCAGTTAGAAGCTTGTGAAGAGAACCGCTGCTTCCTGTGCAACATAATGTGCTGTCTGGATACGCTGCCTGACAACTGCTTTTTCAATTATAAGTACATGATTCATACTAAAGGCTGTTTAAATTAGGAGTCAGTTTTAGAGCCTTGTGCTCTTTGATTATACACAAACAATATATGCAGAGTGTAGCACATTAGCAAGCTCTGCTTAACAGCATTAAGTTATTAGTATTTTTAATAACAGTAAACACAGTTCCCACTTTTTGAAGTCCCGCCGGTTCACTTCAGGTAAATTACTGCAAATTCGCCCTTCAACAGGAGCTCGGCTCCTGGGAACTCATCTCACATCAGGTTAGACTGCGCGCTGCTAAGAAATGGTTTAAATTGACACAAACAAATGCTCTGAGAAATGGGAAACACATGCACCTTGTTCTTGTCAGATCCCGTAAAAGCAACTATAAGCTGTTTCTTTTCATCTCTGAGTGTAAGTGTCAGCATAAACCCTGTAGACTTTGATCTACCTTACACCTGTTATTTAAAACGGGCTCTTTAAATCTCTTATACTGCGCAATGCCTTACATTAGTACCAACAGTAACTTTGTGCTAATGTGTTTTTGTCAGGGTATGTAATGTGCTCAGTATCGCATTTGATTTTTTTTTCGGTTTACTGCCAGAGGATAATACCACCCCTGCCAACAATTGTTATGAGTCTGACTTATTAAAGGTCAAGAAATAAATTTATTTGTGCATTTTATGTGAGTGAGTAACTACATGATATACAGAATATTGGCATCCTTGATGAAGGTGAAGACAAACTGCAGTATATGAGAAACAATGCGATGAGTAATTCATAAGTGCAAACTCAGGAAAGCTATTTCCTTTTATTTTCAATATGTTTATTCTCATTTTTGAGTTTTTTTCACAAAGTAGTCTCTTTTTTTTTTTTTTTTTTTTAAATCACCAATCAAAATTGTTGGCACCCCTGGTTTACTTCTGAGTGCGAACACACCCTGGGAAAAAAACAGCTTTGAGTGAGGACCTTTTGGGAGCTGTGAGTTGATAGTTTTTTAGGTTAGCAGACACGTTCAGAGGGATTTGTTTACCCGAGGGATTTTCAACATCTCTAAAATCCTTGGGTATGCATGTCTGCTGCCATCTCCAGTTCAGACCATAGGATTTAGGTTTAAGATGGTCAGAATACTGCTGTATTTTCAATATGATATTGTTGTTTTTGGGACATGAATACAGTTATTTGAGAGCATTGCAGAACTTAAAGACCAAATAAATGATGACACTATCTTTTAAAAAAGCTTTCCAAAGAAGTATCACTGTCCTGAAAAAATTCTGCTATCCAAGGCCCAATGGAATCAATGCCAGTGTTCATCTTGCTTGCTGATGAAAATCCAGCCCTCAAAAAAAAATTATGACTAACCCTGAACAATCAACTATCTTATTATTCCACTGCCTACTGGTACTGTGGGCAAATGAATGGTTATAATTTGGTACCAAGCCAAAATGTAACAATTTTACCTTACCTCCTCCAAATTCTGACTCTGCCATATGGGCCAATCACTGTGCAGTGTAAAGCTTACATCTTCATATTCTTGTTTTCGTAGGATATGGTGTAAAAAAAAAAAATCTTTTTTTATTTATTTTTTATCCATTTATCTTCTACCTACTTTGGTGGTGAAATATTGCTTCTGAATTGGTATCTGTGTGAGGCGAGAAGTTGGGCCATAACATTTGAATTTGAATATAACCACACAAAGAACAGCCCTTTGTCGTATGACAGCACATCTGCCTGAAGAGATGTCATGTAGCCGAGTCATTTTAACACAGGAAGTCACAATGACACCCAGTGGCCGATAAAGTTTAGCTGTTTAAATGAAAAATTCACATCCGAGTTTCATTCGGTTTTTTTTTTTAATCCCTGTCCTTTCCTGTTATGTGCTGGTTTTTTGGAGAATCTCTTTTGTGCGTTTCTCAAAGGCAGGGTATCACTGAGTCTGGCTTTTGTGCGTCTTTGAAAGGTAGATATGCGAGTGAATGACTCACTCAATTTGTTCCTGCTGGTGTTGTGAGTGCGTCTCAGTTTCGGCATTCTGTGCGCTGGCTTTTAATTGAGTCCGGCCCTGTGAGCCGTAATTGATTCAGAATCGCTGTTCTACAAGAGGCGCCGTTTCAAGGTGCCACTCGCTTTTCTCCGGCTTTAATCTCCTTCTCTTTTTAATGTTTTGGAATGTGTTCCTCTCTTAATCTGCATGCCACCTTTCTTATGGAAATCGGTGTTTCTTTCTGAAGCAAACAAAGGTCTGGGAGAACGAGCTCACGCTCACTTTTTTGCCCCCCCAACCATGTTTTCCTTTTTTTTTTTTCTCCCCCCAACAGGCCCCACAAATGAGATGGACTTGCCCTTTTGTCCTCTTGATATATTGTTCAAAGGTAAAGTTGAATTGTTTTTGTGGATTAGCTTTTCAGAGTGCTTTTTTTCTCTCCTTTTTACCTTCATCCAAACAAAAAAAAAAATATGGGGGAAACTTGATCAATTCCAAAAGTGATGATGGAGTCCCCTGCCTTAAGCCCTTGCACAAGATCTTTGAGCCGCGGAGACTGAAATGTCCGTCTCTTTTGATTCCCCAGAGTTGAAAGTGGGGACGGAGAGTGAATGGTGCATTGGGCGGGGGGCGGACACCTGCCTTTGACCTTGTTTTTTCTGAGCATGTCCATTGGAAATTGGACTTTTCCGGAAGAAAGGCTTCTCTATCCAAACATTTAATTGCCACCATGGGAGAGCTCCTCACAGTATGTTTGAGTTTTTTATTGAAAAAATTGTCCTCCCCAGTAAACTCACTGTTTAAACACAAATTATTTTGTATAATTTTTAAAGCATATGGTGTTTCATACTGAGGAAAATAAAAATATAATGGAATGTTATTTATAATTTTAAAAGTAGGACTCTTTCGTGGTCCAGAGTGTTGTTAATTAGCCCATGGCACTGCGCAGAGAATTCCTATTGCTCTGTAGTCAGCTGGGTAATGACTTTCATAATTGGCTTATTTTTACATTTATTTTCAGAGCATTAACTATTTATAATGACCACATTTCCATAATTTGATGTGTTCCTCCTTACATCTTAAGTGGTGTGTTTTTAAGTCTTTGTAAACTTTTGGCTTTGAGTTTGTAGACACTATATGTCTGCATTTATTATTAATAAGCATTGTTAAATATGTGCCTTTATGCTAATGTGAATTCTGAAAATTCACAAAGTAGTAATCATTATTCTTACATGAAGTTGTAAATTGTGTAATTTTTTTCAGTAACTGTTACAATTTCCCTCAATGTTAATTCTTTGGTTTGAATGTTGGTAAGTCAACATTTTAATGAGTTTGTGGAATTAGCCCCCTCTAGGATAAGTTAGATAAAAGAGTAGATCTTGTTCTGTAGTAGGATTACATCTACAGAACTGTGACTGTATGGCAAGTGCCTGCCATAGTAAACTGCGATGAAATGAGTATCCTATTAGACTTTCTGAAGCAGAATTATTATAGCCACCAAAGAGGAAAGGACATGAATGATTTAAGAGGTATGTGCAGGTGTTTATATGGTGTTCAGGTAAAGGTTAATTGGACTGACAGTCTGCGTAAAAATAAAAACTTGCAATATCGATTGATTTTGCCAATAACATTTCTTTTTTTCAGTGTGTGTGTTCATTTAAGTTTGTTTCTGAATTTTTGACATTCTTTTATCGTTTGTTTAACTTGCTATGTTACAGCCATAGGCGAAGTTTGACATCCGTGTTTAAAGGGGCGCTCATTTAAATTGGGGAGTTTGGGGACCTCCCCCCCCAAAAAATTTTTAGCATTATTTGACCAACAATTACGCATTTCTACATTATGTTGACCATTGTTATGAGGTTTCCACATTAATTATAAGCCTACCGTAAAACTTGAATCAACCTCTTCCCCCTGGAATTGCCATCGGAGGGATTAGATCGCTGCTCTCACCTCGCCTTAAAGTGCATTGCCTCTTCCGACCCATTCTGGTTTATGTCTCCTAATTAGCAACTGTTAATTCGTTCAGTTGCGAGAATCAATCAGTCGTGTCTATTTCCTATTACCTTGCATTATTGTCCATTGAAATGGTTAATATTTTACTATCCACATTAATTGTAGCATAACACGTCATTGTTTTTTTTTTCCCTCTGTCAGTGTCCTAACGGCTTGATATGTCTTAGAAAACATTTAAAAAACTTCAGAGTGAGGTGCGTCTGTTTGCTCATGTAAAATAAAACTCTGTCTACAACCAGTGACATTACCATAATGCAGGATAACGATCAACCTGTTTCCGAATAAGAATCGGAAAATCAGTCGTATTCATTTACTGAGCAAATAGGCTACCAATAATCTGTGTTGCCATTAATGATTGAGACATATTGAAGTGTCACATTGATAACTGACGATAACTGACTGACGATAAAATGCAGTTCATCCTTATTAATGAGTATGGCGAACTTTTCTGAAACTTTCACGTTTGGGAAAATCTTCCTGATGCACCCCAGTGATCAAAAACTGGAAAATTCATTAAAGATTTAACTAATTTTTATCAGGGACAAGATTTGGACAAAGATTTTTGACCAAGTTCTCCCAGCATTCGTGTGGGTTGAAAGGTCTATATGTAATGGTCTCTGCTTGAAAATTAGCCTCCGTGGGCAACTGGATTCATGGAAATGTTCCTGAATGTGCACTGACCTTGTCAAACAAACAAATAAATTTACCGGAAACTTCCTTTGTCCAGGCTTGGAGCTGCCATTCATGATGATGCCGCACCCACTAATTCCAGTCAGCCTCCCTCCCGCGTCCGTCTCCATGGCGATGAGTCAGATGAACCACCTCAGCACCATCGCCAACATGGCCGCCGCTGCCCAGGCTCAGGTGCAGATCACGCCGTCTCGAATGGTCACCTCTGTCATCAAGGTAAAAAATTATGTAAAACAGATTTCACGAGTTTGACACACTCCGCAGATTACTTACTGGTGCCGCAACTCACTGACTGCGTTGAAACTCTAATTAACAATTTAGTCTAAATGAATCAATTAGCTCCGTACTCATAGCACCCCCTAGTAACTCTATTTACTTTTTTCAAAGTAATAAGTCCATGCTCTAGAATTCATTTAAATTAAAGGTGTAATTTTTACATGCACTGTTTCATCTGCATGGTCATTTTAAACACATATGTTCGGCCTGCTGATAAAACCATGTATCTGCAATTTGATAAGAAACAAAAACTTGTATGTGCATGACACTGCAAATTATGAAATTTTATTGATTGGATACATTCTTGGAAGAAAAATAGTAATCTGACCTGAACACAGCTCAACTGCAGTCTTACATGCAAATTAAAAATTTGTTATACTCTCCTGTAAAGTTTATCAAATTGCAGATACGAGGTTTTATCAGCAGGTGGACGATTTGTGATGTTGCGCCTTACTGCACTGAAGATGTCATTTTAGGTGTGAGTACTTACATCCTGTCATCTTTAGAATGGGAGGTTGTTCCAGTTCAGGGCAGTATGGTGTAACTCTCAGTGGTGTCAGATCATCGATAAAGATGATGGTTTTACAATGGTGCTGATGATGATAGTCATTGAGATGATGATGATGATGATGGTGATGAAGATTGCGACGAAGACTATGATGGTGATGCTGGCGTTAATGTTGATGATGATGATGATGTTATTGATTATGATCACGATGATTGTGGTAATGATCGTGGGGATCATGACAGCGATTATGTTAATGTCAGTTATTTTGAGGATTTTGATGAGGACGATGATCTTAATGATGTTATTGACGATGATTAAAATGACATTTATAATTGATGGCGACCATGTAGAAGATGATGATGATAGTAGCGATGATGATGTTATAAAGATTATAATGAAGATTGTGGTGGTGCTTGTGATGATGATCATGATCTTGATAATGGTGATTATGATGATGTGATAATTCTGATGAATATGATGATGAAGATGATGACGGTGAAGAAAACTGTGAATATGATGGTAATGATGATGATGATGGTTGTTGTGATGAGTGATGATACTGATAATTATGGTGATGATGCTGATGAATATGATGATAATGGTGATAATGGATGATGATGCTGATGACGATAGTGATGTTGATAATAATATTGATGATAATTCTGATGAAGATGATGATGATAATGATGGTGTTTTCTCTCGATGTGCCCGGCAGGAGCGGGTCCCTGACAGCCCCTCTCCCTCCCCCTCCATGGAAGACGGGCGGCGGCCAGGAAGCCATGGCTCCTCCCATCGGAGCAGCAGCGTCTCCAGCTCCCCCGCCCACACAGAGAGCTCCTCCGACAGAATCCGTAAGTATTCACACCCTCACATCCGTACAGCACAGAGCTCCTCCGACAGAATCCGTAAGTATTCACATCCTCGCATCTGTACAGCACAGAGAGCTCCTCCGACAGAATCCGTAAGTATTCACACCCTCACATCCATACAGCACAGAGCTCCTCCGACAGAATCCGTAAGTATTCACACCCTCACATCCGTACAGCACGGAGAGCTCCTCCGACAGAATCCGTAAGTATTCACTCCCTCTAATCCGTACAGCACGGAGAGCTCCTCCGACAGAATCCGTAATTATTCACACCCTCACATCAGTACAGCACAGAGCTCCTCCGAACAGAATCCATAAGTATTCACACCCTCACATCCGAAGAGCACGGAGAGCTCCTCCGACAGAATCCGTAAGTATTCACACCCTCACATCCGTATAGCACAGAGAGCTCCTCCAACAGAATCTGTGAGTATTCACACCCTTACACCCGTACCGCACAGAGTTCTCCTCCGACAGAATCCGTAAGTATTCACACCCTCACATCCATACAGCACAGAGCTCCTCCGACAGAATCCGTAAGTATTCACACCCTCACATCCATACAGCACAGAGAGCTCTTCCGACAGAATCCGTAAGTACTCACACCCTCACATCCATACAGCGCAGACAGCTCCTCCGACAGAATCCGTAAGTACTCACACCCTCACATCCATACAGCGCAGACAGCTCCTCCAACAGAATCCGTAAGTACTCACACCCTCATATCCATACAGTGCAGAGAGCTCCTCCGACAGAATCTGTAAGTACTCACACCCTCACATCCATACAGCGCAGAGAGCTCCTCCGACACAATCCGTAAGTATTCACACCCTCACATCCATACAGCACAGAGAGCTCCTCTGACAGAATCCACAAGTACTTGCATCCTCACATTTGTACAGCACAGTCAGCTCCTCCAACAGAATCCGTAAGTATTCACACCATCACATCTGTACAGCACAGAGTTCTCCTTCAACAGAATCCGTATTCACTCCCTCTCATCCATACAGCACAGAGAGCTCCTCCAACAGAATCCGTGTGTATTCACTCCCTCTCATCCATACAGCACAGAGAGCTCCTCCAACAGAATCCGTGTGTATTCACTCCCTCTGATCCTTACAGCACAGAGAGCTCCTCCGACAGAATCCGTAAATATTCACACCCTCATATCTGTACAGCACAGAGAGCTCCTCCGACAGGATGCACAAGGCTTTTTAAAATAGTCCACATATTTTCTGTAACCCAGAATTGCAACATTTTCTGTCACTTCAAATGAAAACATTGTGACCTGCCTCAAATTCCACATGGTTGCATTGCTCCAAGTGCAATTTGTCAAAGTGTTGTTTCAACTTGTTTGAGTTTAATTTTTCAGACTTCAAGTTAACTGCTAATAAGTAGTTTGCAATATGACTGTTTCTTCTAGTCAATAGTAGTGGAGACCTATTCAGCTTTTATCAGTTTTTTAAGTTGAAGAAATTGACCTGAACAGAAAACACACAGTGGTACCTAAAGGTAAACTATCTGTATTACTTTGTTTTAATAAACTTCAAAAGCCTTGTCTTGGGAAATCTTTCAGTGTTGCTGCTTACTTATCATTAGAAAGAAAATCAGCAGTGAAATAATTTGTAGTGTATCGGGATACGTATCGTATCGCGACCCCTGTATAGGGATACGTATTGTACTGTGACCCCACCATATCGTTACACCTCGAATTCACACCCTCACATCTTTACAGCACAGACAGCATCTCCGACTCAGTTCATAAGTATGTACACCCTCGCATCCTTACAGTGCAACCAACTCCTCTGACAGAATCCATTAGTTTTAACACTTTTTCATTTATACAATACTGGGAGCTCCTCTGAAAAAACCAGTAAGTATTCACACCCTCAAATTTGTGCAGCACAGAGTTTCTCGAACAAGCTCCAAAAGTATTCACACCATCACATCTATACAGCTAAGAGAGCTTCTCTGACAGAATCCATAATTATTCACACCCCTAAGTCCTTACAGCATGTAGGGCTCCTCTGACAGTATCCGTAAGTATTTACCCCTTCATATCCATACTGCTTAGAGAGCTTTTCTGACAGAATTCACAAGTGTTCACACCCCTGAGCTTACATACTCATGCAGATAGTTTGTGTACTCCTTTTGGGGCATGAAAAAGATTGTGATGAAGAGGCCAGTTCTGCTGAGAGTGAGTGAGTGAGTGCAGAAATTGACATTCATCTGCTGCTGCCAACAAGCTGTAGGCTTTCTGTTGTAGTTATGACATTATTCATCTGCATTATTTACCATGTTCATATAAATACTCTATATTAGTTTTGTACCCTGGGGTTCATCCTGACATGTCCTCCCTCTTTGTTGGGCAGCCGTGCATCAGAACGGGCTCTCCATGAACCAGGCGCTGCTCGGACTCTCCCCCAGCATCCTGCCTGGCCCCAAGGAGGGGGACCTGGCCTCTCACGACATCGGACACGACGCCAAGAGGATACACCTGGAGAAAGGTGGGATTTGTGTGTCTGCGTGGCATTTCATTACTCCTATTGCTTCATGGTCTGGGGCCTATAAATGTCCCCTGCACCTTGTCCTAGCTCAATTCTGGTTAAAGTGCCGTGCAAGTATGCAAGTTCCACTATGCCGCTGCAAATAATTGAACTGCCCCCCCCCCACTTACAAAACGTCTCATACGCCCTTATTCCTAGTGCTCTCCATTTTGTCTTATAACCCATATTCACTGATTACATCCTTTCACAAATCAATTCCTGTTATTACAATTCAAATCTGAACATTGCTTTTTTTTAGTCAATGAAGCTGACGTCTTGAAAGCACTTTTCTGATGGCCTCTAATTCAAATTCACATTGTAAATGCTTGACTGATGGTCTGGTGCATGCTAACAGGGTGATAAGTGCAAATACAGTTATACTGTGAGGAGGACTGCAACAAATAAGGCTGCAATGTAAGAGGTGAAGCAATCGACATTAAATTAACAATTCAGTAGCCATTTTGATTGATACATGTCTGTGGTTCCCTGAAATGACCAGCCTCTGTAATTTTGATAACATGATGAACATGTTTTAGTCATTAATTTGGCTGTTATCTTTCTCACACTTGTGGGCGGTGCATACAAAGGAGGATATTATTTTTATTCTGTTTTGGGTGTCGGTCACAGTCCTTACGAGTTGAACCATAGTTTTATGAAGCGTGTTTAAAAGCCCCTCCAGGATTGCACAGTTTTCCTGTCGCTACAGCAGGGGTGTCCAATCTTACTTCACAACGGGCTGATTGGGGTATTTTTATTTTCTTTTTACTTTCATCACTGCACTACAACATCTCATACTTTTTATCATAGTAAATCATTGTTTAATCATAATTTAATTAGTTAAAGTGAGCCAGCATTCATCACACCTGTGGCAAGAGACCTTCTGAACCTCTCTCTTCTGTGAGCTGACCTCTATGTAAACTTTTGCTTTTATATTAGGTTCATTCGAGGCCCACAACACACGCTGCAGCTTTTGGGTCAAGTCTCATCCACAATTGGCTGGCTAGAGTGTGGGTTTGTGTTGTAGCTCAATGCTGAGGCACTTAAGTAATTAAGTATTCATGATTGTCAGTCTTAGCCTTGATACACATATTTTGCTATCTAGTGGACTCAAATGAAGCCTGCACCCTTTGCAGATGGGATCAGACGCCCCTGCACTATTGTGAGTCCGAGAAAAGGATTGGCTCATTTTGCCTCAGTTTTTTTTCGTGTGTTATGTGAAGTCATTCATACTGCAGAGGGTGTTACAGTGCATAGGGTTTTGTGGTGGAGAATCGATTTACTGGCCACTCTCTCAGTAAAACATGGTTTGTTGTGAAACATGCCATCATGGATTTTGACATTATTAAAGTTTCCAGTCTTTGCTAATTTGAGAGAGGAGTTTTTGAGGGTGCATATGAGTTTGCACAAAGGTACATGTCTATATGAGTGTGAAGTAAATCTGCTTCCTTGTTGGTACTTTACCCAGAGTGCAAAGCAGCATCTATCCAGGGTGTTTATTCATCTTTAGCTGCTTCTGTTCATTTGGGCAGCTGTGTGATTGAAAAATTGAGCAGACCCTGAGGTTTATTTTTTATCAATGTCCCACTCAGGCATGTCCCAGGTAATTACAAAGGTGTTTTTAGCTTATTACTGCACAGGAGTGTCCTTCAGTAATGAAGCATTCAGCCATGTTTATTTCCTCTGGAATGACCAAGATATCTGAGAGAAGGATGCTAATGTAGCCCTAGTGAAGCACATCATGCCTGAGGTGTTGATGAAGCCAGTTACCCTACAGCTGCTCTTACAATCATGAGCCTCTAGACCTCCAAAACAGAAAATCTTTTAAGATTGGAATTTGTGTTTGGCCAGTTTAACTTGATCAGGTATTAGCATGTGACATGTTTTAAGCCATGTTACCTTATTCAAGTAATTTCTTAGCCGACTATTTAGACTGCCAGTCTTTGAGGTTGTGAAGTCACCAGTTTTGAGTAATTTTCTAGAAAGTTAGTCACTGTTGTTCATTGAATCTTTTTAAAAACTGAAGTAAATATTTATATAATGAGATGTATAATCACATGTAATTGCAGCACTTGCATATATTGAAGACAGCGGTAGTAATTCTCATGGTCATCAGTACCTTAATATGGCATACATGTGCTGGCAAAAAGAAGAAAAAAACATCCTCTTCAGAACTTTATGCTCATTTTTTTGGGGGGGAAAATTTCACTGAATTGGAAAGGAAGCTTTGCAGCAGTTTCAGCTCTATTTTTGAATCGTCTGTGACATGTTAGTTTTTGTCCAGATACTTAAAATGTGATCTCCCGAGATCATGTTTTTTTTTTCACGGTAATACCTTTATTAATGATGTCAAAAATATTTGTGGCTCACTTGATCACGCACACAGAGCTGAAGTTACCTTCAGAGCTGAAGTTAAATACGCCTTATGGCAGGTTTAATGTAAAGTGTGATTGCTCTGAAATGAGCCTACATGCTCAAGGACATGATAATGAAACCGCAGTCGAACTTCTTGAGTGGAGTTACCACAGGTGGAGACAGGAGTTGGACCTTTCAGAAGATGGTATGAGGAAGTGTCAGAATACTAACAGTGCGCCTAATTTCTCTCTTAATTCATAGTGGAAAGTCCAACAGTGCATTTCATCCAATCAAATTAAAGACAGAGGTTTGGGCGAGGCATCAGAATATCTGAACGGTTTATGTGTTTACTGTATTCATCGTTGGCCTGGTCTTCTTCTTCTCTCCCAGTTTGCATCAGCAATGTGTTCCCTCGGTCCTGGCACATTTCCGGTGAGCGGCGAAGCCAAGCAGCCTGAAATTGACAGTTGAACTAGATTGCCTAATGATTTCCATGGGATTTAAAAGGAGGAGGAGGTGGAGCCGGGGGTGGGGGGTGGGGGGTGGGGGGGTGGCGGCACCATACATTGTTTTGTTGCTTTCGCCATCGCCATTATAACAGAGATACTAAATTCCTAATATGCCACTCGGGTTGATTAGAATTCAGAGCCCCTCCAACGTGTGAACCGGAGGTCTCAGACTGCAGAAAAACATTTTTATAAAATAATCCATTAATGCAGAGGAGTGCAGCTAAATTAGTTAGCAATTTGCTGAGCATGAATTAATGAACAGAGCTTCTCCCAGCTCCCAGAGTTGTAATTTTCATAATAACCTCAGACCTTTATTTGGCAGGTTGTTTAGTTTTTTCGTTTGAAGGTTTTCATTAGTCTAATGAGGACTCGGCAAGGGCGACCAGTCAGCACAATTTACATGGGGAAGCTATCATAATAAATGAGGCTATTTGAATAACACGCACAGGTTTATGCAGTGAGATAAGAGAGAGATTGGGCCGTGAGATGTGGAAGTAACCAATACATTAGAGCGACTAATAACCAAAGTAATCCCAATAAAAGCCTTAAGTGAAGGGAATAAAATTAATGATATATATATTGAACTGTAATGATATGATACATGATGCATTGGATTAATAAAATAAATGTGTGCCATTGTGAAAAGAGAGGCGCGTGGTGCCAGGCTTGTTTATGGCAGTCTTTTTAATTAGGGTTGCTCATCGGATCAGTTTGTTTAGACAAATGAGATAACATTCCAATGGTTTAATGATACGTCTCCACTTGTTTGATCTTTATGGTCTCGCCAGAGCATTAAATTAATTTTATGCATTGTACTTTCAATACTGTCTGTGGTCGCACAAGTCTCCTGCATCAGCTGTATCTGCATGCATAAAGCAGATTCACCGACGCAAGCATGAGGCTCTGATCTTTTTTTTTCTTTGGACTGGTCTTTTTAGCTTTTTTGTGCGACTGTTCCTTTGTTGATCAATGAAAAGAGACTGTCTCTTTGAACAAAAGCCATTTTTTCACTAGTGATGTAGCATAATGTTGCATTAGCATAATATGGCTGCTTGCGGACTGGAATTCCGCTCCAGTGTTTTTGCTGCTTTGGTTTCATCAGCGGTCACTGAGTAAGCAAGTTTTCTCAGAAACGCAGAGGTGGAAGGTAAACCCAGTCCAGCGTGTTTATTTTTAAAAGTTACTCGCTAATTGAACTGCTGCACAAATGAAAACTGTCTCGGCTACTAATGCAATGCCTGAATTAATGAAACAGCAGGTAAATGACAAACAAGGAAATTTGAAAGTCACAGATGCGTTTTCCAATATGCAACGCTTCTGCTCCTCACATATTTAACATTGTCTTTGTTCAAATACCCACAAGGTAAAATTAAATGTCATGTCTGCATTTATAGATGTAATTATTTTATTCTTGCCTTGGACATCAATAACAAAACCCTAATTTTGTTTGCATCAGCAGATGTATTTTTTCTGTGCTTCAAATACCAATGAATACTTGTCACTGCTGTAACACCAGTCTGCAGTTTGCAAAAATAAATGCAATTCATCTTACAATATAATCCAATATACAAGGGAAACGTGACCTTAAGTCCCAGATATATTTAACTCACAACAAATGTTTTTTGAGACTGGTGGGCCCACATATGGATTGACGGATGGAGAGCTTTGACTTAAAGCTACAGTTTTTTGTTTTATTTTTGCTTTTTATTTTTTATTTTGTGCAGTATTTGTCTTAATTTTCCGCCCATTTCCCTTTCCCATCTCATATAATTTCGTCACTTTACGGCTGAAAATTTTCTTTTGTGATTCGGGCACCACCTATGTGGCCCAATGGCGGAAGCGTATGATGATGGGCCAGGGTGTTAGAATTATTTTAGGGTCTCTCAAGCCCTCTTATTCCCAAAATACACGCCTGATCCAGTCCCGTTAGTTTCGACATATTAATGCACGCACTAACAGCAATATACTGGCAGAATATAATATTAAAGGTATCGCATCAGTTTGTGTATTAGGAAAGGCGCAAAGTGCATAGCATATTTAATTTGCTATCTCTGCCTTATGTAAAAAAAATAGTGCGATTGCTTCCTCAAATCTTGCTCTACAGATCAGCTGGCTAGCAGTGTTATGAAAACAAATGCATGTTAACCAATAGTCAAAGAAGGAAATACTGGAGCGCATGATTACTTAGGCAATTTATTGTGCAGGTAACTATCGTTTCGACAGTGTCTTCGGAGTCAAACGGTTTCTCTTGGTATTACAAGTTAACCAATAATGCTAATGTAATTAACATTTATGAACCTTTACAATGTGGAACAATTGATAAATTGTTATGCAATTTATTATTTGATTACACGATTGTATGTTGCATTTTTATCTAACGTTACCAGCTGTCATTATAATTTATTCACTAGATAGCTAGCTGGCTAATGATCATGCTACGTTCTGATGCCAGCCACACATGAACTGCTGCACTGATCACAGACCTAGGAAAGCTTGTAGTTAGCTAGATGCTTGGTTACTGTGTTGCTCAAACATCCCACGGAGTTTCTGCAGAGATAAATGTTTGAACGCTTTGAATTTTTCAAAGAAGAACCCAGATTTGGCCTTTTTGATTAGAATTCCACACGTTCCTCCCTTTGAAAATTTTAAAATGAAGCATAACCAGACGTGAGACAAAATAAAACATGGCTTTCAATGTGAAGCTAGTTGGCAAACCTTAGTAACAACAAAAAAAGTTAATATAAGCAAGTGCTCCATTATGGCATTTCAGCCCACTAACGGAACTCTTTCCGCGTTTACGGACCCAGACCAATTTACGTTAACGTTACTAATATATATTTTTATAATCATTCAGCGTGGTTTTTTTTTTTTTTAATCTAAAATCTCCAATTCAGAGTCTACTTGAACTTCGTACGAAATCTGGGTTCTTGCTTGGTATCTCAGTTACATACAGTAACTGCCTGGGTTGAGTTGGCAGAGTGGTTGATCTGGCAATAATAAACCACCGGCATCTAAAAAAAGTTTGACGTGGACACTGTCGCTCTCGGCAGTCAGATAGCTAATTGGCTAACTTAGCCTGCTAGCCAGATAGGATTGTGGCTTGCTATGGTAAATGTGAGCTTGCCAACAAGCGCTCACCATCCATTATTCGTCAGCAATGCTACTGCTGCACTTCGCACAAGAAGAAACAAAGTAAGAATCTAATTGTGGCCGTTTTACCCTCACCTCCTCTTCCTCTCCACTTTCTTTCCTGGCTCCCATTCTTGTGTTGTTTGTTCTTTGATGCTGGCATCTTGAGTTAAGTCTCATTGCTGAGAAATGTAAGCTGACCACAAAAGCTTACTTGAACATTTGATTGTTCACCATATTTCCGATAAATCTTCGCAACAGGAAAGCAAGAGGCAGATAATATTGACAGAAAATATATAGCCCAACCCGCGTTGATTCTAATAAAAAATGTCATTATCCAGATGTAATGTAAGGCCCCAACATATTCACATGCGTATGAGAAACAGACTAATAAATTCTTAAAAATGTTCATCGTGATGGAGATTTTTTTGCGAAACGTGTTAAATCCATAGCTTGCTTTTATTACAAAACGGGTTAAATCCAATCGTATAAGTATGTTTCTTTGTTGTAGTGTCGGGAAACCCTATTCATTCAATATTGCTGAACAACACAAAATCACACACTCACATGCCCGTGCACATTCACACACACACAGCCCCACACATAAACACACGCACACGACACCACCCAATGTCAGTGTCGGTTCATTGGACACACAAACACTGTGGTCCTCAAACACAACTGTGTGTGCATGTAAACAAAAATTACACACACATACACAAACACGCATTCACACACACACAAACATGAGCAGGCACACACAACACCACCCAATGTCAGTCTTTGTCCACTGGGCAAACACTATGGTCCTGAAACACAAACATGCGTGTGCATGTAAACATAAATACATACGCACACGCATGCATGCATGCACATACACATGTACGTACACACACACACACACACACACGCATACATACACACACCACCCAATGTCAGTCTTAGCACATTGGACACACAAACACTGTGGTCCTGAAATAAAAATGTCAATGTATGCAACAAAAATACTCACACACATACACAGGTAAGCATGCACCCAATCAAGCAAACACACACACAGACACAAACACAAATATTATACACTCATGCACATAAAACATTAATTCCTTTTTGTTTAGTTATGGATATAACGGAGGTGGCACTAAAGCCGTTTTGCAAAAAAAACACATACATTTTGCAGATTATAAGCTCTGAATATATTTCACCTGTCCAAAATCCGATTTCACATCAGTGTAAGACTATCTTTTCTCTATTGTTTGAGATAATAAACAAGCAAAATGTGGATTTGGTGGTTAACCCATTTTGCGATCAAACCCTTCAAATACGCAAGCCGCTGTGTCCATTGGACCGCTTCCCCTAGCGAGTCTGGCCTGCATGCAGATGGCAGGAATAGATTTCTCCTTTTTTAACCATAAAACTGGTAACTGTAACTGAAATTGAACTAATTTTATGAAAATAAACCTCATGAGTCCAGACTGTCAGAACACCGTCACCATAGGCCACTACAAAGCCACGTTTTACTCCAATAGGGGCGATCTGATATAGCGCAAAACTGTGGTAAATCGGGAGATGAGATGAAGGAAGGGGATTTTTTTGTCGACATCCGCACTTCCGGTAATAAGACCAGCTTCACCAAGCCAATGCATGCATGACGAAATGAGATGAGCATTGCGCAGCTTCGCAGTGGAATACCATCGTGGATAATGAATGAAAATACCGCGAAATTCAAATTAACGCTGCAAACAAGTCGAAGCCAGAGTTCGCGTTTTGGAATAAAACGCTATAAATCCCCATTATATTAGCTAGCGTTTGACCGCAAGCTGATATGAGCGGAAGTTCACTCGTCGACATTTTTACATTTGACCCGTAATTTTCTGCTGTCACATCCGCCTGGCGATGTGCCGTATTGTATATCAGATCGCTCCTATTAACGTGTCTGCCGTGTCTGCCTTTACTGCGCACTTTAGCGATGTTAGCAACCTTAGCGCCCGTCCTCTCTGCTGTGTTTTTGTGTGATCATTCTTTTGCAGTATTATTCAGGAACTTTAAGACACCCACCTGTCAACAAAAAGCAGGAGTGATTCCGTCCCAGGATACAGGGCCAAATACAGAGACGAAAAAAAAAAAAGCCATTCACCAAAAAAAGGGAAAAAAATTAATTGTACTAAAAGAGGTTGGGACACTGCCTGGGTGATTAGCAGCTTTACCTCTAGAGGGTGCAGTGGATGATCAGTCCCAACCCCCCACTCACAGAAATGCACGCATAAACACACACTCGCACTCTTGTCTTGAGCAAGGTGCCTGATTTTTTTTTTTTTTTTTTTTTTTTAGTATGCGGAGATTCTTCGCTTGGCTTTTCATTCCAACCTACTAACCTTAATAAGCTGCAATGAGCTGTGGATATTATATGGATGTAAGGATGTGAAATCCACTTTGAAGATATATATTAAATACATGTAAAATGTAAAACAGTTATGAATGCCAATAATTTCCTGACCAGCCAGGGTGGTGTTAATTGCATAGACCCAATGCACTGCATGACTCTATCGCCGTCACTGCACAGATCTAATGTGAATGAAGGCTGTTGTATGGCATGCTGTCGCGTTTCTCATTCCATTATCAAATGACTGTGTTAAAAACGTTTTAATTTTATAGGTTACACCCGGCAAAGATTATTTGATTAATCCCCAGCCATATCGCTGCAGACATGTGGAAATGGTGCCCATTCAATCTCCCCTCGCCTCTCAGTAACACAGGGATGGATTTAGAGTGCTGGCCCTGTTCAGTAGTGGCATTTATGATTCGTGCGGCGCATATACACACATCTCTGATTTATGGGATCTCCAGGCTTTGACACAGTTTAATTATATTTATGAATCTTGGTCATAAATATAACTAGAATAGCAGTAATTTGATTTGAACCCTCTGGAGTGTACCAATGTACATCTGTATATGGCTGCATGTGTAGCACTCTTAAGCACGATAAATTGGTATTTCATGCTTCGATCAAGGATCATCGATACGCAGCTAACTCTGCAGTCCATAAGTATTTGGACTGGAAGGCAATATTTGTTTTTATGGCTTTGTACTTTATTGTATTACAATTAAAAACGGTGAACCCCACCAGTTGGGCATCCCACATTCAGATGGGATTGGAGATGCCAAGTTAAAAAAATAAATAAATAAAAACGGTGAACCCTTTGGAAGGTGCACTATACAGGATCATTCCTGCCGTTGTCCCTGAATTTGGCTCTGGCTTTAGAACTGGAGTTTAATAAATTAAAAAAAAAACAATGAATACCAGGTTGAAGTTTAGACTGTGGGTATTTACGCTACAATAATTTTGAAACGGACATGCTATATTTTTACTAACATATTTTTTGAGCAATGTTTTAAGATGATTGCCCTCATATTAATTATTTCAAAAGGTTCGATAATAATTATGGAATCACGGGTAAAAGGTGGAAGTTTTAAATCTTCATTGTTTTGAGATGAAATCCCATATTAACCAACTCCACAGAGAGTAAAAGTGGTAGCATGCCCTCAGTTTTCTATGGTACAGGATCCTACGTTCCCCATTATTATATGAAATGCAAGAGTGATCCCAGATCAGCCCTCTCATTTCAAAATGCCTTTTGAAAGGGGGACACTCAGATATCAGGTCCTTTTAGGGAAGTAAATACTGAGGACCAGTGTGGTGGCTGATCCCAGATCAGCTCACTCATGTGGCTGATTAAGCTGGTCACTGTCAGAAGGAGTTCAGTATGTTTCCCATGGTATGCTGCCTCAGTGCAACACTCAAACATGTCAGGATTATGAAAACAGAGCATCAGCAATTAGGACTGATTTCAGTGACATAAAATGGCAGGTAGCCATCAGTGTCTAACAGCTGACACACTATCTACTTGTGTGAGTCCTGAGCTTGCTGTGGACAGGGCTTTGCTAAATTGATGTGCACAAACATTGGGGACGTAAGAGGTTAAATTGCCTTTGTTTCCCTCTGCAGATTTCTCAAAGAGTAAATAAAATGCCACATTTGTGAAATATAGGCTGCTTCTAAAAGCATTTAAACTGCAGCCTTGGTTGGCTGCATTTTGCTACATCAATGAAGACTCTTCCAGTGTGAAGGCAGCTTCGAATATAGCTGAAAAAAGCAGCTTTCTTGGCTGGAATTCGAAGGACAACTCAAGTCATCGAATGCATGCTGAGATGAACGACGCATCTCAACTTCCTCCCACTGTACAAAAATGGCGGCAAAATATCCTGGATACAGACGCTGTCGTCTTGAGTTGATGGTGTTGTTTGAGCCATAGACTGTAGTGTTGTGTCGTTCGCAAATGATACGTTCAAACGAACTAATCTTTTGAGTGAACGTACTGAATGGAATCACTTCATGACCTGATTCGTTCCTTTCTCAGTTTAGTTGAGCTCAGCTGCGAGCGTGCCGGCCGGGAGTGGAACTGCCGTGTTCTGTCACTGTGAGTCACTCGTGAATCTTCGTCGAACTACGCAGTCAGCGTGATTCACATTCGCGCTGCCTCTCACTCATGATTCGTGAACCTACTGCACACACAGAGGAATGTGACTGGCTGAGGACGTGATTCACGTTTGCGCTGCCACTCACTCACTCATGACTCGCGAACCCACTGCACACGGAGAACTGTCGCTGAGAACGTGATTCACGTTCACGTACTGTGCTGAAAATAGTGCTGTATCACTTACTCGCGTACTGCAGAGAGAACTGCCACTCAAAACAGTGGCGTGCCGTCGGAGGTCAGTTAGGGGAGGCAGAATCCTCACCGTTAAACAAACCAAAATCGTTATTCATTTGCTTGATTCGCAATCTGAGAATTGATTAACTAATTCACAAGACTAGACGGCAGAATGGCGTGCCAGTTTCATCCACGACGCTATTGCTCAGTGCATCGAACTTAAAATCCCCGTGAGACAGCAAGTTTGTTCATATTTGCTGACAGGAAGCTAAGCAATGCCATTAACAAGTATTAAAACTTTAGGTTATTTACATAACCCCGGTTCTCTGAGTAATATGAGTGAGATGTCTCACTATGGGATGCACGCCTCGCTGCAGCCTCAGAAGCATTAATCTCATTACGCCAATCCTGATTGGCTGGTGAACGTGTCCGTCCGCCCAGGTGGTACACCCACCTTAAATAGCTCATGCGGACGGCACCACGTCATTCAAGATAAGCACCTCTTCTCACTCGCCCCAGCAAGAAGGGTTGTCTGGTGAGACATCTCACTCATATTACTCAGGGAACCGGGGTTATGTAAATAACCTAAAGTTCTCTTTCATAATATTTCGCTCGATGTCTCACTATGGGATATCGTAGCTCCCGTATTGCCAGACAAGCTTATCCAGCGTCCACCAACCCACAGAGAAGCAATTCTGTTCCAGTCAGGACAGCAGAACCGCGCGTGCCACGCACGGGGCGGAAACGTCCAGCTTATAAAAGCGGACAAAAGTGAGAGGCGAGGACCAACTCGCCGCTGCACAGATGTCCTGAACAGAAACTCCCCTGAATAAGGCCCAGGATGCGGCCAAGCCCCGAGTCGAGTGCGCCCGCATGCCCACAGGCGGCTGCAAACCCCGACACGTATAGGCCAAAGCAATCACCTCCACCACCCAATGGGATAGGCGCTGCTTAGTGATAGGTTTTCCTTTATGAGGATTAGCCCAGGAGATGAACAGCTGATCGCTCCTCCTGAATCCCCTAGTCCTGTCCATGTACATGCGCACCGCACGGACTGGACATAACGCGTGCGACTGCTGCTCCTCTGTTGAGGCAGCAAAGGCCAGAAGGTCAATTGGAGAACATGAGCCCACCACCTTAGGCACAAAAGCCGGGTTGGGCCTCAAAATCAACCTTACATCTCCCGGGAAGAGCTGAGCGCATGACGGATGCACCGAAAGTGCATGGATGTCACTAACTCGCTTAGCTGAAGCCAGAGCCAGCAACAAAACAGCCTTGAAAGACACGTGCTTCAAGTCTGCCCCTTCCAGTGGCTCAAAAGGAGGGCCCTTAAGCCCCTCCAGAACCACAGCCAGATCCCACGGTGGCACCAGTGGTCTGGACACGGGGAGAAGCCTGCGCGCTCCCTTCATAAAACGGCAAACCAGTGGGTGCTGACTCGCCGTTCGCTTTTCAAACCCCACGTGACAGGCGGCGATAGCCGCCAAGTACACCTTAATCGTGGAGAAGGCTTTGCCTTTGTCAATCAGGTCCTGCAAGAATGACAATATAGCACTCACCGGACACTGAAAAGAAACGTGGCCGTTCCTGTGACACCACCCCTCAAACACCCTCCACTTACAGTCAGACAAAGACCTAGTGGATGGGGCCCTAGCGTTTTGTATAATGGAAATCACACGCTGTGACAATCCCACAGCCGAGAGACTGAGCCACTCAGGGGCCACGCCCACAGCGCCAGGCGTTCCGGGTGCGGGTGGAGGATCGCCCCCCCCCCCTGCGATAGCAGGTCCCTGCGCAGCGGGAGCTGCCAAGGCTGAGCGCACAGTAACCGATATATTTCCGCTAGCCAATGCATCGCCGGCCAATGCGGAGCAATCAATATCAGTGCGTGACCACGTTCCCTCACTCTGGACAGAGTGGGGGATATCAAGGCCAGGGGAGGGAACGCGTAAAGAAGCTCGTGCGGCCAGACGAGCGCTAGTGCGTCTATGCCAAGGGGAGCATCCATGCCGCGCAGAGAGTAAAACAGCGCGCACTGCGCGTTTTCTCTCGCCGCGAACAGATCTACCGCGGCCCGACCGAACCGGGCCCATATCTGTTCCACAATCTCCGGGTGCAGAGTCCACTCCCCATACACCGGCGCACCCCTGGACAATAGGTCCGCGCCTGTGTTCAAGACCCCCGGGACGTGCGTCGCTCTCAAGGAGAGGAGACGGCCGCAGCTCCACAGGATCAGTTTGCGTGCCAGCATGTGCAACTGACGGGAGCGCAACCCCCCCTGACGGTTGATGTACGCCACCGTCGTCGTATTGTCCGTTCTCACCAGGACATGATGACCCATGAGAGATGGAAGGAAATGTTTCAGGGAGAGGAACACCGCTGAAAGTTCCAGAAAATTTATGTGAGACTGCTGGAGGCCCACACTCCAGCGGCCCCTCACAGACTGGCCCCCGTGAATTCCGCCCCAGCCCGTCAGGCTGGCGTCTGTAGTGACCACCTTCCTGGACAGGACCGAGCCCATTGGGACCCCCTGGGTCAGAAAGGACGGAGTCCGCCAGTGACGCAGCGCCCTGGCGCATTCCAGTGTGACCAAGACTCTCCGCGTGCCGTGACGCACGGGATCTAGCCCGCATGAGGCCACCCAAAGCTGGAACTCTCTCATGTGGAGGCGACCGAGACGGATCACGAGGATGGCAGACGCCATCAGACCGAGTAACCGAAGACACAATCTGAATGGAACAAACCTGCCTGGATAAAAAAGCGCGAGGCATGCCCTGAAAGCTCTCACCCGTTCCGCCGAGAGGCGAGCTGTGAAAGACACCGAATTCAGGGATAACCCCAGAAAGATAGCATCTTGCGCTGGGGACAGCATGCTTTTCTCCGCGTTTATCACAAAACCCAGATCGACTAGGTGCTGTGTGAGAATACGCGTGTGCGCCCTGGCTTCCTGCTCCGATTGCGCTAAAAGCAGCCAATCGTCCAGGTAAGTGGCCAGACAAATGCCCCGCCGTCTCAGCGGGGCTATTGCTGCCTCCGTGCACCGCACGAACACCCTCGGGCTTAATGACAGACCGAAAGGGAGCACGCGATACTCGTAGCAGATCCCCTGGAAAGCGAACCTCAGAAACTTTCTGTGGGGAGGATAGATTGGAATGTGGAAGTACGCGTCTTTCAGATCGATTGAAGTGAACCAATCGTTCTGACGTACAAGACGCAACAGGGATGCGTGTGTGAGCATCCTGAACTTGTACTTCCTGAGATATTTGTTCAGAGCCCGTAAATCCAGGATAGGGCGAATACCGTTCCCCCCCCGTTTGGGGACTAGGAAATACCTGGAGTAGAAACCGCTCTGACATTGTGCGGGAGGGACGACACAGATTGCTCCTTTGTTTAACAGTGAGAAAATTTCCTCCTGTAAAACACGAGCTGACTCTCCCCGCGCCTGGGAGTGTATAACGCCGGCGAATCGCGGGGGGACAGCGGCGAATTGCAGCCTGTACCCCCTCGAAATCGTCCTCAACACCCAGGGTGGGGCTGCCAGTGCGACCCATCTCCGCCATCTGAGGGCGAGAGGTGATGTGCACCGCAGCCCTTCCACCACAAGAGGGCCCAGCCGCAGTGCGGTGGCGCCCTCTTGTGGCGGAATGACACAGCCCCCGGGTGACGTGCCCTGCAGTCCTCCCACCACAAGAGGGCGCAGCCGCAGTGCGGTGGCGTTCTCCTGTGGCGGAATGACAAGGCCCCCGGGTGGCGTGCTTATTTTGACAGATTTGGCTTTCTTTATTTTCAGCTGCGCCCTCGGCACTCGGCCTGGCTGCGACAGCAGGACACAATTTATTCTCTTTGTGAAAACATTTGTGTATGTGCGTGCTTGTGGACATGAGAGGGGGGCAACCGCTAAACCCCGCGACGTCAAATGTCCATCTCTCCCGGCTTGCACTGGCACGGTCCGAGGCAGCTGGGAGATAGGGGCGTGGGGAGCCCCTGGGTGCACGCCCGAAAGCCAAACAGGTGGAGCCAGAGAACGGGGAACTTCCAGCTGCGTCACCAGAGGAGAGAGGGGGAGTCAGGCCGCTCTCTTCTTTTTCCTGGCCTGGCTGCTGGCGGTGTGCGCGGGTCGCGCAGGCGCAGCTACAGCCGGGGCCGAGGGCTTTTTAGGCCAGCCGGGCCGACCTGGCGGAGCAGGCGGGGCGGGCTGAGGCCTCCGCAGTTTCGGCATTTTAAACTGCGAATCCTGTGAAGCAGCCTGTGCAAAGGTCTTACGCTGAGCAGGCGGAAGAGGAGCAGGGGGCTTTCGAGGGAGGCAGAGCTTGAGAGCTTCATCCTCCTTCTTTTTAGCTTCGCACCGCCGTTGCATAGAAGCCAACGCGGAACCGAAGATCCCCTCCGGGACAATGGGCATGTCCAGGATGTCATCCTTCTCCCTGTCCGACAGGTTGGCGAGGTTGAGCCACCGCGCCCGTTCCTGTAGGACCATAGTCCCCAGCGCTTTTCCCGTGGCCTGGACCGCGCAGCGTTGGACACGGAGACACAGGTCGGTGACGACCGGTATTTCCTCCCATGTAGCTGGGTCCTGAGTTAGCACAAAATCCTCGCACAACTCAGCCTGATAAGCCGTGAGCAGGGAGAGGACATTGAGCGCTCTGGCCGAAAGCGCAGCCGCCTTATACGCCTTCTCAGTCAAGGCTGACTGAAAACGGTCCGACTTGGACGGCAGACTGGGGCTCCGGGAGGACACCGCTGACAGGCGGGGGTGAAGGTGCGCTGCCACGAGTGGCTCCATCGGAGGCATGCGGAGCAGACCCAGGCTCTCCATCGCCTCACAATCGAGGGACGAGGCACCGGGAACTGGGCTCCTGCTGCTATAAGGGCGGTCTTTCCAAGAGCGCGCAACCTCATCTAGCAGCTCCGGGAAGACGGGGAGAAGTTGTTTCGTCGCACTCTTAGCCAAGGGCAATTTCTTCCCCTCGTAGCGGGATCTGGTGGTCTCAGCTACGACAACGGGCCAGGGGATGTTCAGCCGGACAGCAGCGCGTTTGCACACGTCGAGCATGTCGGAGCTGGGGAGAGGAGAAGCTGGTATGCTACTCTCATCTCCATCCCGAGAGGTGACGGAGGCCGCGGGCTGCGCGGCCCGAGCCGGAGTAATGAAGACGTCGTCATCTTCCTCATCCTCTGATATGAGGAGTTCAGAGACGCCATCTTCATCGTCCCCATAGTCCAGTTCTAGGACGTCTTCCTCACACGGGGGATCCGCGGCTAGGTCGAGCTGGGAGCCCCAGCTGGCGCTAGCCTCCGGAATCACCGCCGTAGCGACCGCCAAATCCTGCTTGCCCTCGGCGGCAGCACCGTAGGAGGGGAGGAGGGGGTCGATTCCAGACAAGCTAGCCTGGCGGGCTAGCCGTCTGCGGAGACTTTTCGCTGTAAACACCGCGCAGTGTTGGCACGAACCGGGAAGTTCGAAAGCCATACGGGCGTGTTCCAGCCCCAGGCAGCTCGAGCAGACCTGGTGTGGATCTTTACTCGAGATCTTGTTCCCACAGCGACAGGGACGGGTCCCGGAGTCTCCGTACCCCTTGGTATGGGGGTTTTGGGCCTCCATTCCTAGCCAGCTGGTGTGCAAGCCGGGAGACGAGGCAGAAAACCGAGAGGTAGCTGGTGTGCTAGCGCTCGGAGCTCGACGTGCCGTGGTGGGGCGTCGAGTGAAGAAAACCGAGAGGTAGCTGGTGTGCTAGCGCTCGGAGCTCGACGTGCCGTGGTGGGGCGTCGAGTGAAGAAAACCGAGAGGTAGCTGGTGTGCTAGCCTTCGGTACTCGACGTGCCGTGGTGAGGCGTCGAGGACAGTGCTGACCAAGCCGTGTAGGGCGGGAGAGCACTGAGTCCGGTCTGTTGTGACCGACGAAGCAAAAAGGTATCCAAAACTAGTAGCGCCCGGCGACAAAAAATCCGTCTGTGGACAGTTCAGCTAACTAGCCCTGGACGCGAGATATGCTCCGAGTGAGAAGAGGTGTTTGAATGACGTGGTGCCGTCCACATGAGCTATTTAAGGTGGGTGTACCACCTGGGCGGACGGACACGTTCACCAGCCAATCAGGATTGGCGTAATGAGATTAATGCTTCTGAGGCTGCAGCGAGGCGTGCATCCCATAGTGAGACATCGAGCGAAATATTATGAAAGAGAACCTTTCTTATGCGGCGTTCAATGTGTGGTCAATATGTTTACGATAATATTTTCCCCCTTAAATACGTACTTATTAATGCCATTCAAAAAAAAATAAAAAATAGGGAGTTTATTTCCAGTCTTCTTTCATAAACCGATAAACAAAAGGTCAAAACGATACGCGGAATTACCGAGGGAGTTTTTTTCTATTTAATTATTAAGATTTACATACTTGCAGTCTCGAATCAAAGCGTTAACGGAAATGAACTTTTTTGTCGCTATCACCTCTTAATCATGACAGGCTACATATAGCAATCAATTTTAACTTTTTTTTAATCAGGCGTAGTAGCCTACGTGGTTGACAAAATCTAGCAATAGAAAGGAGACGCCACTGCCTGCCCTGACTGCTCGTCTCTGCACTCAAAGTAAAGCTGCGTCTCCCTTGAATGACTGTGTAATGTGGTCCTTAAATGAACGCACCGTCCCTCAGTAAGTGATCGTATTAACAGTGTGAATGTGAACTTCAGGCCGGGGCTGAATCAAGACCTGAATGACAGATCGTTTGGCTGTTTATCAGTTGAGGGACTCGGAGAACAATGCACTATGCCGTCAGTTCTCATATGCACTGAACGATTCTTTTGAACAAATCATTTTCATGAACTGATTTTAGGGATTCATGCGCAGTAGTGATCAGGGGGTTAAGCTGTGGTATTGATGTCCCACCCATATGCCTGCCTGACTCAGGCACAATCACCTCCCCTGAACTTTTTGAGTAGCGTGGCTGGCTGCTCGAATGTTAGGGGTCAGTGTATTTTTTTGCACAATGCGATGTTCAGAGCAAAGAGCTATTTACCATCAATTTTTGTTGTCAACTGAAGTGACCTGTTCCGCAGTCTTCTTTATCTAGCTTGTTAGCTGACTGGATTTAGCTAGTTCCCAAAGTTAGCATTCCCACTAATGGTATATTAGCCTATGCTGTGTTCTATGTAAATAGCTTTTTTCATAGATTTTTGGTGCTTCCTAAGGTGACCTGTTAATGAAACTTGCTTGACTACTTGGCTTGATAGCGAACTGGTTTTAGCTACTTCCCCCTATGTTAACATCGCCACTAACAGTGACACTGTGTTAAGAGTAAACAACCATCTACCATTTATTTTTCATTGCTAACTAAAGTGATCTGGAGCCTTGCTTAACTCGTTTGCTAGCTGACTGGTTTTAGCTAGTTGCCAAGGTTAGCTTTGTTGCTAACAGCACATTCTGTATGTCCAGAGTAAATGGCTTTTTCCATATATTTTTGTTGCTACCTAAGGTGAGCTGTTATTGAATCTTGCCGAATTACCTGGATTGTGAGCCAACTGGTTTACTTTCTACTTCACATCGCCGCTAATAGAACATCATTCTGTGTTCAGGGCGAAGTCCATTTTACTGTCAATTTTTTGTTGCATTTTCAGAATCACTGTGGGTTATATTCAGTTGTACTGTGCCCTTGCAACATGAGTGTGTGTGATTTTAAGTTGGATCTCCTCTCGACGGATGCACTTTACATACGATTCCTGAAAAAAAGTCTGCGGATGCCTCCGTGACTACTTCACTCGGAGCAGCTCTCAATCACCGCCGTCAATTACAATTTAACACATCGTTATGCAGCATCAAATAACTGATTAAAACCACAAGGTTGAGCACCAGTTGTAGTTTAACATCAACTTTTCCAGCGATGCAAACATCTGGTCTTGGTAGACCATCTTAACCCTTTGAGCGCTGAATAAATTTTCAACGAATTAAAAATGTAATTATTTTGAGCTGTTGAAAACCTATCATGTGTTAACTTGTTTAAAACAAGTTGCCATATGATAGGTTTTCAATAGCATCTGGTTTTTATATCTTATGCCATTGGGCAACTATAGTTGCCTATGGCGCTCAAAGCTGCATTCCAATAGTCTTCTTTGATTGGGTAAGTTCTTCACTCCTTGTAAATGACCCAGAATTATTTATTAGTTAGCCACGATGGACTGTTCTAGTTCTCTGAATGCGAAGGAAAGGTGCTTAAATCTTTCATTACTTATCTTATTTAGCGTAGGGTGCACTGGACCATCCTTTACTAACAGGAAGAAGATAATGA
The DNA here is from genome assembly GCA_029721435.1 of Gymnothorax reevesii. Taxonomy (NCBI): domain Eukaryota; kingdom Metazoa; phylum Chordata; class Actinopteri; order Anguilliformes; family Muraenidae; genus Gymnothorax; species Gymnothorax reevesii. Next base: position 34,658,434 of record CM056587.1, read on the forward strand.
AGTCCCTTTATTTTCTTGCGGCAGCTATATTCAAAGTGTCCCACCATTCATTCAGCTGTTCACTAAAACAAACGAACATGGACAAGCAACGTATGATAGCGTCGCCTAATATAAGTGCGGTTGTATTTTCTTAGCACATTTTCTTAGTATTTTCCTTAGTCCTTATAAAGTTGCCTTTTGCATCTTTCTTTAACCTCATGATGTCTTCCATCTAGATTAAGAAAAATGGTCAGGAATTGGACAATAGGATGTCATTTTATTGACTATTTGACAGCAGCCTAGGCTTTGAGACGTGGCTATGCACTTTATGTATGTACCACAGACTGTATAAAAAGGTTGACGCAGCACCCAGGTCTGAAAACTGAGGCCAATGCGGATAACTCTAAAATTTGCATTCTATTTAATGGCCAGCAGAAGGCGAAGTCGGTGGTTGCAGAAAGAAGTCCAATGTTATAGAAGTCTGAGAAAATTACTCTACTTTCCCACCTGATTTATTATTTTAACAATGAATTTCCACATTATTTAGGATAGCTATCACAAGTTTCAAGTCTCCTGCAATATATTATGATGTTCATTTTTGTAAATTATGGTCCCAAATAGACTAGAATAAAGGATAAAGCCAGAATATGCTTTAGGGGCTTGGCTATCCACTGGTCCTCATCAGATACTGTCAGATCTACCTGTAGATCCACCCCTCGCTCCTCCCTGGACCTTCAATTCTCGCTCTCGTCCAATAGGAATCACATCAGGTTTTAAAATGACAAAATGGTGCTGTTCAAATTGCCAAAATTGAGGCTTCCTAAATGGTATGCTGAAACCAATGGGTGATGTCACTGTTGCTTCGTCCATCTTTTTATACAGTCTGTGGTATGTACTGGGCAACGTGTCACTACATCTCTTGACATTACAGCACCCCCTGGGGTCAGGAGGAATATCATGCAGTGAGCTGTGCTGTGGTGTAGCTGGGAGTATCAGCGCTTACACAGCTAACGCAAAATGTTCTCGCACTATTATGTATTGTCAGTCCTATAGCATTACCGCTCTATGACAGCTGCATTGTGATAGCTGAATATAAGCACAAGGCTCACATTTTCAGATCGTGTGTGTCCAGGTTGGGCCCTCCTGGATATACCCCACAGTGAGGTTACAGCTGAGGAGACAACAGAGTTTCAGACTATTACAGTATGGAAGACGCTCTTAGAAATGGCCAGTTAAAATACTGAGAGTTTTTTACTGCAGTCTGCAAGTATTTTGACTGTAATACTGTAAACAAAGTTATGTGGCTCCTGACAGGTTCACATAATGGTGGCAAATTCCTGCAAATTAAAGTTGATGGTCTGTACTTCAGTTTGATATCTATTCCCTTCAAATCCAGTACACAGCCAATTTAGCGGACATTGTGTCACCGTTTAACTTTGTGCACACAAATATCAAGTATTATGTAACCTATATATTTTTTTTTGGCTTGAGGCAATATTTTTTTGTTATGACAGAGATTCTGTCCCTTCTGCTTCTCAGAAGAATGAGCAGATGTTTAGAACCTCGGCAGGAGCGGAACTGAGTGCGATGACATCACTTCTATGCCAGAAAAGTGTTTATAACGCAGCAAGCGGGTGCACGTGTTGCGTTATGTTCTTATCTTCGACAGTCTTAGTAGAAAATGAAAAATTGCATGGGAGAAAAAAAAGATGAAGAACAATGGTGAAAAAAGTGACTGGTTAGACTGCTTGTTTTTGTCATGGTTTTTGGAGGCTGGCGAGCTTTCTTTCTTTCTCTCGTCCGGGACGATATCGTTTGGCCCACAATTGAATTCTCTGGCCAGCTGGCATTAATTGTGAACGCGCCCGGACTCTGATTTAAACCCAAGTTCCGCCTTTGCTAAAGTGTCAGTGTAACTTTGCACTTTAGCCGGTAAGGTCTCTAGCTGGAGAATTTTTTGAGGAATTAGTTGCAAAGAGGAAAGTGCGAGTTAGCAAGGGAATCTTCCTCTCGTTATGAGTCTCTTTCTATGCACCGTTTGGTGTCTTTTCTCGATATCTTGGTAGCCGAGATTTCCCCTTTATTTCATGTTAGTCTAGCTCGCTTTGCTTCCTTTTGTACCCGGACTAGATCTTTGTCCGTTGGAAGCGCGAGTCTCTCTCTCTCTCTTTTAGTCGGTTTGCCTCTCTTATTTTGCTGGACTCTCTAACTTTGCTGCTTTCGGCGTCTCAAAACACCAGCCATCACAGTTTTACTGTATTCTGCTGAGGAAATTAAAGTTACCCTGTGACTCCATTTTGGCAAGCTGTAATACACGTAGCATCTACTACCAAAAGTTTTTTTTTTTTTTTTTTTTTATTGTCAGCACTTTACCATCAGTCATAATAAATAGTGTGTTTTTAAAACTATATTTCATGTTTGCATAAAGCCTGTTGACATAAATGATTCCCTACAGAACTGCTTTGTGTTTCTTTGTGTAGGTGTTGGGAGATGAGAGTCTTTGGAGGAGTGTTTGTGTGTGTACAGAGTGTATGTTTATGCTTTATTCACTTTGGATTAATTTCACCTGAGATTCGCTTCAGCTCCTCATTTATTGGGACACTTCTGTCGAGTGTCTATCTTGAAAGCACATACATACAATATATCCATCCATCCATCCATCCATTCATCCATTGTCAAGACTTATTCCTGGTCACTGCTGTAAGATTCCGATCTCGGAACACAGAGGGCAGGAACACACCTTTGACAGTATAATAATCCTTGTTGTATTGTGCAGGAATTGCACACCATTCTCTCACAGACTCATATCTATGGGCTGTTTTGGTTCCCTAATTGGCCTAACATGTATGTCTTTGGAGGATACAAGTGTACATGGAGAAAATTCACTCAAACATGAGGAGAACTTGCCAATTCGACACAGAAAAGCCCAGGAAAGTTATGAACCCACAAACTTTTCTCTATGAGCCGAGGCAACAGTTCTGCTCACTACATCACCATGCCAACCTGAGTATGAATACTATATTGATATCTGTGGCATTTCAGTAAGGAGCAGCTATCGTCATATTTTAATATGGAACATGTCAGCTTTAACCCTTGTATGGTGTTTGGGTTTGTGGGACCCGTTTTTAGTTTTCATCAAACCATGTTTGCTGTTCATATCACTTGTAATTGGGATGAAGTAAACATCTGTTGAGCATTTTAACATAAAACAACACAATCAAACAATTTTGAAAATCCAAAACTCTCGCGGGTCCCAGACCCATGAACACTGGCTGAGTAACAAAAATCCTAACACCATACAAGGGTTAAATACTGATCTTCATTTCAACTGTCATTTTTATCCCCAAAATTGAAGCACTCTTTTCCACCCAACTAAAGGGGAATTGATTCCTCCATGTTAAGTGTATTATTTTGCTAACAGACATGGATGTACACCTGTAGAAAATGCCAAGCAGTATTGCTGAATACCGCTGTGTGGAAAATAATGACCTGGATCTCCGCAGTAGTTACACGTCAGAACCTAGTTGCTGGCTGGGCCTTGTGTAGTGACATACGCAAGCAAATTTGAATATGTCTTTGAAGTCCGGAGCTTTCAAACTTGATTCTGACTCAAAACGACCAACTCACGCTGACTAGCTGACTTTAGCATTTTTTTTTTCTTTTTAA